>VIBL01000180.1:0-600000 GCA_008271625.1 Lutraria rhynchaena
ATCAATGACTAGACACCAATTTCTACACATACATACAAGTTCTGAGTATTCTTCAAGTGATTTTCAAACAAAACTTAGAAATATCAGTTCTTGAACAGTAGTTTGAATAATACCCCTCAGACATACCCATGTTCCCACTGGAAACAATTTTGTCACCGGAGCAAATAATGGAAATGTTGATGAATGGAAAAACAGACGACACAACATCTAAGTAGGACATATTTGTACCTAGTGAGTCAATAATAACCACCATGGCAGAACAGACAGCACAATACACAACAGTAAGAAATTCTGGTGAGTTACAGGGTGCAACATATATAAACAATTAATAGAACAACAGCTGTTTGTTAATCCTGTATTCTTGTACTAAGCCAGTGGAATCTAATTTATAACTGCTCAAGATAATTTTTATCTTAAAGCTATGTAAATTTTTCATAGGTCAATATTGGTTCCTTGATCCATAGAAACTTCAGACCTAAAGTTGGTTGCAAACATTCTAATAAAGCAATATTTCAGAAATGTCCAGGTCAAATAAAAAATGAATGTAATAAATCATGCTTTTTGCAAAGCACGAAAATTGAGAACACAAGTTTTGTAATTTGAAAGCCTGTAAGGACTTTCAAGTCATAATCATGTCCAAACTCAATATTACAGCTTAAGGTATAAATGAAAAGTCACAGTGAATCATTACATATTATCAGTCATCATTACATTGTATCATTAAAAATTTTGACAGCATTCTTAGTGTCAAGGTCTTAAAATTGAGATCTTATTTCTATGTCGAAAAATCTCTCACCTTTGAGCCACTAATCAAATAGGGGCTGCTTCTAAGACATATCTTATAGCGACTTTTCGACCTTGACAAACCTTGATTGAAAAGAAAAGTTGTCATATCATGTTTGTTTTTGGCGGCTTATTGTCAACAGCAGAAACCAATTAGTATACCATACACAAGATTTATATGTTTATAAAGTATTATCTTAGCTATGTCAATGAAATGAGCCTTGAACATTTGGGGTTTAAACATCAAGGTCACTTTTGTTCTACCTATTAAAAACACAATATAAAACAACACTTAAGTACACAGGTATTCAATAAAGGGTGACCTTAAAAGGTCATAAAATTCTCAAATAATTTATCAGCAAGACAGACAGACCATCTATAAGAATAAAACAGAGTTAATTCACTTTTTCCAGAGCCGTATGATAAAAAAGCATTGACTATTGAATATATTTAAAGTTGTCTTTTCTTTCCCGAAGTTCTTCGAGTATTAGAGCCCTGTTTTCATCGTCTGGCGGAAATAACATCGTGGTATCCTCTGAAGGCTGCATACTTAATGCTTTCAAAATAGATTCTTGATCAGTTCGTAAAAATGGATTATATTTCAACTCATCTGCAATTGTAGTTGGACACTGAAAGAGAAATTAAGCCAAAAAATGATGAACAACTCCAAATTAAATGAAGAATTTCTGCAACAAAATACTAGTATAAATACTAATTGAAGAGTATTTTTGTACATTAAAAAATACTCTCCACCAACATAAGGCTAGAACATTTACCATTCCCCCCAAAAAACAAGAGGGCCGTGATGGCCCTGCATCGCTCACCAGAATAAATATTAATTAACTTGATACTAAAAAGGTAATAAAGGTACACTTGTGGGCAAATAATGGGGAACAATAATAAACTTGATAAAGGACCATCAAAGGATACTACAAAAGAATATCCGTGATGAATGAAGGATGCCACACACCCAATTTGGTGATGATCCAACCACTGGTTCACGAAAAGAAGTCATTTTAAGGTATTTCAATGTCTAGATCTTGTGACCCCGAATTGGGGCTAACCATTTCTATTTGAGCAAATCTGACAGAACACTATCTGAAGATGCTAAAAACCAAGTTTGGTAATAATCCATTCATAGAAACATGAGAAAAAGTCATTTTAAGGTATTTCTATTTTTAGCTCTAGCGGCACCTAAAAGGGGTCGACCATATTTATTTGGGCTAACTTAAGAAAGGACCATCTAAAGATGCTAAAGACCAAGATTGGTGATCATCCATCCATTGGTTCATGGGCAGATGACGTTTAAAGGTATTTCTATTTTTAGCTCTAGCGGCCCTTAAAAGGGGCCAACCATTTTTTTTAACAAATCTGATAAAAGTCCGTATAAGGATGCTACAGACCAAGTTTGGTGATGATCCATCCACTGGTTCATGAGAAGAAGATGATTAAAGGTTTTTCTATTTTTAGCTCTAGTGACCCCTAAAAGGGGTCAACTGGTACAATATGAGCAAATTGCACTTAGAACGTCAAAAGGCTTCTGCACAGCAAATTTGAAATAAATCCGACTGGTAGTGTCTGAGGAGAAGACCATTGTTGACACCAGAGGACGGACGACAGAGCATCCACCTACCCATCCTAACAGCTCACCCTGAACCTTCAGTTCTGGTGAGCTAACAAAAATGTGACTCTAATTTCAATCACAAATCCAGGTATTTGACATGACTTAGGATCTAGACAAACAAATTAGCAAACAATTGAAGCAAACCACTTGTACTTTCAAAATCCATACATGAATGAAAAAAAATGTGGAGCAGACAAGAACTCTTATTATGACTCATTCTTTTTCAATCAAATAAAACATTGTTATTTTAGCCTTGAATAACAGATAACAGATTGATGCAGTCATTCATGAAAATTATCTTTAAAATAAATCCATGAATAAAAAAAGTTACAAACCAGACAAATCTCGGACATATGGGCCAACAAACACTCTAATCACCCTATAAATATGCATCCCCTCAACATCCCCTCAACAACCCTGAACATGAATACCAAACTATCAACATAAAAATGTGACAAACTTACAGTGGTTAATCTCTTTTCTCTTTTAGCTTTCGCCCATTCATACTTTTCTTGAGCAGCAGTGTTATCAGGATCTATGTTACATGCAAACTCTAAGTTGTTCACAGCATATTCATGGCCTTAAAGTAACAGAAATTTTCATCTTTATTTTAAAGAAACAAAAAAACTGACAAAGAAAGCCAAGGAGCCTTTGTGGTTGAGAGTTAAAACCTGTGACTAGTAATCATTAGCCCCTCATCCAGGACCAGAAAAAGCCATCTAGATAGTGTATGGAAGGTCAACACTGCATACTAAAAACTAAATATTTTCATTCAATATTGGATTGTTCATTAATCTGTCCTAATCTTGAGGTATAAGATCACACGCAGAGCTCAAGCTTCATGATTTGTACTTTGAGTTTCCTACATTACTTATGATGAAGTGTGAGAAATCACATGACTCCAGGATGAAAACATGGTGTAGATGGAAAAAATCACTCAATTCAATCCCAAAGTCAAAGTATTTCCATTGATTAGCCAAATTTTCAGATATTTTCATGTATCCTAATCACAATGACTACTGATGTATTTCAAACCACAAAAGTAGGTTCTGGTCTGTCATTGTTTTCAAGAACACTCAAGAAGTTTGATAACATTTCAACAGTTACAAAATATTTCAAGTTCGAAAGGTGGTCATAATATGAAGGTTTTACCAGGCAATCTTAAGATTTTGATGTTTTGGTAATTTGATAATGTTAATCATTATCAGGACTGAATACTGCATTACCTGGCCAAACTAATGTATCTTTCTTCAGTCTACTGACAATGTCCAATGATTTTAACATTTTCAACGCTGGCGTCTCAAATATTCTGCCTAAAATAAAAAGAAGGTATCTATTAGCAGTTGGTATGTATGGCAATCTCCAAATTTCACTGGTGCTCATGTACTGACAATTGCTTCATAAATGGTAGGCTACTTTGTACAATCAGTCATGGCTGTTGTTTGATCTTAACATTACAGAAATAAAAGATTCATACGATGAGGTGACAAATGAAGAAAATTATCTAACATTACTGCTCTCACCCCATGAATATAAGTTTGTACCACAGAGAGAATTCAGCAAAAGTGAATACCATTTGTCAATGATTGATTTATAAGCTGAGGTTACATAGCAAAATCAGTTGAATAAATACACAAAAAAAAAACAGATTTTAAACCAAACTTTAAATATATAACAATGACTAAATGACAAAGTTCTCTAAACACCTACCACAGCCCCCTAGAAAAAGGTGGTCACCAGAAAACAGACAATCAGGGACTCCTAGTGACGCACCATCAAGAAGATAAGACACATGACCTACAGTATGTCCCGGTGTGTGAATTGCTGTGAAGTTCAAACTACCAAACTTGATTTGTTCAATGTCTTGCAATGTGCTGAAAAAATATGAAAATTTTTTTTATCAACTATTAAATGTGCAACACGAGTCTTGAACTGACTGGGAATCTAAACAGCCCAGACAAGTATTTTAGTCAACAACAAATAAATCCCATCTAAAGCTTATTTCATAGCAATTTCTCAATTATAATACACATGTAACATTTGACCTTACTAGGCATTTTCACAGCAAATTCAATTTTGCCAAGAAACACAGAGGATGCAGAATTCAACAAATATCTGAGCATCTTTATTCCGGAAACATTAGATCTGAATATATTCTTGAAAAGAAAATTCCAACATTTAGCAATGTGTCAACAGCCTGCATTAAAAAAAAGAGTCAGACAGAAATATCAGCCCTTACTTTGTTCCATCTGGCACGTCGTCCCCAAATCCCCCATAAACTTTAAGACCCCTATAGCGTTGTCTCATACCAGCATTGCCTGCGCTGTGATCCCTAAAACAAAAAAACAACTATTAACAGTAACAAATAATGAGAAAGAATTCCAGTTTTTTGCATTATTTTTGAAACATCATTTCCAAAATTATGGACAGACATTAGTATCTGACTCAATTCCAGAAAGGGTTCTTCTTCATTCGTACATGGAGATGTTATTTTTTAATTTGATTGTTGGCACAATCATTTAGGTTCAGCATTCAAAAATCTATATGAAACAGTAGTCAGCCAAATCTTGACCTTGAAAAAACTTAGTAAGATCAATTTAATCAAATATCAAGAAGGGATATAGCGAGGATGAGAATACTAAGATTTCAAGACGTATACCTGAAAATTTATCATCAGCTCTGAGAACATTGAATTAAGATCACATTGAAAAATTCAAGCCAGATAAAAACTTAACATTCAGGAAGCATATAAACGTTTCTTATAAACATATCTTCTGCATTTAGTAAGGCAAATGTCAACACCTTGCGATCAGACGTAAATGAGACAAGTTCATGTGTACAACTACATATGTTGTGTTTTCAAATGCATAAAAATACCAAAATTAATGGATATTATGAAATGTCACTAAAATATCTAAAAAGCATTTCAATTTAAAATATACATTCTCTCTGTAATAAAATTTGTTGTAAGATCTGTGAATCAGTGGCATGACTAATGGATCTGATCAGATTGCCATATGCCTGAGAATTGACAGCCCTTATATGAAGTCACAAGAAACAAAAGCACAATTACCAACCACTTAGGTTACAAATAATTGTATGTTTCTGGTTACATTCTCATTCAAAATAAGGGTAGGTAGGTAGGGATTTTTTTTCTTTATCCTTGAAAGATTCTGATGTGCCGAAAGGTAAAAAAATAAAAAAATGAGACAGTCGGGTCTAATGAAAAGTCTAAGGTTGCAGGGAAAATTTAGGGTAAGTTAGGTAATCAGAAACAAACAATTTTTTATGCCTTAAGTTTTACAGTATTCCTATAACTTACCAGTGTTTATGTGTTGTAAGAACAGCAGCTGGTATCACATTCATTCTCTCTAAAAATCTCTGGATGAAAAAAAAAGAATAATAAGACAAATCATGGAACAAAACTGGACACAAATCACTTAAATAATCAAGTTTTACCTCTTTGTATACAAGCAAAAATTACCTTTAACCTTATACATGAAGTAACAATATTTAATTAAGTTTGTTTAAAATAATTATTTCACAAATTCATCAATCAAATGACAGAAGAAATATCAATGAGTGTTTTGTAAAGTGGGAGTGTTCTAATACAGGGTTCCCACAAAGAAGAGAAATCAAAATTCCCTGACTTTTCCCTGAACAAAAACATTTTTCCCTGACCAATAACAGCGTCAAGTTTGCATAATCTATGAGCATTAAATGTATTTTTAAACTTTCAGCTTCTTCCTTAATAAGTTAGTTACTGTGAATGACAAAAAATATCCCAAATCTTCAGGCATAAGCATATTTTTTAGAGTAAAATGTTTACAAGAATAAAAAAGATGCTCATAATCACAAATAACAATAAAGATACCCAAAATAATGGAAGAAACTGCCTTAGCCTATACTGATTTTGCTTTCATCAAAATTCTTCTCTTACAAAATTCCATGACTTTTCCCTAACTTTTTCAAATTTCCCTGACCAATTTCAAAATTCCCTAACTTTTCCCTGACCTTGAAAAAAAAATTTTTTCCCTGACTTTTCCCTGATCGTGGGAACCCGGTAATAGTGAAATTAATTAAACAAATCTAAAGAAAGCATTACAATAACAGCATCTTCATCCCCAACATCAATAACAACACAAGTGTTAGACTCCGTATCCATGACGATGTAGGCATAGTTGTCAAGGGCGACAGGTATTGGAGTGATTTCTAATTCTGAAAAGAACAATACAATTATATTACATTGAAAATGAGAATATAATGTACATATATAATGTACAAATACAGAATTTTTATTGACCACTAGTAATCAATATTATTACCATAAATTAGTTTTCAGTAAGCATGAAGTTCTCAATTTCCAAAATAAATTAACATTTGCCTCATTTATATGGTCAAAATTTATAGTATACTAAAAGTACATGTATCAGATTTTTATGTACAACATCACACAACTATTACACAGTATTATCATAACTATTACACTGATGTAAAAAAAAATAAAAATGACACAATTTATTTCATACCAAGACTTTAATCGATTGATAGATTTTATCTATAAATATATTACATTGTAATTGAAACTCCTAGCATTCCCCTGGCACATATTATTAATGATTCAAGATTATTTTGTTCTCTCTTCCAATTAGTTGGTGCAATATCATTACACTAAGATAGATGTGTGTGTGTCCATAAACATAATTATGTGACATATTTGAGCATCTACAATTTCTAATTGAAAAAGCATACTTAACAAGGGACCAGAAGGGGTTAGCAGTTTGTTGAGTGTATTTAAAAAAATAAAATATGCTTACTATCAAACAATGTTGGCTCAATCACAGAATGTCCATCTTCATTATACTGTTCCCTTGCCTTTGCTATGTCTTTACCATGATAGTACCGACCAAATCTTGTACGAGTATATAAAAAGTACCTAAAAATATATGATGAACAATTCAGATTCTTCAGAAGGTAAATTCTTAGAAAGCTGATCACATTGACAGACAAACTACCATAGTTTTTCCATATTCTATAATTTTGGAAAAATTATACGATTCATTTACCAAAACAAGTGCCAATTGTACTACCATTACTGTTGCCAGTTAGTGAGGGGCATCTTTGGACTAACGATTTAAGTTTCAAACTGCTTATCAATAGCCCCTTGCCACAGTGTGTATGAGTAAGGACTAGATAAAATTCACATGCGAGGAGCTGTCCAGTAACTCACAAAAGGTCAGTGATGGTACCCAGGTTTACATCTGGGGTCTTTCTCCTCCAAGCTGGAAGTCTTCATATGACCCTAGCTGTTGTTGCAATGTCAAACCCAACAAAAATAACAGTAGTGATGGGCATTCAGGTTAAAAGTGCTTAATAGTCTTCATAAGTACTACATCAAGAGTGATTTCCCCTGGATTTTGTTATTTACAAAACTAAGTGTAAAAAGTAAAACATACTTAGAGCATGACATAATCACTCAAATGTTTTTTATAAAAAAAAATAGTTTACTTCAGTGAATTCAACTTGTGCAGTATACACAACCATTTACATACATCAAAGAGGTGAAACTCTTTGAATAATCCAAAAATAATGTCATTAACATCAGCACTTCATTCCCCCACATGCAGGATTTTACTCAGAATACAGTAAAAATATAAACAAGATACACCACATGTGTGTTAGATATTTCAATATGCCTGCCAATTTTTTTTGGTGGAGGCAGGAGAGTAAGATGAACTCTTGTTCATAAAATAAGACTAGTACCCAATTCTAAACAGACAGCTCCCTACTTTCGGCATCTTGACTGAATAATAACTTTATGCATTCATACTATCTGATCATAAAATCTAAGACAACAGTCATAAACTTCTTTAAATAACTTCTTTCCTGAAATTGATAAATAAATACATACTAACTGATTATCAGATTTAGTAGTCTCTTGTTGTGTGCAAATCAAAAAAAAATATGATACACTGATATGACAGTTAACCAGTATAAAGATACATTGCCATATGAGAAAATTAATGTAAAAATTATTTTTTCATGATTATATCAGCTACACAACTCAATGGCAGCACCAGTGCACTGAAATGAAGCCATAAATTTGTTTATGCCATACAATTTATTTTCAAGTAAGGATATTTGTGAAGGTGAAACAATTTTGGATTGGGCCATATCTCATGTTCATTTATGAAATCAGTTCACCAAAATAGCTGAATAACAGATAATAGCAGCAACATAATAGGATATAAGAATGAATGCAGTTGTAGCTGATATCATGAGCTTAAAGCTCATAGTTGCAGGTATTTTGGGCACTTATAACATTCATCCTGTTACATAAACAGATAAACTCAAGTGAAATAGCCCTGTGTCTGCTTAAAGAGATATAGGCCCTAGATTCAACTCCTGGTTATCTCTCATAAATTAATATAGAAAAATATGATAAATAAATTACAAATAACCAGTCAAATTGATGTCAAAATCAATCAATCAAGGTCAGAAAATTGAATACCTTCACGTCATTCAGCCAAAATGACTGTACATAGATTACCAAAGATTCTAAGACTTTACCGTTTATAAACCAGGTCAGATAAATAGTATGGTAATCGTTGAAAAATTTTATAACATAAAAGAGTGTCTAGAGTAACCGTAATCGATTTAATGGCAGTAAAACATAGATGTAGATGTAGAATGAAAATTACATTACAATATAGAGTCGCGAAATTGTATGAAATTATTAATTACGAACGAAACGAATTCGATCCAAGGAAATTAAGCCAATTTCTTGAGATTTTATATTTACCGCACCAAAACTCGACAGTTTTCTCAAACTGACAAGGTTAGAAAGAAATATTAGGCAATTTTCAAAATCGTAAACATCAAAGAAAAACAAATGGTTGACACTAAAATCCGTCTTCGGTCTAGATCGATGTACGATTTTCCGTCTATCCGAGCACGGAATTATTAAACAAAAGCTTTGCGGAATGAAATCCCGAGGTTAGTCCCGAGGTGCGTACGACCAGCAATTTCAGGCCTTCCATTTCTAATCGTATAAATTATGTCTCCAAGGTTTAAATTTGCACCTTATATCTTCAATTGTCATATGCATTGTTACCATTCATTCACTAGCGTCTAAGTGCTATAGGGCCTATAGCAGAAAATGCGTGTAATGTAGAGTCCCTGCATAAAGTGACTCCACCTTTGTAAAAGAATAGAGTAAAAGTAATCCTTCAATATAACAGTGATAAGAATATACTATCTCCCCGGATGATTTGTAAATAATGAAATATTGGTGTAAAGGTTCTCGCGGGTCTTCAGTGATTTGGTCGGTGATACGAAATTACTAGCCTACCGTACACTGGTTCCCGTTGACTCTGGTTCACTGCAGCATGGAACGTGGACCAGTTTAAGCCTACCGCTGCGAACAGGAATCTAACCTGGGACAAGAAAACTTCACATGTGAGGAAGTTGTACTGCTAAACTAGGAAAGTCGGTGGTTGTACCCATGGGAACTTGTGATGTCTTCCTAAACCGTTAACGCTGGAAAAGTCGCCAAATGTCCCTGGTTGTTGGTGCGATGTTAAAACCCACAGGGGGCTAGCACGTTGAAGGGATGGAGTATAATGGCGTATTAGGCCTAAAATGGCCACATGGACCAAAAACACGTATATCATATACATACATATACAATGGTTACAACTTCCGAAATGACAGTTTCTGCACCAAGTTTGTTTAAAACTACGGAACTTTTTAAGGAATTGCTCAAATTTCTAATAACTGGTGCCTACAGATAGCTTATACATTATACTACACATAACCAATAAATATTTGGTCCAATTCAAAACGATGAAGCAGGTATTTCATCTTTTTCCTTCGAAAAATCGCCAATTTCGTTTAGTCGAACGCGACCTCGCAACACTAAAAATGATCAGAATTACCATACTAAATACAACTTAAAACAACAGGTACAGTAATGACAACACATTCTTACAATAACTATTACTAAAATACACTAATTCAGCGAAAAAATGTAATCCAGGAACGTTCTATTCACGTTCAGTTCACAAAAATCGTCGCATGATTGAAACTTCAAATATCATGATGCAGTGACCTTTGTCCCGTAATTTGTTTGTAAGCGGACGTTTCATCGGCTGAATCATAATGGCGCAGCGAGGTGGAAATCTATGACTGAGTCAACGATTTTATTAATTTTACGTAAGTGGACCATTCCTGGATTATTCTTTTGAGCCGGATCAGTGTATTTTAGAGATATTTATGGTTAGCACGCGTTGTCGTTATTCTACCTGTTGTTTTAAGGTGTATTTAGTAAGGTAATTCTGATCAATTTGGTGTTGCGAGGTCACGTTCGACTTAACGAAATTGACGATTTTTCGGAGGAAAAAGACTAAATATCTGCTTCATTGTTTTGAATTGGACAAAGTGCTTACTGGTTATGTGTAGTATAATGTATTAGCTATCTGTAGACACCAGTTATTAGAAATTTGAGCCATTCCTTAAAAAGTTCCGTAGTTTTAAACAAACTTGGTGCAGAAACTGTCAATTCGGAAGTTGTAACCCTTGGATATATATATATAAATGATGTATGAAAATATGTATTTGTTTAATGTTTAAATAAAATTCAGGTCAATAGTTCTGTCAGAATAAAGTATCAATAACACCATGAATGCTTTATCATAATTTGTCTTAAAACGAAAATAATATTGAAAATTGAGCTCGGAGACGAAAATCATGTTTTATAACTGGTTTTATAGATATATTATAACTAAGTTATCAAAATATTACTGTTAATAAATTAAGCGTTTTATCATATTATTTTTTGAGGGGGGGGCGTAGATGTATTGTTGCTTGTTCTTCATTCATTCATTGTGATTTTGGGAAAATGAAGATGAGTGTTTCAATGGACAATCCGTGATGATAATGAGTTTATCTGCTTGCAACACATACTTAGGTCTTCAGGTATTTTGGAAGATACAATTTAGCTTTATATATACAAATGTAGTCTCATAATGGATATGTACACGAATAACACAATTAATTTTGAACGTGGTCGTGCTCGATTTTTTGTATTCATAATATATCAGTAGAATTGAAAGTTATTAATGACACTGAACTCGAAAATTAACTTTTAAGAAAATTTTACATTGTTATGTCTTTCTAGTATCTATAATAATAGTAATAATCATACATGTAGTAATAATTATAATAACATAAATAGTACTAATAAAAATAGTCAAAATAATGTAGTAGTAGTAGTAATAATAACAATGGCTGTATTTATAATGAATTGTTCTGAAACCAATCCTTGTATAGTCTAACTAGTGTTGACTCCCTTTGAACTCGGAAATTTTAGCCATTTATTCTAGACTTATCTCACTAGCATGTTAGTTAATAACTACACTGTATACGTTGTACTTTTTAAAAAAATACTTTATTTTCCGGATTGTTACCGATTCAGTACTTTAAGCACTTTGATAATTCCTACTGACTACGTACATGTTTTAACAATGTGTAGTGTATTATAATTGAGATGAAACAAAATCTATTGTGTCAGTGCAGTTTGAAATAATTGAGGAAACTAGAAGAGAGACAAATGTCAAATATTAGTCATGTGTTAGGACGTTGTAAGATTTAGTGTTGGATTTGAGAATCAAATTTTTATTGGCTATCTAAAATTGCGAAGAGAACCGAATTTTTTTTGGCTATCTATTTTGGGAAGAGAACCGAATTTTTATAGGCTATCTATATTGTGAAGGGAACCAAACTTTTATTGGCTATCTATATTGCGAAGAGAACCGAATTTTTTTTGGCTATCTATTTTGGGAAGAGAACCGAATTTTTATTGGCTATCTATATTGGGAAGAGAACCGAATTTTTATTGGCTATCTAAAATTGCGAAGGGAACCAAATGTTTATTGGCTATCTATATTAGGAAGGGAACCAAATTTTTATTGGCTATCTAAAATTGCAAAGAGAGTCAAATTTTTATTGGCCATCTATATTGGGAAGGGTACCAAATTTTTATTGGCTAACGATAATGCGAAGAGAATCAGGTTTATGCAGGTTAACAGTTATGTGGAAACCAATCAGGAGTATAGGAGTATTGTCTAACAGCATTGAGTCCAACACTAACAAGGCGATTTATAGTGTTGACCATTTCATCACTTACCCAATTATAGTTTTGCCTTCCTTTGTTTGGTTTCCTAAACTAATAAGAAAACATGTTTCATTCTGTAGTTTTTAAGAGAGTATAATACCAGGAGTATATGCTAAAGGTTATAATACAAGCGTGTTCATTGGCGCAATGAGCTAGATCTGCTTATGTTTTGTCTTTGTTTATATGTATTATAATGTAGTTACCCTTTTTAGAACTAGGTCTGCTTATAAAGTGTTAATGTCTGATTGTATCAAATACTTGTGGTGATAATTGATGAATGTAATCAGATATACCGTACATTAGATTTTTATTGTATGTAGATTTATTATAAACAACACTGATTGAAAACATAAAACAAAAACAAACAATATGCTGTTCGAAGGAAGTTCAAATGTGGTCTATTTTTTTAAAAAATAAGAATTATGTAATAAGAATTCAAGTGAAATAAAGATGTTTAAGAACTTTTGATTCTTTCAAAATCAGAAGTCTCAACCCCATTTGTATTATTTACGACTCATTAAGCGAATTTAGTATTCTTCATAGTCCTCGTCACCACCGACCGTATCAACACCAACCTCTTCATAATCCTTCTCTAGTGCAGCCAGATCTTCACGTGCTTCAGAAAACTCACCCTCTTCCATTCCCTCACCGACATACCAATGAACGAATGCTCTCTTGGCATACATCAGGTCAAACTTGTGATCTAATCTGGCCCAAGCCTCGGCGATAGCAGTGGTGTTGCTTAACATGCAAACACCACGTTGGACTTTGGCGAGATCGCCACCAGGCACCACAGTGGGTGGCTGATAGTTTATACCAACCTTAAATCCAGTTGGACACCAGTCGACGAACTGGATTGTTCTCTTTGTTTTGATCAAAGCAATGGCAGCGTTGACATCTTTGGGTACCACATCTCCTCGGAAGAGCAAACAACAAGCCATGTATTTTCCGTGACGTGGATCACATTTGACGAGCTGATTGGCTGGTTCAAAGCAAGCATTTGTGATATCTGCTACAGAGAGCTGTTCATGGAATGCCTTTTCTGCAGATATAACGGGAGCATAAGTTGCCAGAGGGAAATGGATACGAGGGTAAGGAACCAAGTTGGTCTGGAACTCAGTCAGATCAACATTGAGAGCGCCGTCAAATCTGAGAGAAGCAGTGATGGAGGATACGATCTGACCAATCAATCTGTTTAGATTGGTATATGTTGGACGTTCGATGTCCAAGTTGCGGCGGCATATATCATAAATGGCCTCATTGTCCACCATGAATGCACAATCCGAGTGTTCCAGTGTTGTATGTGTAGTCAAGATGGCGTTGTAAGGCTCCACAACAGCTGTTGCCACCTGAGGTGCTGGATAAATCGAAAACTCAAGTTTCGATTTTTTACCGTAGTCGACACTGAGTCGTTCCATCAGCAGTGAAGAGAATCCACTTCCGGTGCCCCCTCCAAAACTGTGGAAGATTAAAAATCCTTGAAGTCCTGGGCAGGAATCAGCAAGTTTCCTGACCCTATCAAGAACTTGATCGATGTGTTCTTTGCCTACTGTGTAATGACCTCGTGCATAATTGTTCGCGGCGTCTTCTTTGCCAGAAATAAGTTGTTCTGGGTGGAACAGTTGTCGGTATACTCCAGTACGAACCTCGTCTGCAAAAATACAAACGAATTATTTTATCTCTTGAATGGGTATTTAAACAGTTACTGTTTGTGGACTATAAAGTAAAAGTTTTGATATTCTATCAATGCCGAGACTGAAATAAGTATACAAGTATAATGGTAGATATTTAATTACAACACTGAAATAAAAGTAGGCGTTTAGGCCTTAACTACTGCGATTGGTTACAGCTTATTCTGTAGATATTGAATGATAACGTTACGATAAAAGCAAGCCTTTACGTCTTACCCACTACGGTTGGTTCCAGGCTATACAATAGATAATGAATTATAATATTGCAATGAAAGCAAGCATTTTTCTTACCCACTACGGTTGGTTCCAAGTCTACAAATACAGCTCTTGGTACATGTTTGCCGGAACCAGTCTCGCTGAAAAACGTGTTGAACGAATCGTCACATTTTCCTATTGACTTGTCACTAGGCATCTGACCATCTGGCTGGATCCCGTGTTCCAAGCAATACAACTCCCAGCATGCATTGCCGATTTGGACCCCGGCTTGTCCCACGTGGATACTAATACATTCTCTCTGAAAAGACATCATGCTCCAATCAGTGTTGGTATTGGAACACATCATCATTTTATGCTAATATTATGCTAAGATTGGAGGATATTTATATCATTGATGTTTATAAAGAAACAGAACGTATCGCTATTTATAGTAATTTATCGCAAGAGTAAAATTTAATAGGACTACTTGCATTTAAAATTATGAAAACTTACAAAAGACTGTATGAGATTAAGTGTTTTATTTTAAACGTCAATTGTGCTATCATTTCAAAAAGACGAACACGAAGTACATATGCCTGTAATGCTAAAATCAAACATCATTATACTTTAAATTTATTCTACTGCAAGACATACACTATAGTTTTATTAAAATTCACGAAACACATAAAACCATGAAATAAAAGGGGTATCTAGATTTTGAATACATGTATATATATGATTGATATTATACGTACATAAATCCTCAGTCTAATCCTTTAATGGACACTTGTAAAATCGGGATATGTGATAAAAAGGAAGAATCGGAAACAAGACTTACATTCAATTTGTTAATTATATGAACTATCGTTGTTGAATCAAATAAATGTAGTTCAGATTACAGCTTTAAGTGTCACACCTCAAATTTGAGATTTGACTTCCGAGTTTTAGTAACTCCAGATGATATATATAAATGTAATAAAAAGTATAATGAAATTTGTATGCTGAAAAACACATATGGGACCAATGGAAAAGTTTGGTGGTAGGAAGTTTCCGGTGTCTAAGTAATCTTCAATGTATGAATAAGTGCAAGTGTCCCTATACAATATATACCATTTGTTGTTAGTAACAATTATAATAACAGGGACAGTTCATTCCTTGCCTATTTTAAATATATTTGTACATCACTTCTATAAGGTTCAGCACAATTAATATTGATAAGTTTCATTGAAGCCTATGAAAGCCGAACCCCCCAAAAATCGGAATACCTGGAATACCGAGCTTCGCTAGCAGTCCCCATTTTTGTAAGAGTTCTAATTTCAACTGACATACAACCGCAGAAAGCCAAAAACTCCGAGATTCCGAAAACCGAACAAATGATACATGTCACGTATATGAAAACCAGAGGGTGATGTTTGCCAATATTCCTCATCACGATTTTCTGGTGTTAATTTTGGGGTCAAGACCTCTTAAATGGTTAGTATGAAAAGAAGCCAGTGAAGTTTCTATTTGTCCACTTGTTCGAACGGAATGAATTTAATGATATAATACTCGGTGTATGTAAGATTATTTCTAACTAAACAATCACATTAGCTTCTCGGGTACAGCGCATTTTTGCACTTGACTTAATGCACATAACGTGCCCATTTGATCACGTTAATATTTTTGTAATTCGTGAAGTGTAAAGAGTCACACTGTAGGCTATACCTACAAAAACGGACAGCAACATACAAGGTCCGAGTTTACAAAACTATAGATCGATCTCCCAGCTCAAATCTAGTTTTCTGGCGCAACTCATATCAGACCAATATGATTGATTGCCACATGTGAAAGTAGATATTTTAATTAATTGACTGGTATACGATATAGTGTCTGAGAAACACAAATTGAGATTTGAGTACGGAGACCAATCTCAAGAACCAGTATAAATTATGACAATGTAAACCGTAGTCAAAGATTGTACATATGGTATTAGTTTACATCAAAACTAGCACTCACCATTTTGATGTATTTCCGCAAAGTCCAACACTACAGAACGATGCAAACTTATTTTATCGTTTCTCACGGTGACTTGATCAGTCCTTGTGAGGTTTAAATGTGACGTTTTTGTGTCGTCTGGACGTTTTTATACCAGCAGACGATCAATCTCTATGCTGATTGGATACGCTGTATTTAGAGGTAAAATGTCAAAGTTTCTAATCTCTCAGCTAGCACAGACAATTAGTCAAGTACAAGTTTTAGCATCTGTTTATAAATGTATAAGAAATTGTAACGATCTAAATTGTAAAGAATTAAATGTTTTACTAACTTAGTTGTTGAATGCGCTATTTTGTCTTTGTATGCGTCATTCAGGAAAGTAGTATAAAAACAGTATTCTCGCGGCCATTTTGTTTGGTAGGATAGGTGGGATAGACCACTATCCAACGTTTTGACTGGTTAATGAGCCCCACGTGATCTCGCGGCCATTTTTGTTAGGTGGGAGGTTGCAGTATAGCAGGTGGTATCATTATGTTTTGATGGATCAGCCATTTTTAGCAGACGATCTTTCGCGGTAATCTTGTTTGAAAGCGGATGATCTTTTTAAAACCAATCGATAACCGTGTGTTTGTAATTTGTGATTCAATGGTTGATTTGCAGCATTCGTCTTAATGACAATATGTCTATGTACAAATACGTAACTCATTTTGGATGAATAAAGAAGAACGACAACAATGGGCAGAATGAATGATGAATTGTTTATTGGTTTTATTTTCCATTTATAACAATATCTTGCTTTGCTACGTTTCATCCAATTATAGTTCACACAATTGTTGTATTATTGTATTTTTCGTCTTTCATGATCTTTTCACAACCATAGGGAATTTGTGAATTATTGAGTTGGCTCGAGCTTGTAAATTTTGTTTCTTCCATACCAAAAAAGCTGATGAAAATCAATTTCAAAAGTAATTTATCTATTTAAGTATCCGGTTTTTGTATAAGATAATTAGTCTGAGTGTAAAACCCATAGTGAAAGGATGTCTCAAACCAGTGTTGATTCTGCCTTCGAAATTCATAGCCTATTTTCAAATGAACAGATTACATTAGAGAGCGACGAAAGTGTATCAAAAAATTTAAAAAAACGTATGCAAGCAATCAAAAAATGTGGTCTTCTATGCATGATGATAATCACTTGTATAACACCGGGACTGGTTATAATAGCAAGTTCACCTCATTCTTTGAAACAACTAGACACCTGACAGCTGAATGACATCATTTTCAACCAAACAGCGTGTGATTTCATGAAACAATTCTACGTAAGTGAAAGTATTTATCCCACAGTTTGTGACCGAAACAACTTTGTTCTTCTTGATATCAGACGTTTTTACAACCAGACAGCTTCTTTTAAGGGAATTGCATTAAATATTGGCCAGTGGTTTCAATTAAAGCAATCTATCCACGCTATCGATGTTGTTATTTCACAAGCAAAGAATGGACATTAGACATTTGTGTTGACAATGAATTTACTTCTGAGACATACTATAGCATTTTTAATTATACCTTCCACAGAATTTTTAAAGATGAATACATGATTAAATAAATATGTAATTACAAGAAATTATGCTTCTCATTTTTCACTGATAAACACTTTTTATTAACAAAAATGTGTTTCTTTCTCTATTATTATCTCGTCATTTTTTTAAATGACTTTGAATGCTTAACTGTTTTTTATTATAAGAAAAAAAAACGCCTGCACCATATGTTTACCACGTTACTGATGTAATTTTCATACTTATATTTGGTGTCTATTCACTACTAGAACAGGTGAAGACGGGATAAATAAATCGTAACTGATATTTATCCGTAAAATTATTGAACATCTATTTAACAGGAGTGGTCATGCCGTCAAAAAACAGATACTCATCTCATTCCACTGTTACAATAACAAAAAATCGATATATCTCGATACAAACTGACTCTAAGGTCAATCACACTACATGTAGTCATTCAAGCAGATATATTATCATTGACTGTCTTTCACATACAAAACCACAACACTTTTGTTAATTTTTATTTTTTATTCATAATGAACAACCACGTAAAACATTAACAACCAAACTTTATAAAAGTGTTTGTCTTTTAAATAGTTTGTCTTTAAAATAGATTGTGTAGAAATAGTTTGTTTAAAAAATTGAAAAAAATGAAATCAAGTTATAAAATATTACAGTCCAAAATTGTAAAGAAAATGTTTTGAGTAAAAAACTTTTAAATATGATTCAACATTTATCATGACAAGTAATTTGTAAAGAAGATACATATAAAAAAACAATTTTAAAAACACATTAATACCAAAAAGATGAGTTGCATCCTTAAAAAGTGAAAATAAAAAGTAAAAAGGTTACATCGAAAATAAAAAGATACATCTAAAATATCATCAACAATAAACAGCATATAATATAATCACAGTTTGCAAAAGCATTTGGTATAATCTCGAAGATTTCGAACACTTATGAAAAATAAAACACAACAATCACATAATAAATTATTTATAAAATCTCCCTGATTCATTAAACATGTATAACATTAACAACCAAACTTTATAAAATAGTTTGTCTTTTAAATAGCTTGTCTTTAAAATAAGATTATATAGAAATATTTTGTTTAAAAAAAGGAATTAAAAAAATGACAAAAAAGTAAAAAAAATGGAATCAAGCTGTAAAATATTATAGTCCAAAATTTAAAGAAAATGTTTTGAGTAAAAAACTTTTAAATCTGATTCATTAAACAGGTAAAACATTAACAACCAAGAAAAAAATGACACAAAAAGTAAAAGAAAATTAAAATTGAAATCAAGTTTTGAAATATTACAATAAAAAGAATGAAACAAAGAACAAAAAAAAGTTAAAATAAAAAATGTTAAATAATAGGGCCATGATGGCCCTGCAACGCTCACCAGAATAAATATTAATTAACTTGTTACTAAAAAGGTAATAAAGGTACACTTGTGGGCAAATAATGGGGAACAACAATAAACTTGATAAAGGACCATCAAAGGATACTACAAAAGAATATTCGTGATGACTGAAGGATGCCACAGACCCAATTTGGTGATGATCCAACCACTGGTTCATGAAAAGAAGTCATTTTAAGGTATTTCTATGTTAAGCTCTAGCGGCCCCTAATTGGTGGCCAACCATTTTTATTTGAGCAAATCTGATAGAACACTATCTAAAGATGCTTAAAACCAAGTTTGGTAATAATCCATCCATAGAAACATGAGAAAAAGTCATTTTAAGGTATTCCTATTTTAGCTCTAGCGGCCCTAAAAGGGACCGGCCATATTTATTTGAACAAACTTGAGAGAGGACCATCTAATGATGCTACAGACCAAGTTTGGTGATGATCCATCCATTGGTTCATAAGAGGAAGACGATTAAATGTTTTTCTATTTTAGCTCTAGCGGCCCCTAATAGGGGCCAACCATTTTTTTTTAGCAAATCTGATAAATGTCCATATATAGGGGTCAACCGGTACAACATGAGCAAATTGCAGTTAGATCGTCAAAAGGCTTCTGCACAGCAAATTTGAAGTAAATCCGACTGGTAGTTTCTGAGGAGATGACCATTGTTGACACCAGACGACGAACGACGGAACATCCACCTACCCATCCTAACAGCTCACCCAGAACCTTCGGTTCTAGTGAGCTAAAAAATAAAACAGCAAAACAAGTTAAAACTAAAACATCAAAAAAAGGCTTCTGCACAGCAAATTTGAAGTAAATCCGACTGGTAGTTTCTGAGGAGAAGACCATTGTTGACACCAGACGACGAACGACGGAGCATCCACCTACCCATCCTAACAGCTCACCCAGAACCTTCGGTTCTAGTGAGCTAAAAAATAAAACAGCGAAACAAGTTAAAACTAAAACATCAAAAAAAAGTTAAAATTGAAAAAAAAATAAAGAAAAAAATAAATAAAACAAAGAATAAAAAATGAAAACAAAATTAAGTTTGGACTTTGAAACCTTTAAAAATATTAAATAAAAACAAAAGCAAAAATTAAGTGTGGATGTTTGAAACCTTAATAAAAACAATTTGACTAGTTTTAAAACACTAAATAACAAAAATGAGTTATGTGTATCATTAAACATTGTAAATAAACAATAACAAAGATCCAAATTTACAAAGCTTTTTTAAAACAACAAACATGAATTATGTATATCATAAAACACAGTGAATTATCAATAACAACAATTATAGTATACACAGCAAATTTTAAAACAACAAAAGTGACATTTAAACTTTTGACTCATGAAACCTTAAGAAAAACAATTTGACAGTGTGAATCATCAATCACAACAAAGTTTACATATCAGTGATTGTTTGAAACCATAATGCAAAGACCTCAACTCTAACTGTATGAAAAATGACGAGACACTTGTTGGGAAAAACGTTATTTTCCCTAGAGTTCATTGGGTATTAAATACATCAAGAATCATATTACAGTGATTTTAAGAGTATCATGACATATTTATTGTTGATGTTTAAAACATAATTTTCTTCAGATCCTACCAACACAAATCACCCCACCCGAATTTAAGAAAACTAACGAACATAGGAATAATTCATTTTAGAAAGGTAAAATTCTCAATACTTAGGTATTGAAACTTAAATGGGTGAGGTTAAATTAATATTTAAATTTAATTTAAAAGGACATGAGATCCTGTGTATAGAAGCGTGAAAACGTTTAGAAACTATCAATCTCATCACATGACATAATGAGTATAAAATAAACTTTGAAACAATATGTTCTATGTTTCTTTCACATCAGTGTTGATTGATGGTTTCATTGATGTGTATAATGGTCTCAGGTTACATCTATTTTTCCACCAATGTTTCCTTAGAAGATTACACTAGATACATCAATACGATTGGAGAAAATGTACCAATCCACGCCTTCCCGTGACAAACCAACACATCTGTCCCATCTCCCCGCAAATATCTCTGCCATCATGAACAATGATTGCAGATGATGATGAAAACACCATCAAAACTACTATTTATGAGAGTAGAGATAGTGTTAACTTCATAATACTTGAATTTGAGGGATGTATACAGTAACGGTTACTCATAGAGATCATATAAAATGAATAAAATCAGGCCAATCGTATCAAACTCTGTTTATTGATTTTCATACTAACTTTTAATACGCTCACTTTGTTTCTTATTTATGGCTATATTTTTGTTAAATATTTTTTGATGAGTAATGATTTAAAGTAATATATATGAATCATGGGTTAAAACAATGTGATGATGAAGTTAATACTATTTTTCAGGCACCTTTCTCACCATCATTGACATCATCAACAACAACGGCATCAACGACAAAGGCTTCATCATAATCAACAATAAAGACACCACAGCCATCAGCATCGTCAACACCAACACCAGTGTTGGATGATTCAGTAAGTTTTTTTAAACATTTTTTTTTTCATTTTTTTGTTCATTGTTTTAAATAATTCATATTTTTAGTAATGCTTTCTTTAATTGTTCAATGTATTTACATTGATTTTTTTTCTTATTGTAGAAAATTGAGGTCATAACACCAGTTAAGAATGTGAATGTGATTTTACATTATTTCACTAATTTTTGTTTCATTAAACGTAATATTTGCACACAGTTATTACATTTAATGATGTAATTTTTAAAATGTGTATACATTTTTTATTGCATTCAACTCGTTTGTTGATAAGTGCGTAAAAAGACTATCATGTTTTTATACGCAGACATGTACAGCGGCATCATCGTCAACAACAACGACAACACCACCACCACCACCACCACCACCACCAATGTTGGATGCTTCAGTAAGTTTTTTGTATGCCTGTTTTGTTTACTCATTCAATTCACTTTTTGATACTAAGCTTGTATCAAGTAGGATGGTATAATAATTATTGTTTCTTTTGTATTGTAGATTGAACAATTCCTGGTGGAGGATGAATGGTATTATGCTGTTCCGGTGAGTCATAACAACAACCAATACTATTTACACTATTATTTATTATACAGATCAAATGCAACAGAAGACAATATACATATATTGGAATTCTATGTACTTGTAAATTTATTGACAAACCATTATAACATAAGCATATGAAGTATTTTTTCTGAAAAAAAAGTCTAAACAACTTTTTTTCTTTTGCAGGTGAAACTTCCACAATATAAGTTTGGCTTAATGTTATGAAATAAAATGAATCAAAATCAATTCTTTGGTATCTTGTAATGACCATAGGCGTACCGTCATCGTGCAAATAGCGTTTATCATCAAAGCATGATAAGCCTACTTTTTTAATTTTTTTCAAGATAGATTTTATGGTTATGACTTCTTAAAGAATACATTTGTGACGATTCATCAAACAAAACATTTTTATAATCCTGTAATGTTATTTCTGTTTGACAACATTTTTTGAAATGCCTTTTGCACGTTTATCCTCTTTATCATCACATATGAATGCATACAATTTGGATCTCAAACCGCAGTATTCAGAAATGCATTTCTCATTAGTTTCACTCTTCATTTTTCCCATGACTTTTTTGTTAGAATCACTATAGAGGTAGTGATTCTTAGGGAAATCTGAAGTTTCAAACAAATGTGAATATTGTAACATATCATGAAATAAATCATCTGTTTCACAATAAAACAAAAACAAATCTGTGTCGGTCATCTGCAACTGCACCTCTGAACCATAAAGTTTTTTCAAATGATGGTAATAAAAATCATACATGGTATCTGGGACCAGTATATTGGTCCCAGATTGGTGGTAGAATCAAAGCTGGTAGAATACAAGCTATACATAATAACCGAGACCATTATAATGGTCTCAGATAATAATTATGTTGTTGTTGTTTTCAGTTTAGTGAGAGTGAAATTACGTCTATGGTCTGGCTTTCTGTCCTTTGATTAAAGTGCAGCAAAACTAATTTCCCGACGTGCGGTTTTCGTTACGTATTTGTAGACAATTTTTTTACCGCACGCTTGGTTAATTTTGACAAAATTAGTAGCCAATGAACGTTCGAGATATTTATAGACAGCATAGCCGTATTTAAATAGATTTCTAGTCATTTATATTTTTATGCATAGTTGTAGATTTATATTTTCTGAGCCTACATATTCAACAAGCATTTTACCGAGTGCGCTTAAAATCGTTTCTATGATATTTTATTCATTTCATATGAAGTAAATTCAAATATATCGAGAGCGGCAATGATTTTTATATGCTAAATATTTACGAAGTTTTCCGTCTAAACTGGTGAGATTTCGTTTAAACTGATTTTTTTGTGTTATAACCGGAAGTGAAACTATAATGGCCGCTCCCATGAATGTTTGTTTACCTGTTATTAAATTACGCTGTTTTTAACTGTTTGAATTAAAAACGGATGGGAATTATCGGCGTGTTTTTTTTGTACTGTTAATTTTTACTCTGTAAATCAGCAAACATGTCTAGGGCGCCGAATGACAGTAATCTTACGACTTATAAACTTGTGGTGGTGGGTGATGGTGGCGTTGGGAAAAGTGCTTTAACGATCCAGTTCTTCCAGAAAATGTTTGTGGTTGATTATGATCCAACGATCGAAGATTCTTACATTCAGCACACAGAAATTGATGGAGACTGGTGTATTCTTGATGGTAATTCATTTGTTACCTTAGATTACAAATATGCTTAATCTGCTCTTATCTGTTTCTACGATCCTGTTATGAATCCTTGTTTATATTAATATTTCTGCATGTTTCACATTATATGTTGGCTCAGTCACACTGGCTGTTATAAAATGCAGCTTGATGCCAAAATCTGGAATTTTTAGGTTGGGAATTGAGAAAAATGTCTTTATTTTTTATTACTGGACTTAAACAAAGAGGGTAATAAAATGCTGTTGCAGTAGGCCATCTGACTGGGTCTTATGTCTCAGACAATAAGATTAGTTGAACTAGAAGCGAGTAAGTTAAAAGACAAACTTAGGAGAGTGTTATCTTGCTATGTTTTTACTCTTCCTTTACACCATTTTTGTCAGTTGACGAGATCAAATCTAAGTATTCACTAGTGTTTGACTTAATAATGAATATAAAATTGATATAAGTTTGTTTTCATTAATCAGAAATTTATGCATCAGAAATATGAAGATACAGTATGTTTTATTTTTTTTCAGTGTTAGACACTGCTGGACAGGAAGAATTCAGTGCTATGAGAGAACAATACATGCGGAAAGGAGATGGATTTATGCTTGTGTACTCTGTCACTGATCCTGCAAGTTTTGAAAATATGCGCAATTTTCACACACAGATTCTACGTGTGAAAGACAAGTTAGTTTTGTTTATATTTTCTATAATTATGCAGGGGTGTAGAAATGTTTACATGTAACCAGTGAGCTACTAAAAGTAGAAGGCAAATGGGAAAAAATAGCCAGAGAGAATGCTTAAATAGCCGGTTGAATTTTCTTATTTCTACACCACTGATTATGTTTATTCTGTTGGTCTGCAAGGCCCTGATTTGAATGGATATTGGCCTCATTTTCTTTGTTCTGAGTTTTTCTCTTATTTTCTATCTGTAAAGGAATATCAATTACATGAAACATGTTTATCAAGTTTCATGGCTATCATAAATTAGTAAATGTATGTTATAGATTTGATATTAGACATTAGAGTCAAGTTTGTGGACTCAGTTTAGTAGATACTAGATTGTATTCTGTAATTTGTAATTTGGACATTATTCCAAATCTTGGAACTCCTATCAATTCATTGTAATTATATGACAAAAAATCACAGGGCTCCAAGGATTTGAATTTTGTGCTAATAACACTTGATTTAGTCATAAGATATGTACCTGAATATCTATAACATTAATCATGACAGAAAAAAATGACACAGGATTTGTTGCCAAGGAATGTTTGTAACATCAATTTTTCGGTGTCCATTTTTCAAGTAGAGCCTGTTTGATATTAGCATTGTTAAATATTCAGTGGTAGTATATGAAATAGTTGCCAAGGTGTCAAGATGAAATGTGAAAACTTCTTAATTGAAATTTGATTTTTGTTTTGTGTCAACTTTTGAGATGTAACATGTACTACTTAGGCCTAGCTATTATTGTTAAATACTTTCAATTTTATTTTCATTTGTGACAGCAGAGGTTTAAATTCTGTACTTTCATATTTTATTTTCAGAGATGCATATCCCATGATCTTAGTTGCTAACAAGATAGATTTAGTTAGACAAAGAAAAGTTCAAGAACATCAAGGGAGAGAACTTGCCTCAGATCTCAGGGTAACACATAATTATATCTGTGCCATGATACAGTCCTTGATCCTTGAGGACCAAAACATGAAAAATACATATATAATGATATAATGGTTCAATATGGATTTAACTCATATTTTTATGCATTCGGGCACCCATTCAATATGGATACTTATGTTGTCCTAGTTGTGTCACTTTGCTACAAAATTACTCTGTCCTTGAACCTTTTTGTTTTACATTTGTTTCAATCAAATTCAGTAGTGTTTAGGTGCTAAATTTAACCTCCTTTGTAAAACAGATGCATACAAATTACAATGTAAAGCCAAGCCTTTATAAATTTTGCTTCTTATGAGATTCCTAGAGTCCTGTAGAAGATTGTCGAAATGAAAATACAATTTCAGAAATGATAAATTTAAAATGAAATTTAAAAGTAACCCATTTTAACAGATGTGTCATACATTTCTGAAAGAGTGCATTTATGTATAGTTATAACAAATATAAAATTAAAAAAATATAAAGCAATATAAATGTTGCTTTTTCAGTTTAACATCTTACGTATCCAGTAACCATAGATGTAACAATGTTAACATACCATATCCAAAATATTTTTTTTATTTAAAACAACTCAAGTGGTGAATTATTAAAATAAATGGAATGTATAAAAGGCTGTAATTTTTACGTTGAAAATCAACTGAGTTCAACAAGGTACTCCTTAGAAACACACAATAAATTCAAGCCTAACTTCCTTTAGTAGGTAGACAAAAGAATTGACTAAGCTTTTGTTAGGATTAATATAAAAAAGTTAATTATGAATATTTAATGATTTCATGGAGTGCTTAGCGTCTTAAGTGATATTTCCTTTCCAGCTGTGCTTAACATTGCACATGCTGTATTTTGAATGTTCTGTGTGTCTTATACATCCAATGTCATGTGACTAACTCATTGACTGCTATCATTGATTTTTGATGATTGTGTCTCATATATAGGTCAACTTTCATTCAAGTGAAATATTATTCTATGATTGTTATTCTATTTTTATTTGTTATATATTTACGATGTAAATAAGATGGTACATACTTACATGTTACACAGATAATGAAACATATGTAGAATAAAACAACTTTAAGAGATGTTGGTAATTTTAACAGATAATCTGAACGTTATTAAACTTTAAATATGAATGCATTGTCTTAAAAGTAATTAAATGCTATAAGAAATTTAAAAATATTGATTTTTTAAAAAAAATTTGAAATTTGAATACTGACAGATGTGTAAAAAATATAGAAAAATAAAAAGATATTAAGTATGCATTATTATATGAGATCATAGATGGTATATGAAGTTTGAGAATTAATTAATTGAAATTAAACCATGCTAACAACATTAATTGCAGTCAAACCCGTGTTTGCAGCCACCTCCAAATAAAGGCTACCCTGTGAATAAGTGCCATTCTTTAAAAAAAAACATCATTGATCATTTAGAACGAACTGACCCTCATCTGACAATAAAAGCCATGTTTTGTCTTTCCCATGGTGGCCTTTGTTCACAGGTTTGACTGTATATGGATGACAGTAAAGAGGAATTGAATCCTTTTTTTCCATTGTGGTCCTTGTATGTAATACTATATCATTACAGGTGCCATACATTGAGACAAGTGCCAAAGATCCTCCCGTGAATGTAGATTTAGCCTTTCATGATGTTGTACGTGTTATAAGGTAGGTCAGTTTTGCTGCTTTCTACGAGAAGAAATGAAAGAAATAAAAAATGAAGTCTACAGATTTCTGGGACAACCCTCGTACTTAAACATTTTACAGATAAATGAAATTGTGGCTAGTTCAAATCATCATGAAGTCAATAGGGATGAATTTTGAATGATTTGTGAAGAAATCTGGTGGTATTTGAGGAATTAATTGAGAGTGCGCATCACACAATGAACTTTTATTGGGCCAGAGGTCTGGCAAACTACAAAACATTACTGGATCAGATGATGAAATATCACTAGCCCATATTATGTATTGTTTTAAATCTTCATTAAAATGATATGAATTTTACTGGGCATAAGGGCTAGAAATTCTCTAAATCTCATCATACCTCATCAAAACTTGCTTAAGAACTGGTGCGCTGTGGTTAGATCATCATTTTTGTGAAACTGCAAATTTGTTGAGAAAGTCTGAGGGGGCGGGGCAGTTGCTATTGCCACTAGAATTACCAGTACTCATTTCTATCCAATTATTCTATTTAAGAATGCCTTTTTTCATGTACTCCTCAGTGATGAACATTTCCTTTCCTCTGATCAGCGACCAAACACAAACCTGATTAATAAAAAGAAGAACAAATGTACCAATATTGTAGTAGAATTATACTCTTTGTTATCCTTGCTTTCAGACAACAACCAAAGGAATTTAAGAAACAACTCAAGACTCACAAAGGCAAGAAGAGAAGATGTACCATTTTATAGTTTTGTAATCTTAGTAAGTAATCAAACTTTGGTTCATAGGAATTTTCTGTAGCCATTGTAATAGTAATGTAGGAATATGGACGGCGTCCATCAGCCTTGCTCTTCAATTAAGTCTTTTGTAACATGGTTTAGTGTCCCATCTAGTGCTTGGGGTCCTGGGATCAGTTCCTGGTTTGAGCAAGTGATTTTTCTCCTAAATTTACCATAATGGTGGCAGCGAGGTTCAACAAACTTGTGTAGAGACATGTAGTATCTATCTGGAGAGCTGGTCTGCTCTGATATGTTAAGAGGAATTTAGCAATTGTGGAAATATGGGCCACTTCCAACTACCAAGCTATTGGGTTTACTCTTTAAGTAATAATACAGGTATTTGACAGATAATTTGTGGGGGGGGGGGTAATTTCTTAGGCAAGCTAACCCACGGAATTAAATCCACAAATAGAATAAATGAAATCACAGTATTCCTTCCATGGATAGCTGTCTAGTTTGATTGGTCAAGATATTATAAATTATCTAATACATAGTTACCATGGGGGCATGGCTTATTTTCAGGTACAAATTGAAAATCTCTGAAGTATGTGTGATGTTTTTAATCGTTATTTTTTCAGAGTCTACATCAACTCGTAAGGAACAGTTTAAGTATTATGTTACAGACGCACCCGTCTGACTGTTAACTGAAATTCCTGACACTTTGACGTAATGCCAAGAGGTCAACTGGTTTTCCAGATGTTCTGCTTAAATTTTTTTTCTTATTGTATCAAATTAATGAAATGACATGTTTTTGTTGATTTTTTTAGAAATTTTTTAGAAAATTCTTGAAATCATATGTTAGGATTTTTTATTTGAATGTAATGCATTGAAATTAATATGATGTTCATTTGTAAAAAGAATCACTTGTTCTGTGCAAAATGGCAATTAAATTATTTTATCATGAGTTGTGCTGTTAAAAATATGATGCAAAAAATAGATAAGTGTTATATTTACCTTACAAACTAAAATATGATATCAAATTGCATTTATTTTTTTTTTGGAAAAAATATGTATAATTTCTCCTATTATTTGTGTTTGCTGTGATTGGAAGTTAATATTTTTTATCTTGAGTATTTATAGTGTGAGTAAGTAATGTGATCTCTTAATTTTTAAAAAATTTTTTACCGTGTCAATTTCAGGACCAATTTCAAGATTAAGTTTTTTTTGTGATTCTGTCATTGCTAGTATTTTGTGTTGAACTATAGCTGTTTATTATTAGACAATTTTAGTAACACCATCTAGAGGCATAATTTACACAGCTTATTATTAATAATGGTAGTACTGAAGTTAATATTTGGATGCCTAATTTTAAGTCTTAGTTTGTATTTAATTATGATGTGTGCTGATATTCCTGTATTGAGACTGTTTGTACAAACATTATTTAGTCTTCCAAAACATTTCTTTTTTTGTTATTTATACTTTCACACAAATTTATTGTTACTAATAAACCAACACTTTATTTTACAATTATATAAGTCTATTTTGTTCACCACATGTTACATACTAGCACACGAATTTATTTTTTTGAATAGTTTCTGTTGTTAATACCACAGAATTATCACATGCAATAATTAATTTTATACTGATTTTCATTTTATGTTTTATGTTTCTTTTAAAAGGATAAAAATTGATATATTTTTACCTCATTTCTGTTTTTATTTTGAATATTTTATCAATTATTGTTATGTACATTTTTTACGTTAAAGGAAGACTACTTTAGTTTAATATTACAAAACTAAAATGATTGAAATTTAATATTATCTGTTATCTTTCATTAATTTCTCTGGTATATAATTGCATTCTTACATTTTAGTATCTTTAAAACTGTAGAACATTTCTTTTTGTTTGTGACAATATTTTGGTATCTTACAACCAAAAACATGAATTTCATTTCTAAAACATTTCTTCACCATAAGGTTTGTTTTTGATCTGTTTTGTTGCCATAAGTAGTTTATTATTTTTTTAGGCTTTAAATCAGATATCTTTTAAGAGTATATTCACCAAAGGTCAAGGTCCCTGGTTACAACACTTGAGACTGGCCTTAGATCTTAATTTTGTTCTCAACTTATATCAGACCTGTATTTATTTTTGAATTACGAGTTATTTTATTTGGAATTATGCAGAAAGTGATATGATCATATCTTAATTAAAATCAGAGTATGGAAAACAGAGATTTGAGCGTTTAGATGAAACTCAAGTTTTACAACCCCGGACCCTGTATTTCTTAAAACTCAGGTTGAACTTTGCAAAACAAATCATAGTCTGTATTGATTGTCTCCCTGAATTGTTACAGAAAATCATTGTGTAATAGTGAGAGAAAAAATTTCAACAGGTTTGAAATCAAAAATCATTGATAGTGATTTTTTTTGAAATTTTTTGGAAAGGGTCCTGGTCCAGTCCATTGGGAAAAAATGCACAGTTTAATGTCAAAATTGGGAATTTTTATGTTGGGAACTGGGAAAAAATGGCTTTATTTTCAATTAGGGAGAGTCCGTTTACCAGACACAAAGAAGGAAAAAAATCACTGATTGCACTTTCTATGATTTTCAGTTTATTTCGTGTATTTGTTTAATATGCTCTTGTTGATATAAATTATTATAAGCGTACTTGGACAACAAGTAGTGATTGTGACAGTAATATTCAAATTTGAATCTGTGCCTGTTTTATTGTGCTGGGAATCATTTGAGAATGGTTATGCCGTAAAATGATATACTGTAGAACACGGTTATAATGAACTCCTGGGGACCCTAACTTACTTTGCTGTATTCATGTTTCTGTGTATAGATAACGAAGGAATAAAAGAAGGACTTGTTTGTGGAAAAATAAATACTTCACTGATCAGATGATTCACTATATCTGAGTTCAGTGTAACTGTGTTGTACTGTATTTTGTGATTATAACATATTGTTGTAATCAACTGTAGGCGCTTACTTTAAAATAAATTCCAAAGTTTTCATCCTACTGTTTGTAAGGCCAGAAAAAAAAATTGTGTTTACAGATACCTGACCAACTCTATTTTTTGGTGCCATTCCGAAGTTTCTTATGTCAAAATCCAAAGAAGAAAATGTTTGGGGATGAATTGTACCTCATGTTCTCCCGAGAGGCATTTTAGAAAAAAGAAAGGTTTTTCATTTATCTAACCTATTTTTTGGTCAAGTAAACTTAAACTGCTTTTTTTTGTGTGTAGCCTTACCATGCATTCTTTTGTTCATGCTGAAATGATGCATTAACTTTTTTACGGGTAATCTTCTTGAAGCTGCAGAAATGATGTTTTGCCTTCAAAAGGTAGCTTAAGTTTTGGTCCAAAACCGTTAAAATAGAATTTAATTTCTTTCAGTGACATGTAGTGTGCACATTTCAAACAAGTTTTGAAACTGAACATATTGCTATTAACTATGGAAATTGAATTGAAAACTTGTAATTCCTTGAAAACCATTTCTACGAAAGATGTTATTACCGGTATGTCTAAAAGAATGTTAAAATTTGTCAAAAATCTACCTATTTTAGAAATTGAATGGAATACTTGGAATTGTTTTAAAAATTAAGGATGTCTGTTTGTCTAAAAAATGATTGAAATTTGCTAGACTATCAGTCTTTAGTCCCCAGCATAAAAATGAAGTCTGATAAAATTTAGAGGATATTCAGAAAAATTCTTTTGGTTTTTGTTGAAGATAAATAACCCTGGCTGTTGATGCAATGTTAAGCCTAAAACAATTTGAAACATAACATTCTGTTGATGAAAGCAAGAATACTAGTAACTGAGTATCAGATTTGATATGAACCGAAGATAGTTTCCCTGAACCATTCACAAATACTGGGATGTTATTTTTCCTCCTCTGTTATTTCTGCTTTTCGGACTCAATATAATTTAAGCTAAATCAGTTCAGATCCTGTCAGATCTCAAAATGATGTTTTTGCTTGACCAGTAAGGTAGTTCAATGTTGTTTGTTGAATTTTATTGTTATGCTCAATAATTCCATATAATCAGGTATTTATGTTTGTAAAGCAAGTCTGTATAGAACATGTATATATTGATCAAATTTTTGTGTACTTGTTTTATGTCTTCATGAACAAATGTATGGTTAGTGTTGATCAATTGAAAAAATATACTTTTTTAAATTCCAAAAACAGCATTGACGATAGTATTAAAGTGTTTTGTGAAATACACAGGGATGTGATTTTTCAGCGACTCCCAAATTTCCATGGATTCAATGTAGTGGTCATTTTTGTGAAACTTGTAAAATCTGTTGAAAGCATGGGGGGCGGATTTACCCATTCTTCTTAAATGTTCATTGAATGTAATTTTAAAATATTTTGTATATTTGTGTATCACTTGTTACTTTTTTTATAATTTTTGTAGTTAAATATCTATCTGTAATGATATAAGCAGGTATAACCAGACATATTTTTGTATAACTGATGCAGTGATGTTTTGCCTCAGGCATGCTGTTCTTCCTTACTGCTTGACACAAAATCTTTCAATGGTTGTGGATTGCAATTTATTTAGTTTTTCTTCAGATAAAAGTTAGGTGACTTCACACTTCAGCAGGATATTTGTGTCTTCTGAACACATACATGAATGTCATGTGGCTTGTACTTAAGATTAAAGATAAGTCACCGTTCTATGATTACTTTAGCAACATGAGTGATGTCACAATTGTAAGTTTACCTTAACAACATGAGTGATGTCACAATTCCATAGATACTTCAGTAACATGCGTGATGTCACAATTCCATAGATACCTTAGTAACATAAGTTATGTCACAATTTCATTGATACCTTAGTAACATAAGTGATATCACAATTCTATGTTTACCTCAGCAACATGAGGGATATCACAATTCCATGTTTACCTTAGCAACATGAGTGATGTCATGATTTTATGCTTACCTTAGCAACATGAGTAATGTCACAATTCCATGTTTACCTTAGTAACATAAGTGATGTCACAATTTTATGTTTTCCTTTGCAACATGAGTGATGTCACAATTTCATGTTTACCTTAGTAACATGAGTGATGTCACAATTTCATGTTTTCCTTAGCAACATGAGTGATGTCACAATTTCATGTTTACCTTAGTAACATGAGTGATGTCACAATTCCATGTTTACCTTAGTAACATGAGTGATGTCACAATTTCATGTTTACCTTTGCAACATGAGTGATGTCACAATTTCATGTTTACCTTATCAACTCGAGTGATGCATAGTGCTGGTTATATTATGCTTTTAGTGTAGTTTTTTTCTGTTCCTGTCGAATAGCTGCTAGTCTGCTTTTTTGGATAGTGCAATATTAGAAGAAAGTATGTTAGTTAAACCTAGTGAAACGCGGTAGTGTTCACTGCAAAAGCTCAGTAGACTAGTTGTTCTTTGTTTGTGTTTATGCTTAGTTTGTATTTTTTAGTTTGACATTTTTATTTGGTGAACTTTTATAAACAGTGCTATTACTTTTTATCATGCTTTTGAATGAATCTGTTTTTATTTTTATATCCCTTCAGTTATTGAACTAATATGTTATTTAAATGTATGAAGGGATCCGGTCTTGCAGGGTCATCCCAAAAAATGTCCCCTAAAGATGTTTGCACTTCATCTTGCTAATCCCAGCCCTAATTTCACCAACTTTGAACAGGCCAGTAAAAGACTGTTGTGTTTTTAGTTACTAAAACCATAGATCAAATGTATTTGGGAATAAATAGTACCTTTGAGTATGAGAGATGTTTCGAAAAAAAGTAGAAAAGTTTTGCAACCTGCATACACTATTTTTTGATCAAGAAATTGAAATCATTACATATTTCTGGTCTTATTATGTTCTTAGTCTTAATGTTTTATCTTAGTAAGGGAACCATTCTAATTGTGGTCAACAGACTGAAGTTACTGCCCTTTGGTTGCAGAAATCTTATCCAATTTGATCAGCATTTAATATTAATGTAAACATTTGTGACAAGGTTATTTTCCAGGCAGGTTGTCTGGTAAATGTACTGATTTAATCTTCATTAATCTGTTTTCATCAGTTCCATTTGGTTTTTGATGTACAGAAGTTTTCATCATGAACATTGGTCATGTTGTGGTTGATGGCAGTTTAGCTCTTGCATCAAAGTTTCTAAACCTGATTATTCTTTGCATTAATGAAGAAATGTTTCCTTGCATTTAAGCAGTTTGATAAAGTGCTCAATGAAGAGAGAACATTAGTTGCTGTTTTTTGTTCTTTTCCCTTAAATGCTCTGCTTTTACTCATTTCATGTGTCGTACTCTTTGCTTGTGTTTTATTTTACGTATATATTTGTATCCACTCGATGTTCACTGTTTGTGCGTGTAATAAGATGTATTTTACTTATATATTACTCAGTTTTTACCAGATATAGACAGACATGTAAGCATCATACACTAAACATTGTATGAGTTGGTTATTTGAGCAATCATTCTTGTGGGCCTCTTAAGTTTATTAAAAGGAAACAACAAAAGTCACTTAAATAGATTGTTATTTTATAGTTATTTTATGTACAAGAAACATTTCCTGCAGCTAACTTAAGGTCAATCTTTTAGGAATTTAAGGGATTAATGTGAAAATGTGGGGGATAGGGTTGATATTTGGAGGTAATCCATAGGGGACAGATTATTGCTGTTTCGTGATTGAGAAAAAACAATCAAAAAATTAATTACAATTGTGGGCTAACAGTTGTATTGTCATATTGTTTGACGTTCATTTTATTTTCTTGTCCATTGAAACTAACTTAAATAAAGTACAATATTAATGGTGTAATTATCATTTTAAATATATACTTCTTTCATTTCTTTAGTATTTTTGATTGATATCATGAAAAAGGTTGTAAACATTATTTGTATGTGAGTAAATTAGTTTTATATGTGTATTCTATGTACATTGTTATTTAGTTTATTTTAAGTTCTTTTATACTTTTTATATACAAAACCATACTATGAGAACAAACTGTAACATTTATTAAAAAAATAAAAAATCTTATTTTAATACTCACTGTTATATTTAAACACCAAAATGTTAATGGATTAACTTTTTTTTATTTCTGAATGTAACCAATTAATTATACTGTACTTATACACTAAATGAAACTTTTAACACCCCTTACAAGAATACCCCTCCCTCCTGGTATATGGTTGAATATTTTTTAATTGGATTAATTAAAGATTTTTTAATTAGATAAAAGAGAGTGCTAAAATTTTGCATGTATACAAACATATGCTCTATCTTTGGGCAATGATATTGCAAATATTTTTCATGGTTCACTGACTTTTATAAAGGAGGTAAAAAAGGTAACCTTTAAGTTTGAATTGTGTTACTTTTCAAATATTGTCAAAGTGGGGGGCGGGGGGGGGTGGATTTAGAAGTTTCAGTTAGTACAGTAAAACACGGTTTTCTGTGGACTCGGATGTTTACTTCGTTATATTCATATTTCAGTGTTTCCATAATAATGAAATGATAAAAAGTTTGTTGTGAGAAAGTAAATACTTCACTGTACCCAATTCCACACTATATCAGAGTTCACTGTAACCATGTTTTACTGTAAGTTGTTTTAAAGAATTATTACTTGTTTTCATGTACACAGTTATGTCATTATGTGTCATTTGATTATTTGATTTTAATTCAATAATTTTAATGAACTTTATGCAGGTTCTTTCTTATACTAAAAAACTGTTAAAACTGCTGTGTGTTATAATTGTAAGTGGATTTAATATTATCCTTAACCATTCAAAATGAATTTCATTTTTACAAAGTGACATTTGGTATGCATTATATAGATGATTTTTCAAAACAAAAGGAGTGGATCTTTTTTTTAAGATAGAATATGAAAAGGTTAAAAAAGATTTTGGATATAAGCAGATAGTTTGAAATACATGACTGGACTTTTCAGCTGCAAATTGTTTTTTTTATGGAATTAAGAAATGGTTTGTTTGTTAAAATGGTGCCTTAATTAGTGTTAAAAAATTACATTGCTAGTGAAAAAATGTTCTGCGGTTTTAAACATTGAAAGTTATTATACTACAACTATTGGTAATTAGTATAAGAGTGAAAATTAATGTTTAGTGTGAATATAGGAAGTTCAATAATTAAAGTTTTACATGCTAAGTCATTTATCCAACCCCTTCGCAATGTGTGGTAAATAAGAAAATGAACCAAATTTAAGACAAAGTGTTATTTTTTTCATTTTTGACAGTTTGCTTGAAAACGCTGTTGTGTTCATAGTAAGTTTGGTTCAATGATAAATATGGGGAATAAATGTATTAACATTTGTAAGGTCAATGCATCAAAACCCTGTATCCATTCTAATGTTCTGAGTTGTCAATCTAAACTGGTCCCCATTCTATGTTGCAATACACCAAAATCTTTGTACAGACAGAGTCAGTAGGAACCAGTGTAACCATTTTCCTATGCAGAGTTATTGCCCCTGATTACATCATCATTTCTCCTTTTAAGAATTGTTACCATTAAATGTTGTTTAAAGAAATGCATTTATTGGCAATGTGTTTGGTTCATGACTCTGGCGAGTGATTCAGGACAGTAATTGTTCTCTTGTTAATTGTTTTATAGTCTTTGTCTGTTTTAAAATTTAGGCTTTATTTTTTACTTTTAGATATGTTAAACTGATGACTTAATTTGCAGATATATTCATGTTTTGATTTCACCATAACTTAATATTCATCATTTATCATGTATCCATGCACAGTGTGCATAATCAAATTTATTTTTATATGAAATAATAAAATATATAAATACATTGATGTGTTTGATTTTTTTTCTTTCCACCTGTTTGAAATTGTCAATAGATACTCATGTGTTTTTAATCAAATCGCATCACCCAATATTAATTAACACTGAAATATTTAAACTCAGATCTCAGCACCCAAATCTTAGCACCCAATTATCAGCGTCCAAATCCTTACGTCAAAATTTTAACACTCACATGTAAAATGTCGTAAAGAATATTGCAATCCTTATATAATTTGCTGTGACAACAGCAAACAGTCAGACATTGACAATTGTTCTCCTATATTGAGGTCAAAGAAAGACATATTTTTTTTAAAGACATGTGTCTGTTATGTGGCCAGATGGCGTAGTATGAGGGGAGCAAAAGGGAGTTTGGTGTATACCCTGTCTGAACTCTGCAATTTCAGTCTATGATTACCAACATTTGCCAAGAACGATCCGACGAATGGGCAATGGCAATTCAGCAAAGACTGAACACGGTTGCAGATTTACCAGCAGCTTATTCCATTTATCATCAATCATGTAATGTGAATTTCCGGTTACTTTTGTTAGTTTAGCATTTATTTTTCACAATGTTATTTAGCACGCCTTCTTGCATATCATCGTTCTACTACTACTCATGTTTCTGCCTGCTACCACCTCTGCTTCTGCATCTACTACAACTGCTACTGAGTATAGTATTAATAATAATAATAATAATATAATAATAATAAAGTATTGGTTATAATGCCAAAGATGAAATACCTTACATTTCAAATTCAGCTCTTCCAATCAGACCAGCAGTAAACAATTTTGAGAAAGACCTACCGTTTACAGCTTGAAGATAGTTTCAATTTAGTGGTGAATTCTTGGATTATAATGAAGATGAGCAAATAACTGTCGGCGATTTAATAGACAAAATGCGTGAGAGTTGTAGAGATAGTGCCTATAATCTGACATATATGAAACATAAATACAAGAGCACTCTCTACTCGGGGATGAATCAGGTCAAAAAGTACGAACTTACTCAGGGACGAATCGGGCAAAAAGTACGAATTAACTCGGGGACGAATCAGGCCAAAAAGTACGAATTAACTCGAGGACGAATAGGACCAAAAAGTACGAATTAATTATGGTTCGAATCAGGCCAAAAAGTACGAATTAACTATGGGACGAATCAGGCCAAAAAGTACGAATTAACTCGGGGACGAATAAGACCAAAAAGTACGAATTAACTATGGGACGAATGAGCCAAAAAGTACGAACTTACTCGGGGACGAATCAGGCCAAAAAGAACGAATTAACTATGGGACGAATCAGGCAAAAAGTACGAATTAGCTCGGGGACGAATAAGACCAAAAGTACGAATTAACTATGGGACGAATCAGGCAAAAAGTACGAATTAACTCGGGGACGAATCAGGCCAAAAAGTACGAATTCACTATGGGACGAATGAGGCGAAAAGTACGAACCTACTCGGGAACGAATTCGGCAAAAAAGTACGAACTTACTAGGGGACGAATCAGGCCAAAAAGTACGAATTAACTCGGGGACGAATAAAACCAAAAAGTACGAATTAACTATGGGACGAATTAGGCCAAAAAGTACGAATTAACTCGGGGACGAATCAGGCCAAAAAGTACGAATTAACTATGGGACGAATCAGGCAAAAAGTACGAATTTGCTCAAGGACGAATTAGGCCAAAAAGTACGAATTAGCTCGGGGACGAATAAAACCAAAAGTACGAATTAACTATGGGACGAATCAGGCAAAAAGTACGAACTTACTCGGGGATGAATCAGGCCAAAAAGTACGAATAAACTCGGGGACGAATGAGGCAAAAAGTACGAACTTACTCGGGACGAATCAGGCCAAAAATTACGAATTAACTCGGGGACGAATCAGGCCAAAAAGTACGAATTAACTATGGGACGAATCAGGCAAAAAGTACGAACTTACTCGGGACGAATCAGGCCAAAAAGTACGAATAAACTCGGTGACGAATGAGCCAAAAAGTACGAACTTACTCGGGACGAATCAGGCCAAAAATTACGAATTAACTATGGGACGAATCAGGCAAAAAGTACGAACTTACTCGGGACGAATCAGGCCAAAAAGTACGAATTAACTCGGGGACGAATCAGTCCAAGAAGTACGAACTTACTCGGGGACGAATTAGGCCAAAAAGTACGAACTAAATAAGGGACGAATAAGACCAAAAAGTACGAACTAAATAGGGGACGAATCAGGCCAAAAATACGAATTAAATCGGGGACGAATCGGGCCAAAAAATGCGAAATTACTTGGGGACGAATCGGGAAAAGTACGAACTTACTAGGGGACGAATCGGGCCAAAAATATACGACTCATGACCGTGCTATTGCATTCATGCGTCATGGTCGGTTTTGTTTCCCAATAATGAGAAACAAAATTTCGAAATTCACGCACATGTCTCAACTACACAGCCACAGAAGTTGTCATGGTTACCCATCTTTAGATGGATTTTTTAAATTCAACCTCTAACAAACCCTGCGGCATGTAAAGAAGCAATGCGTTGTTAACCATTTATTGGCCAACAATTAGATATTGACACCTTTTATGTTTTCTATATATCAGATATATAACTTAACAAATTACTTATCTAAAAGTATGCATATAATTACAATATTTATGTCCGATAATTTGCATCTAGAACGATATAATCCAGATTTTATTGATATATTGTAAATTTAATAATACAACAACAACATTTTAATTCCTGACTGACTTAAATGAAAATAACATAATATATTTGCTAATGAGTATTTCAAACGTGTAAAATTTGACATGCTATGACCCTCAGGGTATACTTGGTATTTGGATATGGTCTTAAATAACAGCTGATACATGTGCCTATATGATCATGTGTCATATGGGTATGCAGCAGGTCATGGGGCTCAAACCTAGTCGACACCATGGTAAAAATTACATGAATATTGTTTATTTTTGTTTTAGGTATTTTGATAAATATTAATCATGCTATGATCCACAGGGGTACCCCAGATGCCTGGTTATGGACTCAAACAATGGCCAGTAACCATACCAACACATCCATATATCATAAGGGCCAGCACCAGGTCATTGGAACTCGATGTGAGTCAAATACCGATAACAATTTTTTTAGAATTGTGGTATTTCAGTGTCAAAACAGTGTTGGCAGACCTCCGTAGACTTGCCGTGAGTACCATCGGTAAACTAGATACCTTGATATGGTCTTAAATGACAGCCAGTACTGTAACAAAATTATATGAATTTTACAGATTTATAAATGAAGATATTTTGTATACGTGGAGGGTTCTTCTGCTTCTTAATTAATTCCACATGTTTACTATATCTTGTACACAGTGGTCAGCAGAGGATTATTTCTGCATCTCAATTAATCCAACATGTTACAGGCATATACTATGGTCAGCAGAATTTTCCATTATTAATAATACCGATAGATGGGTAGCCCTGATCAGATAACCAAATATGTAAAATGCATGTATGCCACGTGATGAGATTTTGAGAGATGTACTTATTGCTGGTTATTCATTCTGAGCAGATTCTGTGGAAGATTCGGAGCTTAGATTCCGAACTGTTAACATGTAGTCGTATAAAGAACTTTGGGTTGTTTTATTAAAAGTTACATTAAAAATATGAGGACTTTTCTTACTCAATAAACCCCGTTTCGTAACAGTACCCAAACTTACACAACTTCTGATAAAACTATGATGCAAACTAGTTTCATTGATGTTACATATGTAAATTTATGCAAACAGTAAGAAATGTATTCCAGAACATGTTGTTGTTGTTGTTTTATACAAATGTGTTTATAAAACAGTCGCAAAATTAAAGTTAAGTTAACTTATTTGATGGTAACGGTGTTTCCACTACACCTTCCGGTCTTACCGTTACTTGCTTGACAGGTACCTCAAAGACATGACAAAAAAATTATTTCCCACCTCTAGATTTTTTTCTAGACTTTTTTGTGTGTTTCATGGAAATATTAATCTAGATGAAAATCAACAGTTCATTTCTTTTGCAATTAGTTTAAAGTTTGGCCGATTTTTGTCGTAGAATGACTGGCCTAATATCTCCAATGAACATCTTTACAGTTTCAATTAACAATTAAATAATCTTAGGCGATATGTCTCACAATGTCATCAAGTTCTTATGGCACCGAAATATACAGGAAATTGACTTTGTCTAGAGATCGAATTGTCCTGATCTTAAATCACAACCTTGAGCAGTGAAACAAAGCTGATGCAATTAATTTGTGTAAAATCTTGACCTAATTACTACTAGTGAGAATAATATTGTTTTAGAGTTAACTTGTATTGTATCGGGAGTAACACTTTAAAAAGGTAGTTGGCTGTTTAAGTTTAAATAGCAACTACATATTCTTTGCTTATAAGTTTATATTTGTATCTGTGCGGTAATGTGATAAAAAAATCAAGTTGGAATGAAGCTGTTGTATTGATTATGTCATTGAAATATCGAAACAATGATATTCGTTTTCTATGTCTTACAGTATTAATATATACTGACAATTTAGATATGTTCAAGGACTCGACTTTACATGCAGAAATATGCTGTAGTTCTATAAATCAGGTTAAAATGTATATGAAACATAACTGACATTGGAATAGATTAATTTTATATTACGCAAACGATTTCAAGTTGTATGTATATATTGATTCACTAATTTGTACATACGGAGTAGTTGGAACCCCTAGATTGTTCGCGTTGATAACAATAAGGGGTACAGTTTTTATCGTTATAAAACGCTATTTTTGCACGTTCGGTTTGAATTTTTGGTGCATGATGTCAAAGTATAATATTGAGCAATTGTTAGAAAAACTTGAAACGCTTTTAACGTCTTTTTACGTATTTAGGCACTTACACTGCACTAAGCTCCTATGAATGTGTATATACTCTGAGTCAACTCTGACGTCACAAATCAGGGGAGGCAACTGTCCCTGCTTTTTCTCGTAAATTATCCACCGTGTTACAAATCTTCGTTTTCACCCCTTTAAATTTATTTTTATAGCCTTATCGTTGCATACATGCTAAATATTGCTCACAAACAATTAAATTAGCGATAATTAATCAATTATATATTTTTCTGTGTATATGACCTTTAAGTTTTACACATCAGCACTCTGATTCATAATTGTCTGAACATAACATATAAGCACTCAAAATTTAACGTCTAAATATTAGCACTGAAACTTTAACAAATATATTTCAGCACTTGAAACTATATACGAGGCAATTTTGAAGGTTTTGACAATTGGCGTATAACTCTGTGCATACTGTATCGATTTTAATAAAGTATACATATACAGAAAGCGCGTATCACCCTGCGTCCATTTTTCCCGTGCTAAGCGTGCTTGTTAGTTTCTGTGGCGCTTTAAAAAAGGCGTGGTTATACTCATTGGTTATCATGGCGTTCAATTGCAAATATGACTAACGAAGAACAGCGGGTTCACAATAAGATCGCTCCTTAACTATTCAGCACAGGAAATAAAGGCGGATTAAGACAGATTATATGAAAATGACACTCTGTCATATCCTAATGTAGCTAGATGGTCAGCTTGTTTTATAGATAGCAGACAAACGGTCGAAGATAACCCACGTTTAGGACGCCCGTTAATAGCATTTTGTGAAAATGACGCCATTTCTGTTTAGAAGGCCCTGGATGAAGATGAGCGTTGCACTGCTGAGGAGCTAGCTGACATATGTGGTATAAGTTCGGGGGCAGTTTTCTCAATATTGAAGGAGAAACTTAAACTTAGGAAGATCTGCGCACGCTCGATCCCCCATTTACTTACTGATCATCAAAAAACAGGAGCGCATCAGAATTGCGACGGAAATATTGGCAGTTCATGAGAACTGTGATGATAGACGCTTATTTGACATTGTAATGGGTGATGAAATCGTTCTTTGAGCCGGACGGAAATTAAGGCAACAAAGTTTGGGTCGGACAAAATGGAAAACGGTCTAGAAGTGTCATACGCGTTTTGTACGTATAGTTTTTTTATATTGTCATGGAAACATCCACCATACAGTCCAGATCTAGCACCTAGTGATTTTTGGCTGAACCCATACATCAAACAGTGCCTGTGTTGGCGGAGGTTCGAGATCCACAAAGCTTTTGAACGCGACTTATTTCAGTGCACCAGCACTACACCCGGATCGGACTATAAAGAGGCATTGTCTGATTGAATCAAATGTCTTAAGATGTATGTACAGGTCAAGGGGGAGTACTTTGAAGGACTGGAATAGATAATTTTGAGTAGGTAAAAACAGTTATATTAATCCGCACCCATTATCAGAACTTTCAGAATGCCCCTCGTACATTGACAACGGCCCACAAATATCAGTACCCGAAGTATAGATTAAAAAAATCATCACTTGAGTATGTTCATTAGGACACTTATTTACTCATTTGTTGTTTCCATGGTGAGGTCGTAAAGCTTGAGATCAGTTTTCAAGCTGAAATTTCAAAATTGCAAGTTCAATATTCTTAGGTTAATTATAAGATTATAGTACCGTTATTATTACAAATTAATTGATAAAAATATTTTACTAGCCCAAATCGGAAACAAGTAATTTGGTCAGTCTGATTGAGACAGGCTGAGAAAGAAAATGAGATTTTAGCTCTGAGACCGATCTCAAGTTTTCTCGAGCCCAACTTTATGATACAATTTCAGAAATCTCGCAAAACAATGCTTTGATCATATTATATACTTACCTTAATTCGATAACCGCAAACTGTTCGACAACCGCTGTAATCATATCGTATAAATGTTTTGTCGGATTTTCCTTATTGATTGACAGAAACACGAGGATTATCTACTTTTTTCATGTGACAGACGTTCATTCTGTTTGGATGTTGTGTTACGTTACGACCAAGGTAGGCGAAAATTAGAACAATTATATTTTTGACAGCAATAAATTTCATTAATGAAATTAATTTATTCATTTATATGTTAAATACTCAATACAGTAAAACATCGATAATGCGACCACCTTCGCGACCCGAAAAAGCGGTCGTAATAATGAGGTGGTCTCATTATAGAGTTGAATTCTTGGGGAAATATCGAAACCCAGTCCGAAACAGTAGTCGTAATATTGAGGTGGTCGCTACGTGGGGTTTTACTATAAATTTAATTAAAAAATAATACTTTTGTCTTCTTGAAGTATATAAATGTTGCAAGGGATTTCTAGAAATACAATGAACTTGTAAAATGAATTTACTGAACTAATAATAAATATTGACATATCGTGGGTTATTTCTTCCTCTTTAGCACGGTCAGTTATGATCAAGATTGCTAGTCTGCTAGGGTTGGGTTCAAATCTTAGGTGAACATACTTTCTTAAAGTAGAGATAACGCACTGTTAAATGGGTAAAATTATCGTCGGGTTATTTCTACAAACCCGTATGTCATTTTTTCCCATTTTGAGGCAATTACCTAAAGCGAGTTACGGATTTGTGGAATTGGGATTAACCCTATTTAGGATAGATCTACAAGCAGGTAAGAATGATCATTGTGAAGAACTCATCGAGACGAAAAAAATGATACCAAAATCTCAATATTGCCAAAACCTGAGTTACGGGGTAATAGAAATAGACCGATGTTATGTTCAGTTGGGTGGCACGTTTACAAAGGTCTCTAAAATACTAAAATTATCAGATTAATAGTAGATTAAAAGACACTACGCACATTATTGGGACAGTGTACAATGGTGAATTTAAGCCTAAACCGCCACACGGACCAAAAACATAATTATCAAATACATGCAAAAATTCAAGCGTTACGACTTCCGAAACGATTTTTTCCGCTTCAAGATTATTTAACACTACGGACCTATTTAAAAAATAGCTCTAATTTCTAATAACTGGTGTCCACAGATAGCTAATACATTGTACCACACATAACCAATAAGCATTTTGTCCAAATTAAAACAGAAGCAGATTTTTTCCCTCTAAAATATCGTCAGTTTTGTTTAATCGAATGCGATACCAAATTACTACACAAAATGTACATTAAAATAACATGGATCTATAGGAATAACAACGCACGTTAACTATCAATAATACTTCATTTTTTTTTCATAAGGGTTTAACATCGCCGTAACCTTGACCCCGTGTGTGTTTTTAAAGCATTTGTTCCATTGGAGTTAAACGCAAGGGAATCCTTATAAGCGTTTGAAAACGGCCGTTTGATTGACTGAGCAACGATTATATTATCATATGATTTTTATGTCGGCATTATTGATTCTATGTAATGAAACATTAAACAGAGATATCTTTTCAACCAAAATACTTTTCTGAGATTTGAACTTGGAGCTAGTTGTCAAGAATTATATCCCTTAAGCCATATTTCATAATTATTTAATAGCTAACGCATGTTACGCATGATTCTGTTGTAGATGAGAGTGCTGTGTCTCATACTGGTTCTTCTTCACTCAGGGGTGTCTGTATTGTCACAAGACGAGAAGAATAATATAGACACTAAGAAAATACAAGCTGATCTCAACGCTGCAGTAAACATTGCAAGAGAGAAGGAAAAAAATGTTGACGAAACAGATAAACAAAAACGAAGACAAGGTGCTTTGTATTGCAGTCTACAATGAAATCAAAAATATAAATATTTACAATAAAGTACTATGTATATGATAACGGCAATCCATTCCTATCCGCGCCACTCCACCCTACTCCACTCTACCACCCCACTCCTATCCGCGCCACTCCACTCTGCTCCACTCTACCACCCCATTCCTCTCTGCGACACTCCACTCTACTCCACTCTACCACCCCACTCCTATCCGCGCCACTCCACCCTACTCCACTCTACCACCCACTCCTCTCCGCGACACTCCACCCTTCTCCACTCCTATCCGAACCACTCCACCCTACTTCACTCCACTTCAACACCATCTCCTTTCCACTTCTCTTCACTCCAATCCATCTCATCAGAAAATGTTCATTCAAATATTGCTTATCATGAATATGAACCGAAGTGCAACTAACGGCATGTATTACTACTGCTTTAATAAAAGCATAGACATTTTTGTACATATATTAAGTCATGAGCACTCAAGGTACATGAATACAAAGTTTCCACTTTTTGATAAATTAATATTAAGTCTGGACTAAAATTATTGAAGAAAAATATAAAATCTCACCATGCACTGATTTTAGTTGTAACAGTCTAATACACAATTGAGCACACCACAGTTATCGTGAATTCCGGCGGACCCGAAAAATTATACACGTATAATGTATCCATATTTCCCCATATTCGTAACAATAAAAAGTTCAGGGAAAATATGTACATCACTGCTTCCGATTCTTCACTATATCCGGGTTCAGTACAACCGTGTTTTTCTGTATATAATAAAAATTGCAATGCGATATATTCAATGTTACAGTGGATGCTTGTCAGACATTTTAGTAAGTCCTTACGTTTGTTATAGGTAAAGATACTGTCAACACTAATACGGCTGAAGGCTTACTGGACTTGTTTTCATCACCAGATGATGACGTGAACGTCAAGAAACTTGCTAAGTTAGCAAGTATGCAGTTGACCGCATTACAAGAACTCAAAAGCTTGTAAGTATCAATTATGAAGTTAATTCTTAAATAAAGCCTAACCTAAGGTTAAAGGACACCAAAGATAAACAGATCTCAGTTCCATGCTGTACAGAGTCAATGGGGAACCAGTTTTCGGTAGGGTGAGAACAAGCTAAAGTTTTATGGGTGTCTGACCTTTGATAGGAAGTTCTATCGGTCAACCACATCAATTAATTAAAAGTGACTTTGTTCACTTTGGACTTTATTCAGAGGCGACCGTACGCTCAAGCCTCATCGTATTTCAGATTTAAGCACAGTTCTACTAGCTTATAAGCGCAACTAGTTCTATCGCGATTAGTAGATTGTAGATTGATTAATGAATAATGGTTTTAAACAATCTTAGAGTAAGTTACAAGTAATGAAATATTCTAAATGTAGCAACATATTAGTGATTAGTGGACTGCCGCAAATGTAATAAGCCATCCTTTAATAAATGATGGTCTGCGGTTACGTGACCCAAACGTTTATCAGTTGGTACGTAGGTATGTAGGCAATATTCCTATTTATTGTTTTGTTAACATTATTTAACTGCACTGAAAGCGAAAAGCTGGAATAAAACTTCAACTTAATCTTTTTCGGAATGAGCCAGTAAATTTTCGTTTTTAACATTAAAAATTTGTGCTGGGTTTCAGTGACACATTGGATACATACCGATTCGGGGCCTCCAAAAGGTTTTTGAGAATATGGAAACAGAAGTTTCGTAAGCAATGTCCGACACTATACACGGTAATGTCATTTAATTGTCTTACATGAATTGAGTCTATACTAATTATATTCAGTTATTCAAGTCTAAAGAGGTTGTACTGTGCTATGAATTCTACGGCTCAAAGTGAAATTAGGACGAAAAGTAATCTTTGGCAGAGTATATCAAATGAAAAATTTCATTGTGCCAATTTTAACACATTTAACTTCGTCGCTCGTCAGAGCACAGTGGTTGTTAGCGGTGTTGAAAAATGGCGCGAGGCTTATTGATACTTTTTGGTTGTGCTTCTTACGCGTCTGAAAATAGTTCTATTCTCAGAACGCTTGTAGGAACCTTATTAACGGAAAAATAGAGCAGATAAAAGTATAAAAGAAGACATGTTTCTTATTTGTAATACAACATGATTAACACCGTGACGGTAAATTATCAATAAAATCTCTTTGCGTTCACCACTTTGTCATCCTAAGCCACTAAGACAAGAGTTGTTAGTAGGAGCTGACCACATGTCACCTTGAGTTGAATGATCACGTTTACGAGTCCACAGCACATGGTACCTAAATGCGTACAATTATAACTGAGAAATGTCAACAAATAAACAAGATACCTTGTTAATCATATTTTATGACGGTCATAAAACTAAGATGAAATTAATTCTCGGTATTATTTTTATTGAATTACGTATATAGATATAATTATATGTAATTACTACAAACGCACGTACATGTATTTACATGTATACAGTAGAACACTGTTATACTGATGTATTGTTAATGACCCAAATATTTTTACGGTTGTGGTGCATTATTGTCAGTACAAATATGTAAATCATTATATCCAAATTTAACTGTATCCATGAATTTGAAATAAAGATGATCTTGTTTGTAGAAAAATATTTCTCCACTTTATCCGATACTTCACTATATCCGAGTTCATTACAACAGTGTTTAACTGTATAATTTTTATTATTATGTACGTACACATTGGTAACAAACCTAGGCCTGTGAAATGATAAACTAAAGCTACCATGTATGTAATTGTGAAACACTCGTATATAATCGTACGCTTGTGGATTCACCCACTCATATCAACAGAGGTAGCGATGGAGAACTCAAAGTTCTTGGTTCAAATCTTTGGCGCAGCTCATTCTCTGTGACGATTTCCTTGAAGGAGTCTCAATTTAGGCCTTCTCAATTTAGGCCTATCGTTTCACATCGCTGATTCGAATGATTCATGCGGATAAGTTGGCAGAATCCAGAAATACCGATAAGGTTAATTGCCGGTCGATGTATGATTGAAATACTGTTAAAAAGGCCTTATACGCGAAGTACAAAAATGTATTCATCAAACGAATGTTTATCTGTACCATTGTGATCATCAGCACGTACGTTATAAGTGATAATCATACTGTTTAGGAAAATATCATGATACCATATGTTACTAAGCTCGTTAACTACTAGTGCGAGATGATCCTATTACCTCCACTTGGTGGTATTTTGAGTTAATACGTGAAGGTCACAAAAAGAATTTCATTAATTGATAAACCCAAAATCCAAGCAACCTATCTACAAAAGGATATTGTAAGCAAACAGCATCAGGAATACATTATGCACACCTATTACCCAGGGGAGTGTGTAGTAGAGTGGTTATGATCTCAGCAATCACTAGAACTCTGTGAGTTCAAATCCCACCTGGGACGAGACGAACTTCACATGTAAGCAAGCTGTCGAGCTAGCTTACGGGAGGTCGGTGGTTCTACCCATGTGTACGCCTGTGCTCTTCCTCTATCGTTAAAGCCGGAAAAGTCATCAAATGACATTGGTTGAAAAAAAAACCGCCTCATACAAAACAAAACTACTCCGACAATTCTCTGCATAGTTCGTTTTACTGCCCCAAATGGATTGTCAAAGATTTGTTGCGTAGATATGTACATTACAGGACTATTTATTTTAACAAAACATATCGGCGTATTATTTAAATTTAATACTCTTGCTAATCTACATTTTAAATACGAAGCGTTTTATACTATGTATTGTTTTAGTATTATTTTATCTGGTGTTAAAAGTGACTGTCTGATAAGCGCACTGTTAACAAGAACTTCAAGTTGAGACGTGTCCATGAAAAGGGCTCAAATGAGGTAAAGGTCCACTCAGAATTGTGTGACTTCTTTCAGGGGATAGCGTGCGATGCAACGGAGCATTATAGGAGGGCTGATGGTTCTTGTAACAATTTGTTGGATCCGACTCTGGGTGCCGTGTTTTGTCCCCAGGCCAGACTGATACCCCCAATGTATGACGATGGTAAGGTTTTGTTACTGTTACTTGAAAATATGCCAAGTGAGCTGAAATAATGATAACGAATCTTTAACCCTGTCATAAATCATTGACATTTTTGATTTTTTTTTACCTGGGATTAGATTAAACAGAAATGCCTAAATACCTCGTTCGAGTCTAGTTTTGGCTGTAAAGAGAAACGAACAAATGATTTGTTCCGAAGGTGGTCTCATTATCGAGGTTTAACCGTACCTGTTTTTGTGTACATCACTTTTCTTCAGTTTATCAATCATATATGTTTATAAACAGATCGTTTACAGACTGAAGAAGCATTTATACGATAGAACAAAGTCTCCTGTAATTTACTTATTTTCGCAGATCTGTTTAATACATAATTGGTAAAGTTATTGTAAAATTTATAATATATTTCATTCTCTCTCCAACAACACTGTCGTTTGTGAAAAAATATTACTAGTGTACACAAGTCTTTAACAAAAATCAGTTCTGTTCAATTCTTAATTGTCGTTAATTATTCTTTACTAATGAATAAAGGAGTGCAATGCACATGTAAGGTGATTGGTAAGGTATGGTATAAGAAAGTTTCTGGTTTCCGCTAATCCGACCGACCCAATGTCTTTCCGCTACACCAGTCTCTTTTCGATCATCTCTTTTCTTGCTGATAATTTCGTGTAAAGTGTATCTGTGGACTAAAAATTATCTTGGGTAAAAGACGCTGCCGACTTACCGTCCCTATATTTTTTCATTTGTTATCGGAAACTTGGTATTTATTTTTCTTGGCTGAAATTGCGGATTCTGAACGTTTGATGGATATTTGTTTAAAACACATTTAATATATAAACAGGAATTAACGAGCCCAGAGCTCGAGACAGATTGGGGCTTCCACTTCCGGGTGCTCGGGCTATATCAAACATTATACACAATGTAACCGGGAACTCTCCCAGAAATAAGCGTCTAACCATGATGACGATGCAATGGGGACAATTCATTGACCACGATCTTGTGTCCACACCAATATTGAAAGGTAAATAAAGACAGTCCTGATTCAATGGTCGCCTGTCTATTAAGCCCGCAATGTGAACGATAATTACATAAATACATATATTATTTTAGACCAAATAAACCTTGGAATAAACTGTGCACTAGGGTTGTCCAAATATTCATGTTCTTCATTTTGTACCCATGTTTTATTGGTCGATAAAGTATGGAAAGTCGTTTGGCAGTGGATCATTAATTCACTCGTGCGCAGCCGAACTCTCACCCATAACTTTACATCTGATATATTACATGTTTTGGAATATATTCAAATATTATTATTACTATCAAAAGGACTAATTTAGGGGCCTTCGCGGCTGAGAGGTTATGGTGTCTTGTAGTAACCACCAACTCCTCACCACTGTGAGTTCGAAAACGTGCAGATTTATTAACAAAACACCTGATCTATATATCTGATGTACGTCTGGATAACAAAATGCTTTATGGGCGATACGCGGGTTTCTCGGAATATTTCGATAACCCTAATGCGAACAATACCGTTATAAAAGAGTTTTATATAATATTACTATAATATTTTTTTTTTTTCATGTTTTATGATGCTCACAAACCATGTTCCAACATGTTACCACAACATAATATTTTCAAACAATAGCTGCATTTATTCGTAAACAAATCTACAAAGGAAGTTGCAGTGTGATATCATTTTAAGTTACAGAAATTTAAAACTGACCACGCTGTCGCACCCCATTACGCTCGCGTCGCAAAACGCTCACTTCGCGAGCGTTATACGGCGGAAAACGCTTTTATGCCATGGGAGCGTTATACGACAAAAAGGCCACCTAACGCCGCATAACGCTCGCCGAAACATCATCATGAATTCAAATCCTTCACGTCTTTGAAGTGGCGAAATTTTGAGTACAGCGTTCAAAACGCCGACAAAACAGTGACTGGCTTTTGTAGTACTATTGACTGCAACGATTTAACTGCGAAACGTTGAGAGTTGATAGTACTTAATAACCAGATCAGAAATTTTACAACACAATGTCATTTTTACTTGTACTGATCTCCATGCAGCGTTGTACTGATCTCCATGCAGAATAATAAGTCTTAAGGTTGTACAAAGAGGCCACCAATAGGAAAATAAAATGGCCCTTAATACAATAACTTTGAATAAGAATCATAATCCTTGGGGCCAAATTTGGATGGTCTCTTAATATAATATGTGGTCGTTTAACACAGATGGTCGCTTGTAAGTAAGTAAGTAAGTGAGTGAGTGAGTGAGTGAGTGAGTGAGTGAGTGAGTGAGTGAGTGAGTGAGTGAGTGAGTGAGTGAGTGAGTGAGTGAGTGAGTGAGTGAGTGAGTGAGTGAGTGAGTGAGTGAGTGAGTGAGTACATAATGAATTTGTTGCTCAAGAAATAACTAAAGAAAATAAATAAAGGGCGACAAAACAGAAGTTTCAAGCACAACACATTTCACAATTGATTTCCTACTGCGTAAAAAATGATGAGCGTTTTGCGACAAAAAGGCCTAGTTGCGCCGCAATTCGCTCTTAATGACAAATGTGAGCGTTTTGCGGCGCTGTCGCCGTATAACGCTCGCGGGTGAGCGTTTTGCGACGCGAGCGTAATGGGGTGCGACACACGCAACAGCCGTCAAAATATTCAGCTTTGGTCAATAGATGTTTTATTTTACGCGAACAATGACATTTTTAGCATGCTAGATTTGCTTATAATCATTTGATGTGTAAATATGATATGACGAACAATAATTGCGTATTACTTAATATTAGCTTTAAACTCACAAACAACAAAATTTTATAACAAACACTGTTTTGTAATGGCAAAGACTTGCTAGTTTTATTTGATGTAGTGGCAACTTGTACGATACAATAATACAAACGTCGTTACATGGCTTCTAACTGACCCAGTACAGTTTGATACAGGGTCCGTAAATAAATATTAGGGCGAGAGTGATCAATTTACTGACCCTGTATCACCCCGTATCAGGTCAGTAAAAAGCCGTGTAACGAATTTATCTTAACGAGCACCATACATAAATCAACTTACCAAACTTTAATGCCATTTTTATATTGAAATTATGATAACTGACTGGGTATAAATTGCTACTGACCTAATACAGGAAAATATTTTTAAAATTGATTCCAAAAATTTGATCTTAGAGATTCGATAAGTAACTTAATTTGCTAGGAGTGTCAACTGATAATTCAGTGTGAACCATAGCGTCTAATAATAATGAGATGACGTCATCTAGACACAAACGAGAGAAAAAATAAATAACACGTTTTGTCTATCACTACAATGTAATTCATATAAAAATTATATTGTTTTACAGGTGAGAATAATGCCAACATTGAATGCTGCGGAGAAGACAACAAGAAAAGGTCTTTATCTTTTTTGTCAGCAAAATTTAAGTTATTGTTTTACACGCCTTCGCGGAGATGGCTTCATTGTGAATAACGCTGTTCAATCTAACCACGTATTGTCGCCTTTCTGTGAGATTTTCACGACAGACTGTTAACCAATGTACATTATGGTTGTGTGAACAGTGATTACATGTACAGTAAAACTTCATTTAGCAACCACCTCAATATCACAACCACCTCGTTATAACGATCACTTTGTTTCGGACCGGTTTCCAATATTTTCTCCATATATATATCCATGAAAATTTGACAAAAATATCGATATTCCTCCATATGTGGAGAAGTTGCCGGCTCCTTGTAGAAGGGTAAGTTAGTACTGGTTAGTATACAGTCCAAGAAAACTGGTAAGATCAACCGGTCGCCGTATATAAATGAAAAATTGTTGAAAATGGTGTTAAAACCCAGCGACAATAAGTCACAAAAACGTGAATTTGTGAACGTCTCATTTGTGTATACTAATATCAAGTATGTAACACGCGGAAGGTTGGGCCTCAGTTGGGTGGTTTATCACAATACTCATTTATTTAGTTTGGGCACTTAAAGGGGCCCCTGTGAGCGCAAATTAAGTTACGTGTGAAGTATCGGACACATGAAGTTATAGGTTATTATGAAATTATGATTTATTCTTTACAGACCCCAATGTTTTTCAATCTCAATTCCGGATAATGATCCATTCTTCAACAAGACGTGTATGAGCTTCGTAAGGTCCGCACCGGTACCAAACCATGACTGTGCCCCGGGTAAGTTAACAGCTGGAATCTGTACATCATATAGATACAGAGTTACAATATTCAGGTACAGTATAACACCACCGAAATCCAGACTCCTCGAAATCCGGAATTCTTGGAAATTCGCACGATTTTTTCAAGTTCATTATTTTTCTTTTCTACAATTAGTAGTTCTCTGAAAACCTGAATTCTCAGAAAACCGGACTTTTGACCCAGTTTTTTTAGGGGGAAGTTATACTATATATATATCTCGCATGGTCAACAGATCTCCGTCTGATTAAGTCGGATGCATATTATTCAAATATATGATTATCATGTATTACGTCGAATATTGATCATTTTATATCGATACAAAATATAAATCACTTTACATAAAATATCGATTATATTACATCGATACAAAACATCGATACAAAATACTAATGATTTTATATCGATTCAAAACATCTATTATATTAAACCGATACAAAATATCGATCATTGTATATCGACATAAAATATCCATTATATTACATCGATACATCAGTCATTTAGATCGATTCTCAGCCACGCTTATCATCAAAATACATAATAAATAATGATTCATGTAAAAATATTGTCGCTTGCTTGCGGCAGAGAATTTAGAATAATCACGAAAAATACGCAAATGTCAATAAAAACATTCGGCGGTCGCTTAAAAAAGAAAACAAAAAAAAACAAGTAAGCGTATTTCAATGCGTATCTAATTAAGGCATCTTATTGTCATGTTCCTGGAGATTGTTTTAATCAATTGATTGTAATATCTTTGCTGCATATCCACATATATTTTACGCAAGTTTGATATCACATGAGAATTCCAGTTGGTTTAATTTGATTACTTTAAGTACAGATGAGTTTACTTAGAAAATTCTTCGGAATTAAGTTAACTAAGCGAACGTAGTATAAACTGTGAGACAAAACTAAAAAAGGATTTAAAGAAACAATTTCTACTTTACTATATTTCTACAAATTCACTGACAAATCAATCACATTCGGTAAAGGGGTTTCATTTTATACCATTTTTAAACAGGGAGGTGTAAATCGTTCAATATCAAACAAGAGTTTACAAGTAAGCACAACAAATACAACACATATAAAACCTTTTTACAGCAAACAATCTCACAGTTTTAAAAGCTGTTTAGTATACATATAAATGTTCATCATGGGCTCAATGCCGTAATGATCAAATCGCTATAAAAGTTGTTTCATAAACATTTGTGCTTGAAATAAGTTTGACTTGCGATGCTAAATTCGCATTACCTCCCTTAGTTGTGGTTGGAAAATGGATTATCCGAAATCGTGCTTTATCCGAAATAAAGTTTAGATCTCCGCCTGTTCGAACAAGCGTAGTTTACCAGTATATTTCATCATTTGTTTTTAGGATACCGCGAACAGATGAACCAGGTGACGTCCTTCATCGATGGTTCGGCTGTTTATGGGTCAACAATCAACGCAACTATGAGGCTTAGAAAGAAATCTGGCGGTAAGTATACCTCTTGCAGAAAATAGATAAGATTGTAGTGTGTACGAAGTGTTGTGTGTACGAATGTAAACAATGGAGTGCAGTAAAACCTCGTTATCTCGAGGAGTCACCGGAACAGACTAGCCACTCGAGATAAATGTGGTGCTCGTAATAACGAGGCATTTGTCGGCTGAAATTATATACAACTAAGAACAAATTTTGACGGGACTTTAAAATCTCCTCAAGTGCTCGTGATATCGATGCTCGTAATAGCGAAGTTTTACTGCAAGTTATGTGTGATTTTATATACAATCTTCAATGATTAAAGCTGTTGCATATATTGATGAACAAAACTGGTCACTTCTGGGACCCATTTTCATAGACGTATCTCAGATAAGATAGCAGTTTTTTTACTTACACATCTTGCCTTTGATTTTAATCTCAGTCATTTACATTCACCAGACGAAAGAAATCCCAACACCAATCAATGGAGTAAAGCATTTCTTCACAAATAGGGAATGGCGAGATTTTAAGGTTTGAAAGTAGCGATCTAAGCTAAGTAGCGGACCCTCGTACCTTCAGGGAACAATGCCACCAAACTATGAAATTACATTTTTATAAAGTTTATTAACCTTTGACAAAGCATCCATGTAGAGATATAAATACATGCGACTAATTGGAACATAAGTGGTTTTCTAAATGGCAATGTTTAAGTTATACCTCCCTTAGCGACCACCTCAATATAACGGTCCCCTCATTATAACAACATAACGGTTTAAAATGATAATAATTCTTATAGAATTAATTTAATAACAATACCGCCATAATGTCAAGACCGCTTATTTTTTGGATCGTAAAGGTGGATTCAATAGTTATTTTAATGTAAACATATCAGTGAGTAAATGTTACCAATTACACAAAGAATGTGAAATGTATATCAGTTTGCGTATGTTGCTGTGTAGATTACATATATTCATTTGCAGTAAATATTTCCGGTATTTTTCAACACTCGATTGTGCTGAAAAACTTACTGCACATGTTGTTTAGCGTCACAGACACTGTAAATAGAAAGTGTTCCAGTTTTGTTACAGCAAACAATCACACAGTTCAAGGCATCATTGTAAGCAATAGCATCTAAATCTTGCAGGTTCGAACTGAAAACTAGTGGCATGAGATGCTTGCCTGTTAAACTGACTTCATAGATACCGATTGGGTCTTTGGTTGTAACGTAAACAACGGAATCTGCGTCACACACCAGTCCTTTATATTCCCCAATGTTATCATCAAAAGTCGTAGACAAAATCCGACCAGATTCACATTTGTAAACACCTTCACTTTTATCAGTTATATACATCAAACCGTTAGTCTGATTTAATGCAATTCCTGTTGGTGATGGTATCATGTGACCGAAGGCGTGTCTTAAAATAACAACTCCATCTGTGTTAAGAACTCGAACTTCAGTCTTAAAACGGTACAAACACAAGAGATAGACGTGTGACTGATAACTGCTTACAGCTTTGCATTCACAACCAGTCTTAAATCTTTTCAGCACCGTCATACTTTGTCCAACGCTCACTAAATACAATCTGTCGTACAGAACTCCGGCTATAACAGCTAACAACGTATTTGATACGACAGTAATGCCATTTGGAGGGTCATCAAGATGAAATTCAATTGCTTTGCTGAAACCAACACGGAAAAGTTTGATGTTCTTATTGTTTTGGTCTGTCACAACAATCCTGCCGTCAGGCATACAGGATACGCCATTAATCTTACAATGATTTTTGTCATTCGGTGATCTTAAACTATGTTCTGCAAACAGTGATAATCTATTCCTTGGACGACTGGCATATGTTTGTTTCCTGTACTTAATTTCATCCGAGTCACTTGTTTGGCTTTTTGCTGAAGATATTCTTGCATTATTCAATAGTTTTGCGTTTTTAATTGTAATATTCATAAAAGGTGGTGGTTCGGAATTGGTAGACGGAATAATTTCGACATTAGCAGCATACACCTCATCCACACCATCCGTGCATTGTTTATTGACGTCTTTGCGTAGTGAATTCTTCGTTTGTTCATATGCTTTATTCATCTCCTCCGTTTGTTTTATCCATTTCTTCAATCGAATCGCATCCGTCTCCACTTCATACTTTGCTTTGATCGTCTTGCTTTTAGAACCAGAATTTACACTTCTGTGGTTCACAGTATTCTTCATCACATTCATGTTTTCATTTCGGACTTTCTTTAAGTGTTTAACTTTCTTTTGCTTTTCAGCACGCTCTGTCTTAATTACTTCTTTCAATTCGCTTTCGCAACTTTCAAATATCTTTTTCGTTCGTTTGGTGCATGCCTTCCGTCTATGGGTAGGCTGTATTTCTCCACCGTGGTTCAATTCAACAGACTCTAATAATTTTTTATCTTGCCATTTGATCATATTAATATTTTTATTCACTATATCATGTCCAGGTACTAGTATTGTGTCGTTCGCAATATTTGATCTGATATCTGTATTGTGTAGTTTGTTGTAAAGATCAGCTGAGGATTCTGGTACTGGTGACTGAAGACGTAGCACATCACCATCATCTTCATTGTTTATTTCAGACAAATAGAATTCAGTCACTAAACCGTATGTTTTGATTTTATCTTTTGGGTTTCTTGCAATACCAACGCTATTCGGTTTTGATACTGATCGCTTGGATTTCTCTGTCATATTACTTCTTGGCGCCTTATTCATATTTTGGTTGTCATCGTCGTCATCAGAACTGCTGGCATGCCAGTATACGTCTGCAAGTTCACACTTTTGGTGCGCTGTGACATCGCTACATGGTGATAGGATGACGTCCCCAATAACATACGATTTCGGCCCTGTATCTCTATCAATGCTAAAAGCTTTTGTAGACGCACATCTTCCTTTGTCAACTTGGGCGACATTCTCTTCAGGCCTGACATTCGTATTACCTGTTGCAATTTCATTTGACACATACACCGGAGAACTTATATGCGCGGCTGCTGAATTGTCATTCAGCCGAGATTGTTCAGTAAATCTCACAATATCCTGAACCTTTCTCTCAATAATTTCTATAGTAGCTTTATTCTTATGAATAATTATGAACATTTGAACTGCATTGTCGGAAAGTTCGGCATTTCTCATTTCTTGTTGACACAGAGTAATGTTTTGTTTTAAGTCATCACAAACGGCTATTTTTGCTTCTATTTCTGTTTTCTCGGAGCTATTAAAATTTCGGCTCTTATCTAATGTCGATGCGTCCACAATAGAAGATTGCACATGACCGATTCCATATGAACTACTAATGTTTTCCTTCATTTCGGCGAGTCTGTTTTGAAGATGCTGTCGAAGTTGTAACCGAGTATTTTCACAAATCTGGTACAATTCCATTAATTTACTTTCCATTGTAGCATTATCTGGTTTATCTAACACACTAAGCGCAACTTCTTCTATCGGTTGAACCGAACATTGTCTGTGTCGTGTATTCAAGCAATCAACACAAAATATTACATCATGATTTTTACAATAAACTCCAAGATTCATATCAGGATGGTATGTACATACAGACAGTACAGAATGACTTTGATCCGCATCAGTCCAAGCGTTCATTACTCGAATCACTCCACCGTTATCAGAAAAGCTCTCACGTCGCTCACCAGCATTCTTTCGTAGAGTAGAATGATTAAGTTGACCTTCATTTGAAGTTTTCTGTAGATGCTGGTTCGCATTAAGGGTCATGTAGTTTCCATTCGACGCAACTTGCCCGGAAATTCTCTTCGGTGAACCTAATTGTTGGCTTACAGCTAAACTTCGTAAATCTTTGATAACATCACCTCCTGCTCTCACCTCATCAAGTGGTAATGTCCTTTTAGTACCACTTTCCATTCCATTAAAAATGTCGTTAGAAGATTGAAACCCACCATTTAGCGTTTGCGTTGGTCGTTTCTTACCCAAAAATTTCGTTTTCTCGCAGCAATCCGAAAACGCATTTCTTGAAAGGTGCGTTTTTGATTCCGTGCCTTTCAACTGTAGGCAATTTCTTCCATGAGTGCGTGAACATCTTAAGCAAAGATAGTTGCTACAATTTCTGCAGTAATTCTCACCGTCTGTGTAAAGTCCATTATCGCTGCAAATTTTACACGATCGAAAGTCGGAGTACATTCTTGTTAATTAGATAAACTTGCGGAATTCACTATGAATATTTTATGCTCTCACTAAAGCTTAGTACTATTGTTCATTTCCGACAGGAGATGGCTGTAAAAACTTCATCCTCTGTCGACAATATGAATCTCGTCCGCGATCCGTTCGTATAACTAAGAGTTTTATTAGTATCTATGCACTTCAAGCTTAACTTATTGTTAAATTCAACTTAAGGTCCATGTTGTATAGTAACGTAATCTCCACGTTTCTACCGTCAGTAAAAACATAAATCCAACTGTTTGTAGATTTCAAATAAGAAAAATTAATCACTCTTAAGTTATCTATTGTTTTTCATTGAAAGTTATTGAAAGTTGATCATACGTGACCGGTTATTTTGAAACTGTATACGACCATGTTTTAAACTAATAGTCAACTATTTAAAGGTTTAAAGCGTGCAAGAAATTTAAAACTCCAATAAATGTGAACTGAAAGATTATTAGCCGCTCTGTAATCAATATACTAAACTAAAATTCTGATAAACTTGTCAGAACGAGAAAATGAATAAGATTTAACTCGGACTAAAATCAATGATATCTTGTTTATATAGCATGTATAGGGGGGTCTAGTGTACAATATGTTTTTTAAATCATGTATTAATGTTATAACTTAATATAAACCGGCTTTGTGTTCATTTGTTGTAAAATTGTACTATTTGACATGTTTGTATGTTTATAATAATAGAAAAATAATAGTATTATAAGTACATTTAAATAAGTACACTTACTATATATAGTAGTCTAACGAAATTTCCCTATAATGCCATGTGTTATATTTGTCATCCTTAAAAAATTGTTGGTTTTTCAATCACGCGAACGACTCATTAAAAATTTTCTTTGACCTGAAGTATTTTTTAGCAATTTTGACAATGTCTTTTTGTTCCTTATTCAAGATTTTCATTTTCAGTACAAGCATATAATGTTATCAAAAAAAAATACCTACCTACGTATTGACCCTGTTAGGGTCACGTAACGGCAAACCAACATTTTTTTAAGAATGACCTAATATAAGAAAAAATGTATTGACAAAACATTGCGTAATCTTAATCGGGTTATAATAAATACCCTTTTATGTTCTTTATGTGTTTCGGTTAGAAATTATCGCTATTTGGCGATTTTATGAAACACACATATTTTAAACTTTGACGGTCATTATACTTTTCGTTGTCAGATGTCGTATATTTATACCTTAGAAAATTAGAATAAAGTATACTAAATGTACGGAATAAGAAAATCATTATAAACGAAACCCATAAGTTTATTTTCTACTAAAGAGCAGAGATCGCCCCCAGACTATTTCTATTATGCTTTTTAAACAATGATGTTTTAACTTTAGTTTAAAAATAAATTTGGAACAATAATTCCAAGTTCGTTTGTTTATCATCGGACCAACACAAAAACAGAAAATCCCATACCCGAAGTATCTGTAAACTTTGCAATTCCTTACAATTCTGAAATGACCAAAAACATCTACTGAAGTATTCACCAAGGGAAGTAACTCAACAATTTATTTGTTTTCGTTTTGTTGAGTTACCTCCTTTGGAAAGTTTCTTTTCTAAGTATGTGAGGTGGCCTCATTATAAAGCTAAAATGGAGAGAAAATATTGATAAACGATACCAAAAATGTGTTCTCCGATTAGATGTTCGTAATATTGAAGTGGTCCCTATGTGAGGGTTTTACTGTATGTAGAACTTTGACATTTTGCTATATTCAGGTTTGTTACTGACTGCACCTACTGGAAATATGTTGCCCAAGAATTCGGACGATAAATGTGTTCTGGACAACGAAAAGGACTTTTGTCAACTTGCCGGTATGTTATTAATACTCACAAACTTCTACATCGATTTAATACAAATGGTTTGTATGGTTATCAAATTCTATCATGTTAATCATTTGTTGTTAATTTGTTTAAAATTTGTTAATTTGTTGAACTGATTTTTTTTCAGTTATATTTTAAAACATATATTTTTTATTTTGGTTTATATTAGATTATCACCGTATATCATTATAACTTTATGAATAAATTCATATTGTTAAGTAGTATGCTTTGATGATGATCAAGTTACGAGTCAAAAGTCTGTCACAAATATACTATGTTTGAAAAACAATGTTGACCACTATATTGAAAAGGAGATTGATTGTTTGAACACATTCTTATTTTGTGAATAACCCTTCCAATAAAGCGAACATCAATTTGTCCGCTTTCGGTCAGACTGCGGAGGTTTTACGGATGTGAAAGGCAGTTTAAAAAATAAGATGTTAAGCCTTTAACGTAAGTCTATCCAAACTCATAGACACGTTATTACAGACGTTGAAATTGTTAATATAGTTGATGTTGTATGTGTGTACTGCGTATCATTTATTTAGGCGACTTCCGGGTGAACGTTGTTCCCAGCCTCGGTTGGAGTCACACTGCATTCATGAGAGAACACAATAGAATTGCTAAAGAACTTGCAGAGTTAAATCCGCACTGGGACGATGAGATTATTTTTCAAGAGGCACGTAGAATTGTCGGTGCCATAGTGCAGGTGAACAAGTTTTCGAAATATAAGATTTTCAGTAGTTTTATCAGATAATTTTAGTTTTGCTTCATCATTCTTTAAGACTGAACCAAACTTCTATATTCTACCTCTAACTGTTCAAGATATGGCGTGCTATGAGAATGTTCAATAGAAATTGATTAATTTGTCAATGAATTTATTGAAATATGTTAAACTAGTATTTGTTTGTGTTCTTCTTTTTTGTAATCAGATTAAACGAACTTAAATTCCTATTTGATATAAAGCACGTGTTTTTTTTAAAACTGACAAGTATATATTCTCATCAGTGTTCGGCTGCGAATCATTAAGTTTCATTCTTTGTATTTTTTAAACTCCTCCTGATTCTGTTTTATTAACTTATAAAATATCAACCAAATCAGTCATTTTAATTCTAACCACAAAAATGCATTTACTCACGTACACAAAAAAGCATCAAGAACCACATTTTCTGGTGGCTCATAGATTTTACTCCTCTGTGCAAATACAAGTGATCGTATAGCTAATATAATTGCTAGGTTATTAACGGATGGGTAAATTGGAACAGCCAATCGTGTTTTATCGTAGAATATTGTATGTTTTAGCTTTCTCAGTATACATATATTGGTAATGTTGCACATCGCGTTGGAATCATTGTTATCGCTAGTTATTTTCAACCGATTATATGTAATTACCTCCCAAACCTTCCAACATCACTTTAAGGATACTATATTTAGTTATCGTAACGTGCGCATATTAAATTGTCAAATACCGCGTGATGCCACATAGCCTACTAATTTCCTTGATGTTTTCAGATAATTAACTATGATGAATATTTGCCAGCCATTTTGAACGATGATACCATGGTAAGATACCAACTTAACTTGAAGAAATCTGGATATTTTAGACGATACAGACAGGAAATTGATCCGTCAATCACAAACGTCTTTGCAGTAGCAGCATTCAGGTATAAATCCTACATCCATGAAATGAAAATTCACTCCGCGAATGATCTCCCTTAGAAATATGACGTCATCACAGCCATCACAAATTGCTTTATTGGTATTTTTTTACTACCTAAATTGATGCCGATTTACGTACGTTATTTACCTTAAAAATATTGCAACTGGCATTTCTATTTCATTATTTGTTATAAGATTGAGGCAGTGGTTAGTTTACCGTCAAGGGAGGTAACTGATGTTATTTAAAAGAAGTATGTGCTGAGTTTCGATTGATTACAATCAGATGTAGAAGTCCGATCAAAGAGTAGAATTCTGTTTCGGAATCAAAACCTGGTATAAACCTAACGGTTTATTTGACGTTTAATGCAACTCCTGACAGTTCTCTGGAGATAATAAACCAAGGCTAGTCATATCATAATGATCTTGCCTAAGAATCAACCAGGAATCGTCTAGTATATCTGGGGTCATATTTAGACCCCGTTGAAATGTGATTAAGGAAATTTGTTACCCTCTATATAGATTTCGCCCCTTACACAAAGTCGTGTTACCACCCTAGAAGTTAACAAAATAAGTCTTTACAATAATATTGTATTGTACAGATGATTGTTTACAAAAACTGAACAAAATTTACTGTATATAGGCCTTATACACTCGCCTTTTCAAGTTGTATAATATACTCCCTGGAAACCGGACTCTCAGGAAAACAGATTCCCAGAAAACTTGATTTTTTAAAAATGAAAATCAAAACGTCCTGAACATCTGATATATTGTATTGTATTTGCGTGGTTATGGCCTCGATAATGGCGGTTACTCTACTTGTCAACATATATCATCTAAATTTATTCATCATAATTTTAAACATTGTCTAGTCCTTACACTTATTTGTCTGGCACTGTTAGAAGTAAATTAATCCAAAGATACCGTTGGGAGCCATTGATTCACGTGAACCTGTTAGTATCGTATCACGATTTATTGTGATTACCCCGCGAAACATTGTATCTATATTTATGACCGCGTATTCAGATAAACATGTCGTAAGGGACCTCGAGTGGTCATGGTCTCAGACTAGAAATCACTGGCTCCTCACCGCTGTGAGTTCGAATACCACCCGGCACCAGAGAAATCTAATATGCGAGGAAACAGTCCAGCTGGCTTACGGAAAGTCAATGGTTATAACCATGAGGGACTTTGGAATTTTCTTCCTCCGTTAAAGCTGGAAAAGTCGCAAAATGACCCTGGCTGTTGGTACGACGTTAAACGACGAAGAAAGATTGTAAAATAAAAGTACCTTAAATAGAACCGAATGTTGACATACATTTGAATTTTCTACCAGTAAGAATAGATTGAAATAGGTATTGAAGTAGGGAAGTAGGTAAAATAATTTTGTGCCCCGATTGGTTCTTAAACTTTAAACCCTATGCCTGAGCTCAGGGTGCGTTTTTGTTTTGCAAATTTCAGGTTCGGACATTCCCAGATAGCTGATTACCAAGCGCTCATGTCAAAACAATACAAGTTTACAGAGAAAGTCCCAATCGAAAACGTTTATCATCGCCCACATTTTTTAACTCATGATAGCGGCATTTCACTCGATTTCATGACGAGATGGCTGATTGACGACCCAACACCTCTAGCTGACGGGTAATGTTCATTTTTCATAAACTATGATCAATAATTCATTTAGATAACCACAGAGTTGGACTGTAAAATCCTTCAGTAGACATTTATTATGTTTTCCGTTAATTACGTGGTATATTACGGTAATCTTGACGTAAAAAATGACCTACATATGCTAGTATGACTATTCACAAATGAGAATACAGGAAAACCGCATTCTGTTGACTACATGTGCAACCATATCGAATTAGTGTCATTAAAGTGTTGAAATATACGTCGGATATTAAACGTTCAGAGTTACGTAGAGTTGTCTTAATACTGAGGTGTAATTATTTCCCTTATCTGAGGATCAGCCGTTTAGAACCTTGTAACATAAACAAAATAACTAACCGAGGTCTGTACCTTGTAGCTATTTAAACATTAATGAAAAACATTTTTGATGATATCGTAACAGAAATGATCACATATCACAATGAAAGTAACAACACAATCAATCCTACATAACGTATTTATCGTTCGGAATTAAAAATCGTGCGATTTGTCGTAAAAAAACTTCCAGTTATCACGTTTTTCTGTTACGTATTACTTCCCCTTTTCACAACATTGTCTCCAAATCCAGTTCGGTGAGAACAAATATTTTTCTTCATTATTGTAACGGCAGGTTATGATAGATCAGTTTGCGATCATGCAAACGATATAAAAGCACTGATGCTTATCGCTTTCTTTACTGACGCGCGTATGTCAGCTCTCGGAAATGATAGCACACAATTCAGTGAACATTACAAAGTTTCACTAGCCGAGATTCTCTAAGATTTTATGAGCCAAGATCCGACCAGTAGACCATTTTAGTTTTAAACCTCGGCTTTCGGGCTTGTTCTTGTAGTGCGAAATACTATTCCATAATATGGATTGATCAATTGTTCAGCCAATTCAGCAATGCGACTCATATTTGTTAGCTTCAAATAGGCAAAAATTATCACATCTCTTTTCGCCAGTTGAATTTATCTCGATTAAATAAACTTGGTTTAAGACTTACATGAGAAAATCTTTCATATAAAACATACTAAAAGTTATTCTAAAGGTAAGCTTCCAGTAATAAATATTAATTTTGTAGGTGCTATCATGAATATGAAAATATCTCACAACTAAATTTAAATATATTTGTGAATAGAATTTCAAGATTTCAAGATAAAAAATAATAAATCTGAAGACTAGTCCCGTTAAAGAAGAGACAAACTCCATTACGGAGTGGTTGCCTCCCGTATCAATTTTGGAAGCCAGAACTGCGATCTTTGTGCGATTGACTCGTGGCTACGCCATAAAATGCTGCTTGATATTTACCATGAGTGTGTCTTACATTAAGAATGATGTAGATATATATCAGTGAAATGCCGGGGGTCGTTGTTCTTATACGACATTAATAAATCACCATGGAGTATATTGAAATTGACTGCCAAGTTCAAGAAAGATAATGGAAAACGACTTTATCATGGACAATAGATTTCTATGCAAACTCATAAAGTATGCTAGTAACACGATTTCATTCTTATTCGCAAAGAAACTGCATCAAATGGCTAGTATTTTTAAAGTTTTGATTCAATATCAACGTGTTTAACAGCAATCCAACGATGTTACTTTTCGTTTTTTATATAAAAATATAAGTTCAATATCAGAGAGTTTCATAAAATCAATAAACTATTCAAACTATATATTTTACCAGCGAGACCACTTTTGCTATTCCAGTCCTTCCAAATATGCATTAATTCAGTACATCTCCCTGGATACAATATCTTGCTTATGTTTTTTTTCCAACTACCGCAAATTACTTTCACAATTGACAAGACGAATTGGCAATGGATAAAAGAAGCAATCATCATTTGTCGGCGTGTCAATGTTTTTTTGTTTAACCTGTCTGTGCTATTTGAAATAATGTTGACGTATTGAAGAGGAATATCATTTTAACTGTCCCAAGTGCTTTGGTCGGTTTAAACTAAGATATTTCTCGTAAACCATTGATTGTACATCTGGGATGAATTTCGTCACAGTTTACGACTTGTCTTAAACAGTTTGAAAATACAATGCTTCATTCTTTTATGAAAATAACCCAGCCAATGATAACAGATATTTTCCCAATCGAATATATACAGGATTGGCTCGTGTCATTTACCCACCTACAGAACCATATAGATGTTCATTTATGGTCGGCTTACAATTACAAATGTACATTCCAAAACGAACAACTTGCTTTAGGGCAAACTTAAATTGCCAGGATACATTTTTTTTGCTTTTTACAGCTTATTTGAAGATGGTGTAAGAAACAAATTATTCCTCGATACAAAAGGCAACAGCCTTGACCTTCCAGCTTTGAACATTCAAAGAGGACGTGATCATGGTATTCCGGCGTATAATCACTGGCGTGTGTTCTGCAAATTAGGTAACTACTAAATGACAGTCTAAATAATCTGATAAAAAGTCAATCAATTATTAAAAAGTTAACAATGGGTACCAGGAAAATCCAAATCAACATGCAAAGATTCATCTAACCTCTTTCACCACACAGCCAGTAAACACACCAACAACAAAACACGACTTCATAGAGACACAGAATCACCGAAAACACAAATTCCGCCAATATGGCTTGCACCCGTTCCTTCCCAAATGATCCACAAGGTACGCACCAAAGTACATTGATTTTCAAGGACGATCTAAAAGTGAATAATATCAAAATAACATTTCAATCGAACATTTCAAAGCAAATGAATGCAGTAGCAAACATGTATAAAGAGTCGCTTTATTTGTATTTTAAAATACCGTCATTTGGGACAAATAGTCATTACTAGCATAGCCATAACAGCTGAAATAAGTACTGCGAACAAAGCACATGATATAACATTCATTATTTTCAAAAATGGGGTATAATATTTCTTTTAATTTTAAAAGCTGACAACATAAGAGTATTCAATGATATCACGATTTTTTGTGTATTTTATGGTTTTAAAATACAGTTTTCAACAGTATTTAAGATATGTTTACACAAAATAAACTTTTATTAATCGAAATTATTTAAAAAAATGTCTTGATTCCAGCAAAGGGGACTATGGGGCCGAAAAGAACCTTTATTTTACCTGACCACGACAAAGAAATAACTGCCAAACTTAGCATTATCTACAGGTTAGTTGGATTTACTTTACTTTCTAGAAAACCTACCCAGTAAAATCTGTTTGTATGGAACAGTTTCGTGGTTTAATTGGTATTCGAAGGTAATATCTATATTTATAAATTGCCAATAAGTGGACATTGAAAGCTCTGTTCTCAAATGATCCTTCGTACATTCTTGACTTCAATTTCCTGAGTATATATGCATTTGTATATTTCACACAATAATTCATCTGGCATTTTATTTCTTTTTGTTTCATAGATTTGTGAATTTTACATTTAGCATCTTGGTACAGATGAGTATTTAAATAATTCAGAACTCTTATTGTTAGCTGATCGTCATCTGCACTTGTATACATATTTCTATGTTCTTATAATCCTGAGGATGTGAATCGTTTTCTGTCAGCTTTTGTAAACAGAAAAGGATAGAATGATTCAACTCATTTGTTTTAAAATATTTCATCTTAACTTGAATTCATTCCGAGTTGGACTGGAATTTCACTTTTTGATGGAATTGAAAAATCATTGTTCAGATATGTTTCTGTGTTAACATATGTATCAGAATCAAGAGAAAGGGAGACAAGGTTTTCAATGCATACACATTTATCCGAGAAAACTTGGTGTGTCGCTGCCTGGACATTGAGGTCATCATTAAAAAATTGTTGGTTCGTAGTCACGAGATCGGTTCATTAAAAAACCCGCAACTCAACTTTATTTGAAGCGGTTGTTTTCGTTCGTTATTCTCTTTCTTTTCCTTTTTGTGCTATCGTATAATGTTAGCAAACAAATGGCCACCTACCTACGCACTGTCAAAAGTTTTGGCCACATAGCTGCAAACCAACATTTTTTAAGGATGGCCTGTCACTGAATTTCTATATATTCCTTAATATCTAGAATTGGATTGATACACTTTCGCTAATGAACAACGTAAACTTTTATTGGAAGATCTAGTTACATTTTCTGTATTAAAATCAATACTTTGGACGAGTGATGAATCAGGTTGTTGTCACTTAAGCATAAAACTATTTATTTCCTCATAATTTGTAAGCATGAATTGTATTGAAAGATTTAAAATGAGTTAAAACAGATTCATTGAATCCTTACAAAATGTTTTGAATATAGGGTAACAGAGTCAAGGTCATCGTATCTTAAAATCTTAAACCAACGAAAATGAAAGGATTGCGTATAGGGTCAATCACAAGCAGTAGTGACGAACATGTGATGGTAAAATCTTAACAAATGTAGCTCAAAGTTTCCTAGGCCGTTTTCCAGTGGTTAGTGCGCTGGACTTGTAATCCGGAGATCCGGGTTCGAATCCCGGCTGCGGCAGGTCATACCCTTCTATGAAAATTTGACAAAAACGTCGATTTTCCTCCGTATGTGGAGAAGTGGCCGGCTCCTTGTGGAAGGGTAAGTTAGTACTGGTTAGTATACAGTCCAGGAAAACTGGTTAGGTGAACGGGTCGCCGTATATAAACTGAAATATTGTTGTAAAACGGCATTAAACCCCAGTGACAATAAGTCACATAGTAACAAACAAATCAAAGTTTCCTGAAATGAAAAAAAGTATCACATTTTTACTCCATTTATGGTTATTATAGTTTACATTTAGATGTTCTAATTAGAAGTTATTACAATTTTACCATCATAAGTTTACTACTGCTGGTGGGGGTCAATAGGTTCTGGGTCTTGGTTACTCTGACAGAATATTGACTTCTTCTGATATAATCCAAGTACACAAAATGCGATTATCATAATTTGATATTTTTATTAAAAGACAAGTGTCTACTGAACGTAATTGTTTTTATTTAGTTCTGTCAAGCATAAACAGACAAGCATCTGCGATCGTTTGCGTTAATCTGGTTCGCAGTAAAACGTTCTTACTTCAGAAAATTAAAATCAGAATAAATATCTTTTCACGTTATCTCAATACTGATTAATCTTTCTGATTTCAAACACGGTTATCAGTTTGATTTGGAGTCTGAATAAATCTTAATCAATCATGTAATTTAAGATTCGTTGCACAATTGCAAAACATTTTTTTAGAATATGATAGAAGACAAGAAATCCTTCAGAAGATATATGACTGCGTAAATGAATGAAATCAATACTTACAAGCCAAGTATAAACAACATTCTGTTGACAAGATTGAACTCCGAGATATTTTCATCAAATTTTGATAAATTTACGAAACAAAACATTTGCCTTTTCCCAGAGATGTATTTATGTAATATAACCACTTGGGTTTTCTAGATGAAATTATTATTATACATATTGTTATAAAATGCAATGTGGTCCTAAGTGTATTAATGCAAATTTTGATTTTTGTTCTAGGCATATTGATGACATTGACTTATTCACGGGCGCCATGACGGAAACTTTACTGCCAGATAGTTCCGTCGGCCCTACATTCGCTTGCTTGCTTGGCAAACAGTTCAAGCGATTGAGGAGAGGGGACAGGTTCTGGCATGAAACCTCAGACAAACTGTTAAAATTTACTCCAGGTAAAAACAATGTGTCTACTGAGTATATCAAGGAAGTAAAGATTTCACCCGTGGCCCGTTTCTTCGACACATCCTTAGCTAAGTTTTTTTTTAACACAAACTTCTTGATTATGGTCCATTGTTTAAATCTCAGACAATTAACTTGGACTGCTAATAGAATTCCAAAATAATAAAATATTACACTTTTTCATTCGCAAATAAGGGGTAGCAAGTTAAAATATATTACCTTTAACTGTGGAGTAAGACCTCAGGGGTGTAGTTGAGAAGAGCCCCCGACGTTCCAAGATCTGGACAGCTTCCTCATATGTGAAATTTAATCCCGGGTGTGATGCGAACTCCCAGCGGTGAGGGCTTGTGATTATTAGTCAGAGACCATAACCACTCAATCACGGAGGCCTCTCTTATTGCTATAATTCTCTTTTCGTCGAAATGTGACTTCTTCATTCCTCTCAAGATGTTGCTATACAAAATGCACTGCGTCGTCTTGAAATATGACATTGTTACAATATTTACATCATTTATTTTCAGACCAGCTGAAAGAATTGAGGAAGATAACTCTGGCACGTGTGTTGTGCGATAATTTCATCATAGGTACGATACAACCGGACGTTTTCCGTGTTCCTGGACCGTAAGTCGCATTTACCCATCCTTTTTATAACAATATTTAGTTGACATTTCTAAAGAACTTCAATTACTCAACAATTTAAAATGTAGTCAATGTAAAGACATTCTTTGTACAGTTCAGTTCAAATTGCAAGAAACATCACATGCACATACAATGAAAACATAGCCACATATAAACAAACACGGAAAATAATTTGTTACCAATTATGAATGTATTATCCGAAAATGTGAAAATTGTTAGTTACTTAATAGAACCTTATTTCGATCTATGTTTTCTCCGTTTCAGAAATAATGAGAGGGTGCAATGTGGCGATATTCCAAAAATAGATTTGTCAAAATGGAAATCCAAAACATGTTCCGGTAAAAATGATAAAGGAAAGCCAAACTTTTCCAAAAAATGTAAAAGAAATAAATCTGGTTAAATGTATGACGTATGTGCAGTAAATATTGTACGTCGATAGAAAATACACGTACTACAAAACTACCAAATCGTTGCTTTTTGTCGGTTTTTACGCGTATCAACAATATTAAATTTTAGATAATATACCAAAGGCACTTATAGTAACGTAATAAGTGATTCTGGATTCTTAATCAATATCAACTTTGTTCTCCACCAGTAACTGCCCACTTCTCCACGTGAGTCAACGTTGCCAGACGAATGACCTAGTACACAAAATTTTCAGGAAAAGTCGTCAAGGGGGAATATTTGCTGCCACTGGTTTCGAACACAAGAGCCTAATCTAACTCTCAACGGATTGAGCTAAGCGGGTGGATATTTGGGTGTAATGCTGAGTGCTAAATTGTGAATGAAATTCACGAAAATTTGGACATAACTAATTGTTATCACATGTCATTTAAATCGGAAGGTAATGGTAAGGTCAGACCGTTAAACTATGTTAAACATTCAACACACAAATCAAATTGAACACTCTATCCCTGCTCACATCCGTTGACCTTCCGCAGCATTAATGAATATGAGTTCCGGCAGTCAGCATGCATTCACTTACAAAATGTTCAATACTATACTGATGGAAATAAGTTTAGCAAGTTCAGACATGATTGACTTCTGGGGAAAGGGTAGGTACGAAATCATACATTTTCAGATATTTGATTCTTATCACCAATGATTCGCACCAACGTTATTCCATGATTTCGAGGCGTTTAGTCTCCGGCATACGTGAAATGAACTAGGGGATCAGGCGTAAAAGTTCGGACACGGCTCAATACCTAATGTGCCTACCATTCGCTGCCAAGACTGCCAGACAACGACGTCGCATGCTGCAAATCAGTTTTCTAATGATCTGCAATGGGATCCTGACCCATTCAGTTTGCAGTTGAAGATCACGGACGTTGTTGACGTCATGGCGCTCTCTCACCTGACGACCTAAGTGGCCCCATAAGTTCTCAATGGGAGAGAGATCCGGTGATCTTGCAGGCCACTGCAACACACTGGCGCTATGGATGCGTAGAATGGTCTGGGTGTGCCTCGCAGTGTGTGAACATGCATGATCTTGTTGGAAAATCCCAACGTTACGTTGTTGCAAATACGGTACAACAACAGGCTCGATGATTTCGTGACAGTACCTTCAAGCAGTGAGATTACTAGGCGCCTTGACGAGATCTGTGTTCCCATCATGATGTATGCCCGCCCAAACCATCACGCTACCACCCCTATAATGGTCACGTTCCACAACATTATCTTGGTCCAGCCTCTCCCCTCGTCTCCTCCAAGTTCGAATCCTGCCATCAGCAAATGACAAGTTAAACCTAGATTCGTCCGAAAACAGAACGTCATGGCCTTGCGAGTCCAATCCTGAGGAACCGTGGCCCATTGACGTCTTGTTTTACGGTGTCGGAACGTCAGCGGAATGCTAACGTTGGGACGGCACGCAATCCAGCTGCACGTAGCCTATTCCTAACCGTCCTGTCGCAAACTTTTGTGCCAGTAGCATTCCTCAGCAAACGACCTATTTTTCGACTAGAAAGTAATCTGTTGCGTCGAGATGACGTCGTGAGAAAACGGTCGTCCCGCGGGGTGGTTTTACGAGGTCTGCCTGTTCTGGGTCAGTCTGCGACGTTCCCAGTTTGCTGAAATCTGTTCAGCAGTCAACTTATTGTCGATTCGTGGCGATGGAAACGTCGAGCAATGTCTCTTGCCGACATGCCAGCGGTAATCATACCGATGGCTCTCTCACGTTGCTCAAACGCCATTCCAGGCCGACGTCCCATCATTGATTTTCAAAGATTATTTTCCAGTTTATTCACTTACGATAAGAAAGTTCTCCATCTCTGTACTTTGTGACCAGCGAAGGATCATCCGATTTGCTGTGCACATACTGCACGTGATTTTCGTGAAAGTGACGTTCCACGATTACATAATGGTCTAGTGTACAAAAACAAGTGAAATCATGCTGTCAATGAATGGGTACAATTGTTCAATACGGAAACGTTTTAGTGACATTGATTTATAGACGAAAACCGTAGGCGTAAAAAACTTGCCAAACTTTTTTCTCTCAGTATAAAAAAGTCAGTAGATTCTAAATATGACACATGCAAAATATACCATCATTCCACACTTACTACAAAAGACATAAAGACATAAACAATCCGAGAGGGCTCTAAAACAACCAGAGGACAGCACATTGCGAACGAACGAACGAACGAACGAACGAACGAACGAACGAAAGAACGAACGAACGAACGAAAGAACGAACGAACAAACAAACAAAGTACAATGATAGTTCACACCAATCTCCACATGCCTGAAACAATGCATGCACTAATCCAAGACTTTGGACATTAGCGAAAAGATACAAGAAACACCGGACTGACCAAGCACTGACGTCCTAATTATACAAGCCTGCAGTAAATTCTAAGTCGAACACATTTATCATCGCCCACACGGAGGCGGCATTTCACTCGATTATACGATAAGATGGCTTACTGACGAACCAACACCTCTAGCTATCTGGTAATGTTCATTTTTCATAAACTATGATCAATAATTCATTGATACGTATAATCACGGTTAGATTGTAAAAGTCCGTCAGTAGACATTTATCATGTTTTCGTTTGATGACACGGTCGATTACAGTAATCTTAATGTAAAAAATGACCGATATTATTATGCTAGTATGTCAGTATGACCATTCACAAATAAGAATACAGTGAAATCGCAAAGTTAAGACTATCTTTGGGACCAAAGCAGAAATGTTAATATTGAGTTAGTTTTATTAACGAGTTGAAATATACATTAAATATTGAAAATAGGTCTAGAGTTTAGTGGTCTTTGCTCCTTGTGGAAGGGTAAGTCACTACTGGTTAGTATACAGTCCAGAAAAACTGGTTAGGTGAACCGGTCGCCGTATATAACTGAAAATTTGTTGAAAAACGGCGTTAAACCCCAGTGACAATATGTCACATAAAACAAATAAAAACATTAAGTGGTCTTTATAATGAGGTAAATATTCAGATGACTGCAAAGTGAGGTTTCGCTTTACCTCTCTCCATTTACTGAGAATTGGCTGTCTATAGCCTATAGCAATATAAATAACCAAATGAGGACTGTACCTTGTAGCTATCTCGGCATTAGTGAAAATTATTCTTAAAATATCGTGTCATGCGTGAATGCAACAATACAATCAATCCTGTAGACCGTTTTTTTTTATCTTTTTGAATGAAAAATCGTGCGATTTGTCGCAAAATAAGTATTCCACTTAATCTTATTTGTTACGTGTATGCGCTACGTAATACTTCCTTGTTTTTATAGCATTGTCTCAAAATCCAATTCGTTGAGAACAGATATTTTTCTTCATTACTAGAATGGCAGGTTATGATAGATCAGCTTGCGATCATGCAAACGAGATAAAAGCACTGATGCTTATCGATTTCTTTATTGTCACGCGCGTGTTAGCTCACGGAAAGGATAACACACAATCCAGCGACTCTTATAAAGTTTCCCCCTGCCGAGATTCTCTTAGATTTTATGAGCCGAAATCCGACAGGTAGAAAATTCTAATTCCAATGAGCAGAGATTTTCCCCGTATATTTCTGGCATTTTAATTTGGCTCGTTTAAATGAATTCGTTCTAAGATTGACAAGAAAATCTTTCATATAAAAATACTAAAAGTAATTTTAAAAGTTAATGTTAAGTAATAAATATCAATTTTATAGATGATATCATGAATATGAAAAAAATCTTACGAGTAAATTTTAAGTTAATTTTGAAAAGGGTTTCAAGATTTCACGATAAAAAATAATAAAACTGAAGTCTAGTCCAGTGAGAGAAGAGACAAGCTCCATTCCGTAGTGGATGCCGCTTATATCAATTTTAGAAGCTAGAACTAAGTTTTCCTCACTGTGATCTTCATGCGACTGGCTCATGGTTACGCCATAAACCGCTGCTTGATATTTACCATAAGTGCACACTTGTTAGGCAAAACGAAATGACTCCGGATTTACCATACTGCCAGATAATTCCGTTGGCCCTACTTTCTCTTGCTTGCTTTTCAAACAGTTCAAGCGATTGAGGGGACATTTAATGACTGGCTGCATTTTTTCTCTTGGGTTTAACAAATTAACTAACAAAATTTATTTATCCGTGAAATGCGTGAAATGTATTTATACAAACACACTTCGTCATGAATGTACGAAGGACCATTTGTGGACCGAGGCTTGTGTTATAGCTACAAGTTTGTCTTATTGTCTGTCTTTCCAAACAATGTAATTCAACATGTGGTGCGTCATTAAATATGACATTAAAATTACTTTTTTTCGGATCAGGTGACAGAATTTAGGAAGATATCTCTGGCACGTGTATTGTGCGATAATTTCATCATAGGTAAGATACAATGGACGTTTTCCGTGTTTCTGGACCCTAAGTCGCATTTACCCATCTGTTTCTATACCAATCCAACCAAATTTGAGTTGACATATTCCAAACACATCTAAAGCGCTTCAGTCAAAATATAGTCAATGTAAAGACATACTTGCTAGAGATCAATTAGGCTATAAGTGACAATATACCCTCAAATGAACAAAAATGGAAAAGTAATTTGACACTATTCATTAATATACTAGCATCCAAAATTGAGATAAACTTGTTAGGTGAACCTCGCCGTATATAACTGAAAAATTGTTGGAAAACGGCGCTAAAACCCAAATGAGATAAATGTTGATCTAAAAATCTTTTGTATTCAATGTTTTCTCCTGTTACGGAACAATGTAAGGGTGCAATGTGACCATATTCTAAAAACGGATTTGTCAAAATTGGAATCTATAACTTGCTACGGGGAAAAGAAGGCCAACAGACACTTTTCCAAACAATGTAAAGGAAATGAATCTCGTTAGATGTGGGCAAAACTTGTAGTAAACATACGATGATAATAAAAACCTGTGCCAGCCAAAACTGCAAACATGTTTGCATTTGTGTTTCCGGGTTTTACGCCTGTTTCTCAACAAAATTTAAGTAATATACCGGCGGGCATTTAATCCAATCAGTATTCCTGGATTCTGTACGAGTACTAATCTCGTTCTTCAGATGTGACTGCCAACTTCACCACATGAATCACTCGAATTATCGGCTGAGGACGAATTGCTTCAGCCATAATATCTCCAACGAACATCGTCACAGAAAGCATGTGCCGTAACTGGGTTCGAACTCAAGAGCAAGATGCCTGAACAAATCTCTAGTAATTGAGCTAAGTGAGCCGGGTAGTTAGTTTGTTATGCTTAAAACCTAATTGTGAAAAATGTACATCGAAGTTTGGATACAACTAATGGATTGTCACATGTCATTTATACTGGAAAGTAATGTCGGAACTTTGAGTAGGTAATATACCCATTGAACATTACACGATTACTTTTTACAACCTGAATTAAACATTCAAGATTAAAAGCAGCCACATCAGTTGACCTGTAGTAATAATGAATGTATTCAACAGTCAGCATGTATTAAGTTATAAAAATACCCAATATGATAAAGCCAGGATGTGCAAAATTAACACATGCAAAATTAACCACCATTCCGCACTAACAACTACAGGCATAAACAAACCGAGAAGGCTGTAAAACACACCGAGATCAGAACATCGTAAATAAAAAAAATCGTCATCACGGCTCACACAAATCTTCGCCAGAAACATAGCTTGCACTAATCCTTAAACACCAGCATGCACCAACAGTTAAACCACGACTTGTAGAAAACTGAACACCATCAAAGATATAAAAAAAATACAAAAATGTCCGGATTTACCGCCATGGAAAGGTTGTATTCAACAACCACAAGAGGTCTAAATTGGTTCAACGGGACTAGCATCACTGTTACCCCGGGGTACGTTAAACAAAGCATTACGTCACTTAACAGTTCTCTATGACTTAGGAAATATACAAACTGTGTTGAAATTAAGAAGTGTCAGTAACGAAGGGACACAACGCTAAAATGATCAGCGATCAAAATCCCACGTGCGATCTACCACTTAAAGCGCCAGGTCCTAAAGCAAATGAGAGAACGACGTCATGCTGAAAATTCAATCAGAGGGCGACTGTTTCATGGCGGTAATATATGTCTGGCTACAATATATATGAACTTTTCTGATTCCGTTTAGGAAATGTAATTGACCTACAGATATCAGAATTGATCTCGCCCAAAGGGAGTTCACAAGAGACAATTATCTGAGAATCCATTTACAGGAAACAAGAGGAATAATTTGTTAGCGCATATATATGTTCTAATGTACTTACCAGCTGATGCTAGTTTAGATATGTTGACAATAAATACATCTTTAGTCTATATGTGTACCCTATACAGGAGGGTTGCACGATAAGTCCGTAGACTTCTTCTATAATTTTCTGTAATGGGCTTATTTTGAATGTAATATTGTTTTAAACAAATTAATTTCGAGTATTTTAAAGAACTAAAATTGTTGCATTATTTTTACTTTCATTTGCTAAATATATTTCCGTGATAACGTCCAGATTGTAGAATTATATGCAAATATCTTTTTTTTTAAATTTCCAGCAGTGTAACCCATGTCTGGTTACCTTCATTAAATGTAGACGACTGGTGATATGCTATAATTGTTGTTCTTAAAATAAGTAATGAATCGGTCACCAGATAAAAAAGGGTCGTGTTTCTGGTTATCCGATCAACTCTATTTTCTGCACGATCCTAAAGTTTCTTACAGCAAAATAAAAAATGAACCAATCGTGGTATAACGAAAATAGTTGGGGACGAATCGTGACTCAAAAGTACGAAGGACATGCTTAGAAAAAAGTTTGCGACCTATCTACGTAATTTTTCTGCCAAGTAACCGAAAACACGCCTTTTTTCTTTTGGTCTTGTCGTGAGCAATGAAAACAAACCGTCCTGCGGAATTTAAGCGAAGGAGCCGACCTTAATTCGAAAATTGGCGTCTATTGCGTCAGTCAGACTTGTGAATACAATTGAGAAACCTGACATAACGTAATCCTTCTAACGTTCAATGTCCTTCTATGACTTTTCTATGACTTAATCAATAAAGTAGGTCTATAAATAATCTCGATTTTTATCAATTACGTTGATGATAGCAGTACGGTGTATGGATGGCGTTATTTGAAGTTATCACTTATGTGCACTCATAATTGTATATTATTTTTTTATAATTAAGTTGAATGGATAAATCCACGCTAGTCAATGCATAAAATCGATTAAGGGATAATGGAAAATTATTTTTCATTGATTCATACTATTTATTTAGTCCGGAGCATCCGACATTGAGTGGTAGATGTCTCTACTAGTAATCACAAGCCCCTAACCGCTTTGAGTAGAGCTAGCTTACAAAAGCTCAATAGTTCTACCAAGGTGCACGTCCAGTTTCTTCCTCCGCAGTAAAAGCTGGAAACTCTCCAAGATCCCAGGCTGTCCCCAGAAAAATTGTCTGGTCAATTTCTTATCTCAGTATTTCTGACAAATTGATATGAAGGGCAAATGATAAATATATCCGAAATAGTGTTAGACAAGTAAAGTTTCTCCTTAGCAATAAGAATGATTCTACGTACAAAGATGATTGTTTTAAACTTTAGATTCTTACAATAAAGTAGAGGCTTGCGCGTATGTACAAGTTGCGATAAGAACGGGTGGAACGTCGTAAAATTTCATTCAAACAAACAGACGAACGCACGGAATGACTGACATGACATCATAACAGAGCATGAATTTTGTGGCGCTCGTGATAAGAAAACTAAATGAGTAGCAGCTGTAAATAAAAAAAACTTGACTTCCGAAATAAGTTTGTAAAAATACGGCGGTATCATTTTGCCTTAATTTTTCGCACATACCCTGCGAAATGTATTCTCAAATGGTCTTAAAGTCGAGTATTTTGCAGAATTAATTTCTCAAAAAAAGTTAAACATCATGGTAACGCAAAAATACAGCGCGGGCGTAAATTGGCACATCGCTCATGCGAGAATAGTGATCATACCAAAGTATCCGAATTTAAAACGAACCCCTTTCAGAACCACATTGAATTCATACAGATACGTTATCAATGGATCTTGAATTAAGTGTAATATTTTAGCAACCAATTCAACATAAGTGCGTCATTATTTTAACGTTACAGATGTCTGCAATAAAGACAAGTCTGTGATTATGAGCGAGACGCAGATAAAATTGTCGCAATTGTATTCGGAGAACTTTATTGCCTCATATATCTACATTTTGTTCGTTCAAACTGTTAAAATTATATATTGTTTTGATATTGTTTAGCATGATTTCCCAAATGCCTCAACTTCACGAAGACAAACTATTTTAGATTTTACCAACCCAGACAGAATGTATCATACATTACTTTGTTCTTATCAGGACGTATAAACCATCCAAATCAGTGTCATTCGGAACACCTCGGCTGATTCCGTGTCTCCATTTAACCTCGGATGTACTTCATAGCTTGGTATGCGTCTGTGCTTCTGTGATGCAGCTGTCGATTTACTGTTAAGAAAATATAACAGCTGAACATCTAAGTTTTTAACATTGCGTCTGTCGAAGATTGTCTGGCGTTTTCATTACAGCATTGTCCTTCAAGCAGTGTAATCTTTTGTCCTTCTTGTAATTTTTTGCTTTCTGTAATACCATGCATACAACAACCAGCAGATTTTAAGGAAGAAATACAAACTCGACCGGCGTTTCTTTATTGGAGGCCGTCATTCTTTTCAGATTTACGCGCTGCAAATTCCACATAGTTCCAATGTCGGCTTACCAGGTACAGTCCTAAGACTTCATCGGTCGAGGTGGACCGAATGGGACGGACGGAATGCATTTGATGCGAATAAATATTAGCTTAACTTTTATTGTTGTGACTGTTGCACTTAGCTCTTCACGAGATTAAGATAAGTTTTTCTTATGTTATGTCAGTATCTAAAGATTTAACTTAGATACAAATACACCTATCCATGGCAGCCAAAATAATAATCTTCTACCTAGCCGATGTTTTATAACAATAGTCCAAAATTATTTTCTAAAACAGAGTGGTCAGACTTGGGAAACCTTTATAATTTTATGGCAAATGATTCACCGTGAGATTTGTCAAAAAGAATGGAATTTCTTCGAGTTATTGTCCCTCTAAATTGACATTTATGTCTTTTGAACGATTGCAGAAAGAAAGAATACAGTGTAACCTCTTCAGATCGACTCTTTCTTGAGCGACAACCTCCCTTCAACAACAGCGTGTTTTTTTCCCACTGTACGATTAATTTAACCACTCTAGAGCAACAACCTCCCTTCAACAACAGCGTGATTTTTCCCACTGTACTATTAATTTAACCACTCTAGAGCAACAACCTCTCAACAACATCATAATGTTGCTTCACCAAAAGGATGTTGCTTTGGAGAGGTTGCACTTTATACATTTAAATAAAAACTCACGGTCAAAAAATGTAAAACACGGCATAAAACTAATCAAATGAAGTAAAATATAGGTCACCATGAAATGCCCGCGGGAATAGATATTTTCTATTTTTCAACAAAAGTTTCAGAATGTGTCGTACAGTAAATTTAACTTTCTAGGGTAACGCTCAAAGATATGACGATAATGGGGTTATGTAATTTTTATAACGTTAACATTTTTAAGTGGCATTGTGGAGATACGTCAAAAAAGAAAGTGTTATAGATATACATGTAATAGCTTAAAGTTATTTTTTTATTAACGTCTCAACAGCCAGTGTCATAAAACAACTCTCTAGCATCCGGATAGAACCACTGACATTTCATAAGCTGGCTGGACAACTTGATCGCATGTTTTTTCTGGTACCGGCTTAGATTCGAACTCACAGTGGTGAGAAGCTAGTGATTACTAGTCGGAGTCTTTCACCACTCGACCACAAAGGCCTCACATAGTATTCTATATGGTTTTGTATCTCCGTAAGTTAGTAAGGAAGGCAATGTAAGATAAAATGTACTTCCGTCCATATGTAGAATTCTTTACATGTTATGTAAATCCTGTCTTTTGTATTATGGTAACATAAAGACAGGCAACTTTAAATGAGTTCAGACACAAAGCTGTTCGGGGCTGATTTACGGAGCACAATTTCATCAACCGTTAACTTGATAAGTGTTCAATATTTCATTACAACGACGCAAGTAGATTGCGCTGTCAATGCAAAGAATTGATTACCGTGAAAACTTGTGAGAAATTGGCAAACTATAGATGACAAACATAATTAACTCGACAATAAGTGAGGACAATTACGTAATTAATTTGTTCCAAAAAGTCAATGACCTAAATTGGGCTCGATTATAGGAACATTTTGCTTTCTGCAAACTTTCAAGCTAATATTCCGGACTATATATCCTTTATGCCACAACGTTTCAGCATTACAGTTTTACTTACTTTAATCCCATGGTACATAAAAATAAACCCGGAAAATTTAACCAGATATTTTAGATATTGGTGAAAAAAAATAAAAATACGAGAAGCAAACTGTTAAGTTTCAAGAAAGATTGTTTGAATAAAATTAGCGAACAATGTTGTATTCTTTGTATTAGTACAATAGCATCAAGAAAACTTGGCATTGAAATTAGCAAAATGTACGATGACAAAATTTCAACATAAACGGAGACATATAATCGTAATGTTGAAATATAAAAAGTTACTTGAGAAAAATGCGTGAGTCTCGGATATAGGATCTTAGTCACAACCCATACCCACAGAGAGTATTTTAATGCAGCCATTATAATGTTGTCTAATCATAATGATCGATTACTTAACTCGCTACACCAGTAATGAGGATGAATTCAACTTAATACATCTCCATTTTCCTATTATTCTAAGTTTTCATGTTTACAATCTTTCGTGTTGCCAGGATTTTACCGCAAAATAACATCTAAATTGATCTCTCTTTGACGGAAATCAAGAATGTTCAAAACTTCATTTATAATACATCAAGCTAGCCTCTAGTTTTAATACAAACTGAATTTTATCAGACATTAATCTCCGAGAATGGTCCGAGGCTATCAGTGTGGTTTCTTGATTAATGTCTTAAGAGTTCAAATCTAGTTTAACATCCGTTAGTGAGGTTTGTTTTTCCAGATTAAAGTGGAAACAACCGCTTTCTTAACACTGCCAGTAACACCAAATAAATGTAACATTCTATTCTTCAGTTAAATGAACTTCAACAAAGAAAGAAACTTTGCACGTACAAGCATGATAATTAGACAAGGTGCCTATCATTCATATCTTTGTATGACGGACAAGGTTCAAATGCTTACGTAGTCATGATTTTATACATTTAAAATATATTTGCGGCTCCAATATTCAAGACAATGCTAGAGCGTTTAAAAAACCACGTGACTAAAAACAATTTATAACAATTATTGTAGTTTAATGTCATATTTCCCTTTGACAAGATTATTCAAACGAGTTATCTTCTTTATAAACAGTACGTTTGACATTCAATGAACCATAAATTACACTATATCGACAACTCTGTGGTCCAGATGTTCTGGTTACTGACCAGTAATCATTAGCCCAACACCGCTGTCAGTTCGAATCCCATCCCGGAGCAGACAGTTCACTGACTAGTAATCACGAGTTTCACACCGATGCGAGTTCGAATCCCACCTGGGAACAGACACATTTCACAAATGAGAAAGCTGTCCAGCAAGCTTAGGGAAAGTCAGTGGTTCTAACTAGGTGTACACCCAAGTCTTCCTCTGTCGTTTTAGCTGGGACATCGACAATCACCGGCTGTAAACACCCCGTGAAAAGTATTGACGGCTGAAATATCATGTTCAGTTCTGTGTAATGTTAAATATTGTTATTGGCGTTAGTACGAATGATATTTGCTGTGTTTACAGATTCACGATTTGTCATCGCAAGGCTGAATTTATTGAAAGTGTCATTCTATTTGGATGTTGTTTTAATGAAATATGTTTGTTTAAGTGTTTTGTAAAACCAACCAATAACTCAGATTTCAGCCATGCATATAATCTCCACACAATCATTCAATTTGTTGGCGGTATATTAGATATTGATTGACAGCAGGATATGTTGTTTAATCGGATCTTACAGTGTAGTGATTTTATAGAAATCACCTGGTCTGATTCCTATACATATATCTTGTTTACTTCCTGTTTCGTTTTCATGAAAATTTTATATTTGGTCTTCCTTTTAAGGAATTTCCCACTTTTACCCGAAACACAAGGAAACAAAATGGGAGTCCTTGCTTGGTGAAAAGGACTTCGTGTGCATAGGGGTTTGACATCGCATCAACAGATAGGGTCATTTGGCGATTTTCCAGATTTAACGGTTAAGGAAGCGTATAGGCGTACACCTGGGTAGAACCACCGACCTTCCGTAACCTAGTTTGGCAGCTTCCTCACAAGAGCAATTTGCCTGGTCCCGGTTGGGATTCGAATCACAACGGTGAGGGGCTAGTGATTACAAGCCAAAGACAATAACCGCTAGATCACGGAGGCCCTTTATATGCAAGTGCATAAAACACCGATCAATTTGCTATTGTCAGTTAATGATATTTACAATACCAATGTATTATGTTACTCGCTAGGACAAATGTGTTTTATTTATTAAGCAAGTGTCCTTCGTATACCCTGTTAATGTATTACACACTCATTCCACAAGCTGGCAATTGTCTGACTCTCAAAGTGGTAAGCAAAATCCGATCGTTAAATTTTATTCAATCTGACGAAAATGTAGTAGAGGTAATACATTCGTATGAATTTAAGAATGAAATCTTCCTTGATTGTTTATCATTCTCTGTTGTCCAGTATCTTGCGATTGTATCACTAATCTCAACATTTTGTTCGATCACTGATAGATGCCAAATGTGGGAAATCACGTGACTTCGATACGAAAACAAAACAAAATCACTGATTCAACTTCCAAATTTAGATGTTGGTGTTTCTATTGATTAGCCGTTGTTTTACTGTTTTAATATATCATTTTAAATGCCCACTGACCTCCCATTACTTCTCGTACCTGAAGTATTTTCCAGTTTGTTGTTTTTACGAGACAACTCGGACACTTTGATTACAGTTTTAGGCTTCTGTGTAGGTTAAATACCTTGATCTAGGGGTTCTATCGAGTGATTTTTCCGCCATGTTTTCGTATCGCAGTCACGTGGTTCCTCATATCGAACATAGTGTTTCATTTACCATCTACACCAAACACGTTTTCACCCTGACGATACATAAATGATACATTACAAGCAATTCAATTCCATTACTTTTAGTGACCTGACCACCATTATGAATATATGTTTCAAACTAGATAACCCATTATGTATAGTAATGTTGTTTTGTGGTTGTCTAAGTGATTGGTTTGACGGTAAACCAGTGTTTGCGGTCAGGTTTTTGTCATAGAAAAGAATGAAGTCTGAAAGTAAATATACGTCGTAGATATAACACTGAACATTAGATTGTAATTATTTTGATACTAAGAAAAAGGATACTGTATAATTATGGATAAAGCAGTTAAACATTAACTCAAATAGTTCTATGAGTAAAACAATTATTTTCTAATCTCAATTTTGTGAAATTACTGCAATAAACAAAAGCAATAAAACACGATTTTGGTATCAGTTCTGTTACTAGCAGCGATTTTGATGCGCATGTACAATATACAGTAAAACCTCGTTATCTCGAGGAGTCATGGGAACAGACTAGGTGCTCGAGATAAACGTGGTGCTTATGATAACGAGGTGTTTGTTTGTTGGTTGAAAATTATTCGCAACAAAGAACAAATAATGACGGGACTTCAAAAACTCCTCGAGATAAGTCGAGCGCTCGTGATATCGATGCTCGTAATAATGAAGTTTCACTGTAATTCAACAAGAGCGATGATTCTGTTCTGCCTTTTTACTTGGATGTTGTCCGTGGTCAGGCACTTATCAACACATTATAGTACATACGCTTTATACAAAATTTAATTAAATATTTCGGTACGCGTGTAAGACACAAATTGGTGAATGTGAATAACCAGTTTTTGCTGCGAAAATCGACCTGGAATAATATATTACGTTTCGCATGATCCATATATATATTAATATATATACATGGATGATGCGTCACGTGATTTATATATATGTCGAATGATATATATACCTTCACACACGGACAATCCGCGTGCTGTGACCATAGGGTATTACTTAACCAACTATTTCTTTGTTTCCCAGGTGGCGAGCGTGTGGATGGGCACTCAAAACTTGTTCAACCCCCCTATAGCATTGAAACCTCCTTTTGAAGGCAGTACCCACCAGGAGACAGTGTTTCGTCCTCCACTTTTGTATAAACGTATATGTTGAGTGGGTTTCGGTCGGAGAGAGTAGTTTTTTGGGAAGGGTAAAATTGTTTATGTAAAATTTGTTCTACTAGGAAATCTAGTGTTATCTATATACATATTAAGTCAAGATGTTATTGGTCAAGTTTATCTAATTATTTTATCTTTCCTTCCACGTGACTGAGATTCACTATAAATATTTGATGATGTAACTAATGTGTTGACATTCCTCCATGAATTTCTCCAAAGACATACAGATGGTATTAGCTCTGTATAGACTGATAGAATATTTTTTATATTCTGAAGTGAAATCCTTGGAGACAGCGTGTAATTGACGCGAACGTAGTTTCCTGTCCGACATAAAAAATACTTGTTAATTCCTGATTCTAACACGGTCGGCAGTATTTCTAGAGATAAGCATATTGGAAACTAACTAATATATTATTCCACGATAAAACACTAGTAGGCTGTTACGTTTTACTCGTCCGATTGAAACCATGCTTGGAGCGCATGGCTTTGTACGTACAACGTCGTTTTAACAAGACCCATGATTCAATTTCGCCATTGTGTATGTATACGTAGGTCATGCTCGCAATGACATCACTAATGTCTGATGACGTCACCAAACAAATATTTTATTATATTACATGGGAGTAAAATCTAAAAAAACAAACAAATGAAAATGTATTTTCCGCAGTTGTCGGGTATAACGAGTGTATAGATGGAACTAGTTATCGTTGTTAGGGCCGGAATGATAAAAAGTACCTATATTTTATCAGTAAATAAAGTATGGGAATGTTTTCGACAACGCGTTTAGCATTTTTATTCAAAGCTATGCATAAAACGGATTAGGATTATTGCAGACTGCAAAACTTTTTTTTTTGTTGATATAAATTTAAAATTGGTGGAGTCCACGTAGTGTCAAACGGATGAATTTACGTTTCGTGACCTCGAACGCTAGGCACTGCACATGGTCTTCGCAATGATTTAGTTGAAGGCAATAAATCGAAGGTCATTTGTCCTCCACCGCTGATCAATCATGTGGAAAAGTTTGCAGTAACTTGCGGAGAACAAGGTTATCACTGGTACAGAATCCAGTAAATCCTGAGAAAAAATAAAAGCAATTTTGAAATTATATGAGCATTCTGAACGTATGAGGAGTTCTGTATCATTATTATAACATTAAATATTTACATTAATGTGGCTTTGCAGGCGTCTTATTATGGTCTCTTTCATGCGATATTTTACAGTTTTCTATCTGTAAATTATTCATAATGTTGTGCTATTGTTGTCTAATATTCGAAGCCATATAACTTGAAACTGAATCGTGATTTAAAAAACAGTATCACAGAACTTTATCGACAGATAGCAATGAATGGGGTTCGTAACATTGTAAGATCTGTATTGTACATGAAAGGCGCAGAGGATGCAAACGAATAAAGTTGTTTATTGCCAAGTCCACCGATTGTTCTATCATAAATCGTATCCAAGGTATTTTGCAGCGAGATACATGATTAAAGGAAATATCCTGTCGCACATAAATTGTTACGTGTCGTTGTGGTACAGAAATACATCAATATAAAGACCATACTTTGGACTTGAAGGAAACAGTCCCAATGCGGCAATTAAGAAGTTTTATTATCAAGTTGAAATACGGAGCAGATATTGAAAAGTGTTCCGAAAATATATGTTCGTTTATAATATTGTAGTGGTCTATAAGTTAGGCTTTACTGTATTATTTATCAGCATAGCGTCGTGATATCTTATTAAGTAAAAATAACTCATGAATGAAGTACAGTGCAAACTCTGGAGCAACCCTCTCTTGAGCAACAGCCTCCCTTCAACAACATCATGATTTTCCCACTGTACGATTTAACTGTTAATTTAACATCTTTGGAGCAACAACCTCTCAACAACATAATTTAGCTTCTCCGAAAGGATGTTGCTTTAGAGAGGTTGCACTGTAATTGGATGTTTTCAGGCTGCATTACAAGGTCCCTCCAATCGACTGGCTGACGTTTCTGTGCAGAACCGAGTGAGCCGTACAAAGCAAGATGTTTCAAGTAATTTGTCAACTAGATGAAATGAACTCCAAAAACGTCGAATGTTCCGTAAAAGGCAAATAATACATTAAAACATCAATTGCTGCCTTAACGTCAATGCCGCATGTCACGCCTATTGCAGAAAGATTTTTTAAAAGAAAACACCGTTACGACGATTTTCGCTTCTATTGTATAATTACTCTAAAACCTCACTTACAGCCACTTCAGTAATAAGACCACCTTATTATAAAGGCTACGTGTTACTCGCAATCCCTCTTATTTATATATATATACCATCCTTAATGTATATGCTTTTGATTACCAGATCACAAGTCTTGTCTTGTGATTGGGCTGGTCTCATTATCAAGTAAAAATAAGAGGGATTGCGAATAACAAGTACCCTTTATAATACTATATATATAGCATGTCTTGTCGACAGCTGAATGCCCGCATACGGACGTATGAAAATGGAAACGCTTTGGACTTAGCTTTCTCCAACAAAGTCAATCTCAGGCTTCCATATCAATCATCTTCCTTATACCAGCAGCGAGTTGTGTAGAACCTGCTGTTTACAATGGACGCTTCTAAGACAACTTAGGAGATTGATGGCGACAGTTTCATGATAAGCTTATATACATCTTTGTCTAACAGGTACTGAAGACAATTGCTGTCAGGAATACGGAGTGATTTATTTCTTCACAGACCTGTAGAGATACCATTTGTTTGACTACCCAATTGTTCACTTGTTTTAACAACACAATGTTAGGCGCACCACATACCTCACTTACCATTCACTCCAACATTTCGACCATTTCATTGAAACAATTACTTAGTGTCCTTTAAATATCAATTTGATATTGAGACCACCTCGATATTAAGAGCGATTTGGGGGGAGGGAGAGGGTCAATATCCCAAGATATGTAAATAATAACAATACTGATGAAAAATGAAGCCAAGAGAAAAATGCTTCAACACCAAGCAGAGATTTGCAATAAACCTCTTTGTTTTAATCGTAAATCTAACCACATTACTGGGCAGAGGTTTAGACATTGACAAGGAACAGATCGCTACAAATCTAGAGGGTTAATTTGTTATTGTCTACCGAATTAATTTAATAAAACAAGGAGATTCGGTTTTATGTCAAAACAAACATGTGATAGAAACCACGTTTCTAGCCGACAATAAAAATACTGTCGTGGTGTTTTTACAGCCGTAGAACAAGTGTAATCCACTTAACGAATGTGATCGTGTTACCGGATCTTAATGTGTTATTTAACTTATATTTAACTGATATTTACGGTAGCAGTTCGATAATCGCAAGGCATTTTGAACGGACTAGAATCCAGACATACAATTTATTTCTCTAAATTTGGGACCATCTACAATTGATAATACAGTAAAACCTTGCATTGTGTCCTCCTCAATATTACGACCACCTTATTATAACGACCACACATTTTCAGACCGGCTCATTAATTTACGCCTTCGTAAAACTTGAAGAACATGCGACAAAAGTCGAATTCAAAACTTGCAATGGAGACATATTTGGTAACCCTTTTTTGTTGGGTTTACCGTTGCCCCAACAGCCAGGGTCATTAATGACTTCACGACTTTAACTGCGGTAGAAGACCCCAGACACACACACCTGGGTAGAACCATCGACCGTCTGTAAGCTAGCTGGACAGCTTCCATACATGTGAAATCTGATCCCGGTGAGCTTCAAACCTACAGCAGTGAGGGGCTAGTGATCACAAGTCAGAGACTACAACCACTCGACCAAAGAGGTCCCTACTTTGGGTGGTGTTTTTGGGTGGTGCGAAACATTTTTTTAAATTTTTGTTATCACATAAATTGCACTTCATTGAAATGTCTTAGTCGGAGACACAAAAGTCCATTTAAAACAAACCTTGATTACACTGGCAGATGTGTTCGATTTTTTTATTGATTCCTTGATCATATCCGTGAAAAGTATCCATCACTGATATGCTGATATGTAGAAATATTCTGATGGTATCCGATAAAAGTCAAGACCCTAAATACATCTGTATTTTCCTGTTCGATTAACCAATCGAATTACAATAACATAATAGCCTCATGTGACAAGTGAGCGATCATGGAGGTCGCCGGAAGTGAATTTTATATATTCAGCAGCATTTAATCACTTTGATAAATGGGCTTTATGCTTTTAGTGGAGTTTATCCGGACAGCATACGTGGAGACATGCGCACATTGAGCTTATTTTCGTGTAGCGCTGTGGTGAATGGTGCTGGATTCTGAGAATTGCATTCTTTTTAAAGTTGCATTAATTTTATATTAGTGTGTACCAAAAAAAAAAAAAAATACGTTACTCACCATCTGTACTTCTTTGTTGTTATGTTGACCAGTCTGAATGTTAAGGTCAACCTAATATATGCGGTCAACAATTTATATAATGACATTACTGAGTAGTTAAGCTTTGACTAGTAATCCACCTGTTCCTCAACGCCGTGGTTTCGAATCCCAGCGGAAGGTCGGTTGTTCTACAAAAGTGTACAAACTGGATCTTCTTCCACCGTTAATGGCTGAAAAAGTCACCATATGACCCTATCTGCTGGTGTGACCTAAAACCCAGCAGTAATCTACTGATACCAACCAAACAACGTGTGACGAATATGTACGCGTATTACAATTAACATGGGTATGAAATAGATAAAAGATCATTTCTTTATATTCCGTACACTTGATTCAATTTTACAAATATAGTTACCCATTAACAACTAACCATAGAGTTTGTTGTCTGTGGTTTTGTGTTTTGTTTTAGAAATATGCTTCGTACGACTCCTTCTGTGTTATTACATCACCTTTATTACATGAATAATTTATACGATCAGCATCACAATGATAACAATAATCGTATTTGCTAATACAAGGTGTGGAACACACATAAATTACGTGTTAAGTTAACACCACGGATTTAGTGAATACAGTGAAACACGGTTATAGAGAACTCGGATTTAGAGAAGAATCGGACATCGTGAAGTAACTATATTCCCCTTACCAAGTCTGTCTGTGTTTCAATACGAAGGATAGAGCTTAATATGTATATTTGAATAACAATCCACAATAACCGCGTTTTACTGTATTAGTATTCACCGATTTGTTGCATTGACTAAATTCTTTCTAAGGCGCGTAACAACTTCAACGAACAACAGCAATAACAAAGGTCACCGTATGTCGAAATTCAGTTTCATGCATTCTGCTAATGCATTGGTTGATAATTATTTTCAAGGCTAGCTTTTAACGCAATGAGGTTTTGCAACATTAGAACAAATTGTAAGACAACAGATTACATGGAAGTCCCTAAATTTTTTAAGAAATGCACGTTTTGAAAATCAAGAAGAATGAAGAATGATGTCAGTTTTAAAGTGCAAAGGAACTACCAGTTTTACGAGCAACAGTGCACTTTATAGCAAACTGAACAATTGGCGTTAAAACAACTCTTTTCCACTTTTTTACTGGAAGATTTATTACTTTTCATATCCACAAAAAAACTTTCTTAAACCAGCAACCGGTATGCAAACATTTGTATTTTGAAGAGTTTTCGATCGACCCAAAGTTTCCTTTCTATATCTTGACATTGAGCATAGAGTTTGGAATTTGTCCAAGAAATTTCCACACGGAGTCTTAATTTTCTAAAGAAATACAGTGAAACCCGAATATTGTGATGATAAAGATAAAGTGAAGAATTATTTTTTCCACGGACGCACATTCATTTCATTTTTCAAGAATACGAACTGTTGTATACAGTCAGTAAGCTTTCATGGACATTTTTGTCTAGAGTGCCAAATATTTGTTATAATATACGAGCGTATTGTCGAAGCTAACTATAGTTTGATCACATATCGACCCATTCTCGTGGGTTTGGGACCTGGGCTAAACCTGTCTTCGTTCCGTGTTGTTGAGTTCCAAAAGAGACGAGGACCAGTTTAGGACCTGGATGGGACACGGTCGTAATCATATTCAATCAATTCTTGTACACCACATCTTAATAAAATTTCATATAATGATGTTGCCGTTGCTGTTGTTTTTGAGAAATATGATATTACTGGTAGGTAACCAAGCAGCAGCATCTAAGAGGAGTTGTCCTTGTACAATATGCACTTAATGAGGCCAATGCCCGGGAAAGTATATACAGAAAGGAATTCAAGACAACCACACCAAGTTAATACAATCATAAGTGTACGTCTGTCGTGTCATACGATAACAAACAAGAAATGAAATATTGTAAATAGTTTAGTTTCAAGTTACAACCAATTATATGATCTATTATTGCTCTGTTGGAACCACTAATGCAATAGACCACAAGGGAACAAAAGGAGGTGATGAACTAATGGAACACAAACACAGCAAACTCATCCCTTGATGAATCAGCATATTATACAATTACACAAATGGGTTTTCAAACAGACCTATGTAAACCATTGCTTATTATATACTCCTTTCAAATCTACATACAAATACGCCTTTTCTCTCCCTATGTACGAGTACATATAAATGTAAACTATTTGTACATTTTATGTTAGCAATAAACATAACATCAACAGCTAATTACAGACATTTGTCAAATTTGGAATATGAACACGGCACCCCAAACTGTTCTTGGTGTTTTATATGGTTCACAGTCCATCAAGAAAAACATCGAAATACCTGATAGTTATGGATGAATCGACTGGGTCAAGCCAATTGGGTCAGGCCGCCATATTGTTCGTTGTAAATACAAAAAGACCCGAGTGATTCCAAGCGGTGATTGTTTAAGCTTTTAATGCTAAATATTTCACACAAAATATCTCAATGAGTGCTGTTTGAACTCTTCTTTAATGTCAAATGTTTCCCGGTTTATTGTTAGAATTGCAATTGTCTGACGAAGCTGGTTCCCAGTCAGATTTTACATTAACCAGTCTGTTATCTAATACATCTTCACAACTTCACAGACCATGATTAAAGCTGGCTCGATTGTTTTATTAGATAATAAGCGAGATGATTCCCATGTTAATACGATCAGAATCTGATGAGTTTTGTGCAGACGATTAATGTAACGAGCAGACACTCGTTGATGACCAGGTTTGTACAACACACTTGATTTTCCGGGTAGTTCCTTCAAAGGGAACGATGCTAGCGATATGCCTTTGTATTTGTGTTGAGTTTGGAGTTTGTTTGTCATCTGTTTTATGATACCCAGAGCAACCTCTCCAAAGCAACACCTTTTGGGAGAAGCAAAATTATTTTGTTGTTGGCAAGTTGTTTCTCTAATAGTCAAATCTTACAGTGGGAATAATCATGTTGTTGTTGTAGGGAGGTCGTTGTTAAAGAGAGGGCCGCTTAATACTTACAATATAGTGTAATATAAAATTGCAATCGAATAATATAGCAAATAAAGTATTTTCTACATGAAATTAAATGGATAGTATAAAAATAAAACCTATAAGATAGATAATAAATAAATGCAGACAGCAGATCCATGTTAAGACTAAATTACATGGCAAAGGACGGTACAAAAAAGAGACAAAACAAAGAGAAATCCCCTTATGTCAGATGTGATCCTTATATCCGGCATACAGTTTGCTTAATCAGGGTTAACAAGCGGTAAAACGACCCTCTTATGGCAATAGGCAACTGTCTAGTTTTCCATACGATGTATGAAGGTACATGCATTTAGGTGCAGTATCTTCAGAGATATCTTTGCTATGTTTGTGGAATTATGTAATTGAGGCGGGTGTGAAGCCTTTACAACAATTCTTTGATATACCAAATGAGCGAATCAGTGGACCTTGTGAATTATTGATGTATCAAGAAATTAGACGCATGATAATATTAATTAATAAGAATACAACTACTTCGATTAGTTATGACCAAGATATATAGATATGTAATGTGTGCTGCAGAACATTGTTTACCGAAGGACCCAAATCCAAATGCCACATTATCCATATTTCACTAGAATTATGTTTTACTGTACAAACACCGATTTACTTACGTTTTTCTTGAAGCAATTCATGTATTATTTTTTCTTAATCCGCGACTTTACGCAATGGAATCACGTGCTAAATAATGTTGGGAGATACTTGAAAGGCGTTTGAATACAGGTACACCATTTTCTTGTCTGGTCCTTGGGGTATGATTATACAGGTTTTTATCTTCAAAAATATAGAATAGAATTCAAGAAAATATTTCAAAAGTCTATTCTATTGTATAGAGCGTTCAAATATGTTCCAAAAGACCTGAACATAATGTAAAAATGTCGGCACTCGCGAAGCATTATCTTGGACAACTAATATTAATATGAACAAAAAAAGGATTCCTAGAAAAAACACATACAGAAATAAAACAAATATGGCTTTCCACATTATCCGACAACCCAACACCCATCTTACATACAGGAACTAAATAGAACAAAGGACAAAACAAAAGTCTTCCGCTTATGACTGTAATTAAGTCTTCTCTGAGACTGGCTGCTTCATGTTGTTGTTGTGTGGATATTGAACCATACCAATTGTTTATGCCATGTTGGTGGGCTGTGTTGTTGTGTTTACACTTGGTTCGTAGTTTCTAATAAGTTGCGCGTGTGAGTGTGTGCTGAAATGCGTTGTGGTATAAGGCAATATAAATGGGATATCTTGATTAAGGCCTTTCCAAGGGAATCTGTTCTTGGTTGCTTTAATAATCGAATTTGTTTGCAAGGGAGACAACCCTTCTCCTCTTATGCAGTAACTGAGCAGGACATCTCAGTGAGGAGTAAAAGGACATATAGATAACAATGCAATATTGAGGCGATATCTTAATTAACGGAGACACCTAGATTTGGCGTATAATTAAAATATACCGTAACAAAGAATTCCATTTTTAAACATTCATTCAATTCAGTGCTGGGTTTTCCATAAAAGTTTTTATCAGACCTATGCTTTTCTCTCATCTTAATTTTGGTGTAAAATAAATTTGAAACCCGAATGAGTGTGGTGCTGACTGCCAATAGGACACAGGCAATATGCATTCCTTAATATACCAGTATACGGGAACATTCCTGACTGACATATGAAATTACAACATTGTAGGTGTTATTGTTTAAAAACTGACCATAAGTGGCTTGTCAGTATCATCAGTGTCAGTACCGGAGAGCCGTCTAGTATACACAAAACATCATAGCATAGCACAGCACAACACTAAACAACACTTAGCAATACAATACGCTCTGACAGCACACGTAGGTTTACTGTTAGTTATACGGACACCTCTGTGACTTCAGTAATTTCTTTCATACACATGTGTATAAATACACCTTATTAGGCTGCATATAGTACCTTAGGCCCGCAGTTATGTTATTTGATCCGTGTGTGTAACTCAGGAATTCTAAAATGGCGTTAAATATAATATTACATCAGTTTAGTGGCAGACTGACAATAATTTGGTTATCGACAAGAAGAAGTCCCGTCCATGTGTCAATAATAAACGTAATGACATAAAGATAAGAAATATTGCATATAATTATTGGTTATCGCAATATCTCCGCATCCGAATGCCAGATACGCACAATTTGCATAAGGAAATGGAATATTCATGTCTGTAAAGATAATAATGATACATAATTAGTTTATTCGTATTTTAGTGGAGCTGTGTGTGTGTAAAATATTTTGTATTGTCTATGCTGTTATCAAAATGCGATAACGAATAATCTGGCCTGTTGAATGTTTAGATATCGATTTAATCTACTCCACGGGAACACAATTTACGATTAAAACGAATATATAAAATATTCTCCAATGCTAGCGGTCTGTTTCTATCATCTAAGTTTGGAGGGGGGGGGTCCAAATCCTGTATGGCAATTGTTCGTTTTACTTCCGAATACTCGCAGTTTGCCCTTTGTAGATTAAATACTTTTCCTTAATTCCAGCTCCTAATCATAATGGTTTACCGTCTACTTCTTACTTTTGCATCTTCCAAATAATAATCATTACTATATCCCTCATTCCTAATCGTAACTTGAATAACTCTTATTTCAAATCTTCATACGTTGCCCCGTGAAATCCCAATCCTCACTGTTTGTGTCCCTAGTTATTAAACCTCATTGTTAACTCTGTTATCTCTTTCGTTTCCTACTCCTCACTCTTCAAACACTTTACCATCCTCATTGTTCGCTTATTAATTCATTCGTTCCTAATCCTCTCTGTTAGCTATTAGTTCCAAATCCTCACTGTTAGCTATTAGTTCCAAATCCTCATTGTTAACTCCTTCGTTCCAAATCCTCACTGTCAGCTGATTTGTCTCTAATCCTCACCGTTGGCTCATTCGTTCCAAATCCGCACTGTTTGCTCAATCGTTTCAAATCCTCACTGTTAGCCCAATTGTTCCAAAACTTCACTATTAGCTCATTTATCTCCAATCCTCAATGCTAGCTCAATCGTTCCAAATCCTCACTATTAGCTCATTTATCTCCAATCCTCAATGCTAGCTCAATCGTTCCAAATCCTCACTATTAGCTCATTTATCTCCAGTTCTCAATGCTAGCTCAATCGTTCCAAAACCTCACTATTAGCTCATTTATCTCCAATCCTCACTGCTAGCTCAATCGTTCCAAATCCTCACTATTAGCTCATTTGTCTATAATCCTCAATGCTAGCTCATTCGTTCCAAATCCTCACTGTCAGATCATACATTTTTAATCGTCACTGTTTGCTCATTCTTTCCTCGTCCTCATTTTAAGCTTTTTTGGTTTAAAATCCTCCTTCTTAGCCAATTTGTAACTAATCTTCATTGTCATCACATTCCTCGTCATGTATGTTCTTCAATTTAGTCTGTCCTCTTCTGTTTTGAATTTTAATGCCAGAATACACATGTATATACGCTATATATCAAGGAACTTACCACGTTATACAAATATTCTCTCTCTCTTACCATGTCCATGAATTGCGATGTCGTGAACGGATATCATTTGATGAAATGCCAAGATGACGAAAAGATACAGTTCCGTAGTGTTGTAATCACAATATGTTATTGTACGCTTAATTACCTTCTCTGGTGTATAATCGAACGTATTTCACAAACATTTCAGTCTGTTCATTAAACCATGTTTTATAGCATGTTTATTGCGCGGATAATCAAACATATATAATTGTCACAGGATTTTATGCTCTTGCTTTTTTAAGGAAGCATTCTTAAAAAATGTAATCTGACTGTCAATTTGGAATTAATTTACCTGAATGAGTTTTGACTGACAAAAACTGTCAGAAACATCTCATGAAAAGTAGTCAAACACAGACTTCAGCTACATAGCATATAACTGGTGTTAGATTCCCTATTCAATACATGAAATAAATTATAACTACAAATCCAATCAATTGCGTAAAATACAGCGCTGTCAGTTTTTACGCTGAATTTCAATATTACATCGCTACAACCGGTCAGTTCCATTGAATGAAACAGAGCTACAATCCGTCAGTTATATTAAATCAAATAGAGCTACAAACTGTCAACTATCAAATAAAATAGAGCTACAAACTGTCAACTATCAAATGAAATTGAGCTACAACCTGTCAACTATCAAATAAAATAAAGCTACAAACTGTCAACTATCAAATAATAAAATAGAGCTACAACCCGTCAACTATCAAATAAAATAGAGCTACAACCTGTCAACTATCGAATGAAATAGAGCTGCAAACTGTCAATTATTAACTAAAATAGTGCTACAATCTGTCAGTGATATTAATGGAATAGAGCTACAACCTGTCAATTATGTTAATGAAATTAAAACACAACCTGTCAGTAATCGAATGAAACAGAAATATATTCTGTCATTTATACTAAATAAGATAGAGATACGATCGGTCAGTTTTATTTAGTGAAACTGAACTACCGTCTGTCATCCCGAAAGAATATCTATATAGATATACGATTCCTTTGTCAGATAATCTTGAATGAGTTGTTTTCTTTTCTAGGTCAGTTTTTGTATCAAACTGAGTTATCGCTGTTTGAAGAAACTAATGTCAGTTATTCAATAAATGAGTCATGGCTGATTCAGGTGTGATACTTACAATAAACACGAACGATTTATCGGTGACCCATCCCGAGGAATTTATTTTATCGCATTTTGCATTTTGTTTGTTGTACTCATTTACATACAACCATATTTTGTTACTAGTCATCGTCTATGTTTTCTCTTCAATGAAGACTATATTAGCATGTCTTACTTCGGCGTTCGGTATATTGTATACATTTTGTGTTTTGTCACGGGTAGTGTAAATTATGCTGCTGTGGCTGAGAGACACGCGCATTGCTTTGCGCACTGTGTTACGTACCAGTTCGAGTTTATTTAACTTGAGATTGGTCTCAAAGCTAAAATCTTACATTATTTTCTTTAAATTTTTAATACTGTAGTTGATATTGATGAAACATTGAAGATACTAATCATAGATTGTTCCGTCAGCACATTTGATCTGAATTTGCATGTATACGTAAAACATCTACATTTTTTCACCTACAATACTTTGAGAATGAAATTAAGATTTGGGGTCGGAGTCTGAACCTCTGGCCATGGACATGGTGTGGCGTTGGTTTACACCACGATGGCGGGTTTATTCACGCGTTGCATAGCTCTTTGTTCCTATTTAGGTGTGTATACTGGTCGTCATAAGAAAGCAACCAGTTAGTGATTTTGGTATAAAATAGACGAAGTGCAAGTAATCGAGGTGAATTTAATTCCGGAAATAACTGAAACATTTCATGATATGGTTTATTGTTATCCGTCATTGACCATAAAATCGCTGTATACCATTAGAATTTCAAGGTAAGTATATTAGGTCAAAACAGAAGAATTTTTGTGATTTTTACTTTTTTATGACCGTCAGCATATTAGTTGGAGGTAACGTTGATGGTTTGTTTGTTGTTCTATAGCCTGTTTTTATGCTGATTTTTAATCTGTCGTTTCCAGGGAATCCATCTTTATTGCCTATCTTTTTTTCCTAAACTAAAAACATTTCTCATGAGATTAGAGAATTCTATTTAGATTTTCATTACCGATTTTTGCGGTATAAACTAGAGTTTAGATGTCTCATTCAATTTTTAGACATGTAAGTAAGAGTTACAAGACATTATTGGGAGAACAACATGAAATATTGATCAACAATCTCTTAAATATGAATCAACCAATTTCATCAACTTAGATAACTGTCGATTGTGTTACGCGCCGATAGCATCAAAACACTCAATCACCAGCTGTATTGGAACTTTGCTGGATATGTGACAATATACACGTATTGTTATGCTTTGAGAATTGAGCATTAATAGCGAACATGCTTGCACATACGGTGTACTTCATTATCTATATCGGAAAATCAATTTAGATAATGTAACGGAGCTTTTCGTACCAGATATGTCTTGAGAAGTCGCCAAGGACGGACATATTTTAACGAATTAGGTTTTATACATTCCTTAACAGATCAGTATAAAAACAATATTTCCGGGCTATGTTCCCGTATCATCATTTCATAGAGATACGGAAACTGCATTGTTCATTGGATGCAGACTAAAGTATGTAGTCATTATTTATTTATATGTTTGCTGATGTATGCTAAACCATGTCTGTCATCAATAAAAACTCAACTACGGATATTGACTTGTTAATCGATACGAAGTCGTTACTATTGTAAACTTATATCATGAATACGTTCTAATGGATTCCAATCCGAGTTTTTTGACTTTCATGATATAAAACAGTTAAACTATTAACTTACTTAAGAGCTAAAGTTCTTACTAGTTCAGTAATATAAACTTGTATTAACAAAAAACGTTTACAGAGATAAAATGTAACATGATATGTGTCATGTTGTTATTGTATTCTTGTGATTTGGTATGTGCCATGTTGTTGTTGTTGTTGTTGTAATGTTGTGATATGATATGATTCATATGTTGTTGTTGTAATGTTGTGATATGATATATGTCATATTGTTGTTGTTGTGATGTGATATGATATGTGTCATATTGTTGTTGTTGTTGTGTTGTGATATGATATGTGTCATGTTGTTGCTGTTGTGTTGTAATATGATATGTGTCATGTTGTTGTTGTTGCCATGTTGTGATATGATGTGTGTCATGTTGTTGTTGCAATGTTGTGATATGATATGTGTCATGTTGTTGTTCTTGTTGTAGTGTTCGGATATGATATATGTCAGATTGTTGTTGTTGTTGTTGTAATGTTGTAATATGATATGTGTCATATTATTGTTTTTGTTGTTGCAATGTTGTGATATGATATGTGTCATGTTGTTGTTGTTGTTGTAGTGTTGTGATATGATATGTGTCATATTGTTGTTGTTGTTGTTGCAATGTTGTGATATGATATGTGTCATGTTGTTGTTGTTGTAGTGTTGTGATATGATATGTGTCATATTGTTATTGTTGTTGTTGTAATGTTGTAATATAATATGTTCCAAGTCGTAAATGTCATATTTTGATATGTGTAATAATATTATTTCAATGTTGTAATTTGATATGTATCATGTCGTGAATGTGATGTTTGAAATGATATGTGTCACGATATTGCTGTAATGTTGTGATATGGTATATGTCGCATTGTTAACATAATAATGTGATAAATACGTTGCATTGTGATTGTGCAATATTGTGATATACTCCATGTTATTCATGATATGTAGTAATATGGTATGCGTCATGTTATTACATGATATGTAGTTACATGGTATGCGTCATGTTGTTACATGATATGAAGTAATATGGTATGCGTCATGTTGTTACATGATATGTAGTAATATGATATGCGTCATGTTGTTACATAATATGTAGTAATATGGTATGCGTCATGTTGTTACATGATATGTAGTAATATGGTATGCGCTATGTTGTTACATGATATGTGGTAATATGGTACGCGCTATGTCGTTACATGATATGTAGTAGTATGGTATGCGTCATGTTGTTGCATGATATGTAGTTACATGGTATGCCCTAAGTTGTTACATGATATGTAGTAATATGGTATGCGTCATCTTGTTACATGATATGTAGTAATATGGTACGCGTCATCTTGTAACATGATATGTCGTAATATGGCATGCGTCATGTTGTTACATGCAATATTGTAATATCGTGACTAATCGACAAACCATCAAGCATTTTCCTGTGTCATCATTGCCTAGATCGTGTTCGCACAAACAGGCATTTTTGTACTCAGAAGATAACATTGTTGCAGCGAGTGTATTAACCGTAAGATCATTTTTGGCACTAAGAATTCTATTATGATCCAATAATGCGTATCTGTTTTCAATGCATGCAATTATAGTTAATGTTTTCTTCTGTTGAAGCAAATGATTGAATTTTAGAGTCCATTATTTCGATCCCCTCTGTAAATTATTTCGACTTCTGGCTATGTATGTACGCTAATGAAACATAATACAGTCGAACCCTTCTTACTGACCACCTATACTCCGAAAATACCTTGCTTGAACGAAATGCAGTATAAACAAATATTTCCACCGTCCTCAATACCACTTGGAATTAGTCGTCAAACAAAAGTTCTGGGTTTCAACCGACCGACCCTACTTTTTCTGCCAATTCGGTCATTTGTTTCTTGCTGACATTTTCATTTTCATATGAATCGCCAAACTTCTGAAAAAAATCTTGACAGGAAACAGATTTCAGCCTCCCGACCTTATATTTTGAAGATTGTTAGATTTTTTGCCTTAATGTCACTTATGTACAGACCATCAAGTAGAATATATAATCGGTTTTACCGTGTTTTTCAGAGATTTTGCAATAAAAGTCATGTGCAGAAAACTTCAACATTTAGACCGCCTTTCAGACTGAACAAATCGGTCTTAATACATATGTGGTCTTTTAACCATGTTGAAATATATGAAAAAAATATTTAAAACTGATCGGGATATAAATGATCGTTATAATGAGGTTGTCGTAAAATTGAGGTGGTTGCTAAGTAACGGTTTACTGCACACGTACCTATGTACTCATTAGATTCGTTCAATATTATAACCGTAATAACTGACGGGTACTTATTCGTTCTGAATAAGTATCACTATATCACATATTTACTCAATAAAAAAGAAGAAAAAAAACGACTTGAATAAAAAATAAAATTAATGTTTACTTTACCTTTTAATGAAAAATTTTGCCAGCAATTTTAATAGTTATAATAATCACATTTAACTCATAAATACACAACAATCAAAGAAATTTGAAAATATTAAAAACAGTGAATATTAATTAGGTGGTAAAAGAATTAAGAATAAATGTACATGTATATACATTACGCTGTTCTGTATACAATATCAAACATATTAAGACAAAAGGGAAGAAAAACAATTAAAAAACGGAGCATTAAAACTTAGAATTATAATAAAACCACGACATTTTGAGCATCAATTTTATCATTTTCGTCCTTAAATTGTTCCTGACATCAATTCGTTTCCTTGGTAACAAATTTGCATAACGGATACTTCAATATACAGGCAATCTTCTCCCAACGCGACACATTACTTCTAATTCCATTTAATCACATAATTTGAACCGAACAGCGTAAGTTTTTAAGGTTCCGCATATTTGAAGTATTTTGGTCAAACAAGAACACACCTGTTTGCACGGATTTGCATTTTATACGAAATATTCAATTTCATTTTTATTTCCGATAGTGATACAGTTGTGTGACTTGTGTTTAAGTAAATTTTCCATCGAGTCATGTACCTCATTAGAGGATTTAGTTCGCTCAAATGGGCGTCTATTCCTAGCCAGGCTGTTGTACAGTTGGGACGACCCTCTCTTACATTGTATAAAAATGTATATTAAACACACAATGATGACAAGACTTCCAATTATTGTCACGATTCCAATTTTAATCTCATAAATGAGTTTTTTATTATCATGCATAAGTTGGTGGTACATTTCGACCTGGGATAGGGAGCCAGACGAAATCTCCTCGTGAAATCTAATATCAGAACCGGTATCACTTAAAACAGAGTTATCCATGCTGGCAAGGCGGTTACGTTTCACAATTATAACGTAAAACAGATATACACAAACAATCCAGCAATACGTTTTTGCGTTGTTTTACTTAAACAACAATGCAGGAGTTTGCATCCGAATAACACACACTTGAAAGCTTATAAAACATTTTGTTGTTTCATGAAAAATCGGTAATATCAAGTGAATGTTTATCTATCCGTTACAATTTTCCTCTAGCGTTATAGCAACAAGACAAACATTCGCAAACACCATCTTCAATACAGCGATATTGCACAAACAACACAGTGAACGTAACTTCCAATCAGAGTATTTTGCTACAATCATTTTACGTTTTAAATCCAATTACCGTAAACTTCTGTATAAACCGATGTTTATAAATTAATGCTTATTTCCAGCACGATAAGAACTCGCTGTTAGAATTCGAACAACATTCCATTGAAGCGTCACTGATCACTGGACATAAATGTAATACATTTCACTATAATTCAATTCTCCGATAGCAAGTCACTGTAGACTCAATGCAAAGTAAACAATGATTCGTTCAAGCTTCGTCTACGAGCGTCGCGAATTCATGTTACAATTTTCCAATAATCCAATATCTGCACTATCATATACAGGTTTAGGCTTGTATCAGACTGCGTCGAGTTCAGCTTGAATGAAAACAATACTTGACTAGAATCCATCGGTAAAAGCTGTTTTTAACTGAGTGTTATATTAAAGTTTAATCACTTGAGATAACATCTAGATGTCTTTTTTTCATACGCACAATGTTGTCAAAACGCTACAATTAACACAAATTGAGATATGATAAAGTAGATCAGTAACGCTGCCGGACTTTTTGTTAGTATTTTTATGATAGAATTTTTACAACCGTAAAACTATTTCCTGTGTTTAATTTTGAACAAACTAGCAGTTCCACCAAACCTCTTTTATTTTTCAAAAATCGCCAAAGTCTCAGAGAAATGTAGAATATTGAAGTCTGAGAAATGATATTAGAATTTCTCTTTTCTGTTCGATTCCAAAGCCAGTAAGGCAACTTAGTGTTTGAAAACACATCTAAATCATACACACTGAATGTCATTTTGAAAAATGAAATTATTTCTAGCAATTGTGTGAGCATAATTATAAAAAAAAAACACCAAATAAAGGAAAGAAAGATTAAGTGTAACAATATAAGTAATTAAGTATATAAAATACACAGATACGACTATTTTGTCTGATTTCAATTTTAATAAGACAACTAATTAACGTGTACCACACGTTTTAGTTTCGACGTGCTCAAAATATCAATGTAAAAATATGATAATAAAAATGAGGGAATTTGGAATTTTTTGATGAAATTTCTTGTTCGGTTAATTTTCAATATTTAAAGAGACATTCGGGCTATAATACTCGCAAACTGAGATGTTGCTTGTATTGTCCAACTGACCAATACCTAAGAATCAGTTGACGCGAAATGCTGCCACACTTCTTTGCGTTCTGTCAATATTTTTGTGAATATATGTGAGACCAGGATTTCTAAAAATACATACAAAAAATCCAAAACTATAACCTACCCCAAAATCCAAAAGTCTGGCAAAATTTAGAGAATTCCAAGTCCTCATGACAAGCAAATTCCCTTTAATTTCTGGTGTAGATTTAAGTGAATATTATACTGTACATATTGTGGGAAAGTGATATTTTATCTGACCCATTCTTTGAGTTTTAACCTTGTACCAATAGCCAGGGTCATTTGGAGACTTTTTCAGCTTGAACGGTGGAGGAAGACCCCAAGCGCACACCTGGACAAAGTCTATAATCTTAGCATGTTAGCTGGACAGCTTCTTCTTTGGTCACGTGAGATTCGACCTCACAGCAGTGACTGGCTGGTGATACTTGTCAGAAACCATAACCACTCGACCAAGGAGGCTCAAACTGTCTGGACATGTACTGTTTTCAAGTTTGTCATGTTTTGTGTAGTCCTATAATGATTCATTTTCATGTATATTTGATCATTTTATAAATATTATGTATATTCATATAAAATATATTATTCTTAATGTATTATACGTTGATAACTATTTGTTTCCTCGTCTGTAAAATGTATTATCACATAACATCTGAGTTGCCTATACAACGCGTTTCCTTGTCTCAGTTTAAATCTTTCATCTCAGTATTGTCACCTTTCTCTTCAAGTGTTGATTTTACCATTGTTCGATTAAGGAAATCGTGTAGTTTCACAATTATAAAATCGCACACAAGACCAGATTCGGTAAATTATTTATCTACAGAAACATCCCCACGATCTCGGATGTGGCGTTAACTGATAAATGAGGTTTGTACGTTTAGACATTTTCCCACACAGTCTCAGATTTCTTTCTCATACAAAAGTAATCACAAAGGTTATGGACATCCCCGGGGGCGTTAGTTACATCGAATACTTGACTTAGTCGCCAGAACGTGAGTATGGTATATGAGTGACGTGGGTGTTCTTTGTAATTTGCTAATTGTTTGCTGTCATTGAATCAAGCAATTAGCAATGAATGCCAGTTTTCTGAACTTAAAGGCAAATACTTGACATCCAAGCCAAATACTTTTTGGCGTCAACTTCCTTGTGGGAGTATATTCAATATGCAATTTATTTGAAACTTACGTATATTGTATCATTACTGGCATCTGGATCAAGTGGGCAAGCGAATTGTTAACTATCATATATAACAACTACAGTAACACACGGTCAAAGAGAACTCGGATATAGTGAAGAATCGGACACAGTGAAGTATGAATATAAATATTTCCCCGAATACACCATTCTTCATTTCATTGGTACGGACATAGCGAAATACGAATCCCAAGGAATTTACCATAATTGTGTTGTACTGTATATTTTAATCATTGATAAAATAAGAATTGCAGGCTTAAGTCGCAGTAGCGAATATTGACCTTCAGGTAATATGTTTATCTACACGTTTATGGATATAGGTTACTCTGTCTAGTAGTATTATTGCCAGGCTCAACCTTCAACTATTTTGTAGGGAAATGCTTATTATCCAACATGACGTGAGAATCAGATTTTGAGACAAATCACAACGTATGTTGTTCTGTCAACGTATCATAGTTCAGATCAATCATATCTAATATAGCATTTTTTAAAATTACAAACCTCGCCATCCTTTGTTTGTAAATAAATAGTATCTCGTGAATCCATTGTCAGCTGTTATCGGTAAATGATATACCATTTGCTGGAGTTTAAAGGTAAAAAGCTACTATTTAAACTAAGATATTTCTATGGACAGGATCCCCTGTTTCTTCAGACTGTGTGAACCACCGGATTTTCCACGAACCGGGGTTATACGAACCAATTCTATTCTTATACGGAAATGTTTTTGTCTCTGTATATTGTCAAGCGCATTTCCCCACCCACCGGAATTTTGCATAGTCGTATAATTTAGTTACCATAGAGTAATGAAGTCGCGTGGGTACACATACATCCCTGTTCCGCCTACTAGATTGTTGACTTAAAAACGATGACTCTACCTACACCTTCCACTTGGTTTACATATGCAATAAATCAGCATCTGACCCTTCGATGAAATCACGACAAAACAGCAAACGTTATACAGAATCCTTGACACAATTCACTACAATCCACTCCTAAATCGAACGCCTTTATTTCCCAACAGAGAAATATATCCACTTTGTCAATGATTTGTACATAGTTTGTTCGGATACTGAGCAAAAGATTCTATTCATATTTCATAGATGTGGCTTTTCTGTAATTACACAAAACTTTAGCAATTAATACTTACCGGCGACTATGAAAGTTCACTGCATGGCTAATGACATTACCATTTCCACAATGTACCAGGTTTTTTTTAAAAAAAATGTGTGAATCACCCGCTTTATCTAAAAAGATGAGCTACAGACGCTTGATTCCGATCACACATATGCTTCTTTGTGACAATACGGCTGCAACCATTACAAATACTTACCTAATTTGTTTCCGGCTATTGATTCGGTCAGTAGAGGCCTCCGTGGTCCAGTGGTAACGTTCTCTGACAAGTAATTACTAGTCTCTCACCGTGTGAGTTCGAACTCCGGGACAAATTTTACATGTGAGGAAGCTGTCCAGCTAGTTAACGGAATGTCGGTGGTTCTACCCAAGTAAACGCCTGGGGTATTTCCTCACAGTTAAAGCTTGAAAAGTAACCAAATTTCCTTTACTCTTGGCACGACGTTTATCCCTACAGAAAAATGAATCAGCCTGTACACGGGGACAACGAGTGATGTTTTGTAGCAATCAAATTTATGTCAGGACGATGCCTGGGACTTTTTGAAACAACTGGCCGACCAACATGCCAGAAATATTGTTAATGAATGGCGAGAATCCAAATACAATTATTTATGCTACACTTAGCTTATTAAATTCTTGTTTCCTTATAGTCTTACCTTTTTGCATATAATATTCTTTTCTAGACATTTGTCGGGTACAGTTTGGACTTAGAAATGTACGTAAGATTCTATTAAGTCGATGTTTGTTTATACAATGTATACATAACTAAGCATGCATTCCTGATATGCTCATATCTCATATCTTCATCTATGCGAATTCGATGGTTTTTTTTTAAATATTTTTTCTCAATGCTGTTGGATTATAAAATTCAATTAATCATCCTAATATCGGTTTAATTGAAAACATCGTGTATAAAATTTTTGCGAGTTTCTTTTTTTAATTATCCGCTAATAATTTAATCAAAGTCTTGAGTGAGACTAATACAACGAAATGCCTAAAGTACGTCAATTAACTTTAGACACAAATGTTTAATCTTCTAAGCGACGAAAGTACGATAGCACATAGTTTAACTTTGTATCATATTTTGTCTGTCTTCTTCAACTCAAAACAGAATAATATTGATATAAACAGTTTCCTTCCCGCCAACTCTATCTGACAGAATTGCCTTGAAAGCACGCGAGTTTTCTATTTGTCAATGTTTCATCAGCGCACGTAGATTGTTCTTCAATAACGAACAGCTCAAACACTCCAGAAAATGTCGATTTCGTGCAATATCTCAGCGTCTTTTAATTTATTTTCCGGTTCAAAGTAGCTAAACGCGTTTAATCTTATTCATCAAAATTAAATATTATATCAATATTGAAATCTTCTCTGATGAATTCCGAATATCTCAAATACCGCAGCACGCGAGATTTTCATTTATCCGTGTTTTATATCAAGAACCTCAATTTATGTACTAGATTTATTTTGTCATCTCCTAATTAACTTTGACCCAGATGAGAAAAAGAAGAATCTATCAATTTCAACTACATCGTACTGACGCTGACACATAATAGTTTGTAAACGAAATCAGTCACATGTCTAAGCCAGCGACATCGGATGATAGCACAGGATTGATATAATGTCTTTAAATGTCAGTTATTTATGGAAACATCGGTACTTAAGTACAATGGTGTAGTTTTCGCAAAAGCAAAACATTTCTGTAGATGATGATATTTGCTGACATATTTCATAACGGGATTTTTTAAGGAACTAAATGCATGTATAGATTTTTCATGAGATCTAGGTTACCATATATAAAAACAGATTATCTATATTACAATGTATGCAATACCCAAACCGAAGTTACTATATATAGAAACAGATTACCTATATTACAATGTATGCAATAGCCAAATCTAAGTTACTATATATAGAAAGAGATTACCTATATTACAATGTATGCAATAGCCAAACCGAAGTTACTATATATAGAAACAGATTACCTATATTACAATGTATGCAATAGCCAAATCTAAGTTACTAAATATAAAAAACAGATTACCTATATTACAATGTATGCAATAGCCAAATCTAAGTTACTATATATAGAAAGAGATTACCTATATTACAATGTATGCAATAGCCAAATCTAAGTTACTAAATATAAAAAACAGATTACCTATATTACAATGTATGCAATAGCCAAATCTAAGTTACTATATATAGAAAGAGATTACCTATATTACAATGTATGCAATAGCCAAATCTAAGTTACTATATATAGAAACAGATTACCTATATTACAATGTATGCATTAGCCAAACTGAAGTTGCTACATACAAAACAGACTACCTGTATTGTTACGTATTGGTTAAAAATACCCACGTTACTATATATAGAAACATGCTACCTATATTACAATGTATACATTAATAATACCAATGTTACTATATACAACAATTCACTACCTATATTACAATGTAAACGTTAGTAATATCCTTGTTACTATATATAGATATATAATGACTGATAAAAGCTATGTTTCTTCATTTAGTGATGTAAATACTTGTAGTTTCTCTTTATGGCATGGCGTTATTACGTATATATCTGCATTAGTACCAAAACCTATAAATGTTACGATGCTTTTATTACTGTCTCCAAATTCACTCTATATAATTGTTTTCTTAGATGCACATCACGATTCAATAACGGGTTAATGAATATTTAATAACACCAAAGATACTTGACGTCATCCCTGACGTCACGTGATTAATTTTTTACGCCCAACAAAAAAAAGGCACTGAATGTTTGAATTCCGGTTCTTATGAATGTTCTATGTATGTGCCAATTATCCTCAAGATACTAATATATATATTCTTCATTCTACAAAATATAAGATCTGCTCCAAAAATATCGCTGAAACTTTGAAACAACCTTATTGTCTGGCTCTGGGTTAAACATTTTGATATCAAGCATATTTATGTCGGTAAGATAATTGGATTAGTTTGTGTTCGTGTTTTATAGGAAAATACAATCCACAGCTTTGTGTTATCATGTAGAAAACACTGCTTGGTGGTGGAACCTTATATTGATCTCAATGATTCATCTTTATATCAAACTTCGATTGCAAGAAGTGCATGTATGTATTATATAGATGTGTGGGTACGAAAGTTTTCTTTTATGTGACCTATTGTATCTGGGGTATAACGCCGTTTTCAACAATTGTTTTCAGTTATATACGGCGACCGGTTCACGTTACCAGTTTTCCTGGACTGTGTACAAACCAGTACTAACTTACCCTTCCCCAAGGAACCGGCAACTTCTCCACATATGGAGGAAAATCGACATTTTTAACAAATTTTCATAGAAGGGTATGACCCGCCGCGACCGGGAATCGAACCCGGATCGCCGGGTTACAAGTCCAGCGCACTAACCTCTGGACCACGGGCGCGGCCTTGGGTACGAAAGTACAACCTAAAATTGAAGGGGTGAATGCAAAAAGGGGCTATCTCCGCATGTAATGACAAAGAAGGAGATAGGCACCTCCTTCGACTGTTCTGTTCGACCGTGTTAGACTACAGCAGAACATCATTATTACGACCACCTTTGGGACCAAATCTCAATACTGAGGTGGTCTCATTATCAAGATAAAATATAGAGGAAACATTGAAACCCGGTCTGAAAATAAATGGTCGTTATATTAATGTGGTCATGATACATTCGTTCGCCTGTCCTTCTGTATGTTTTTGTTCATCACCGTACATCCATGCCGTAACTAAACACTATATATTCACTTCAACATATTCAGCATTTTATACAGCATAACAGATACATGTAAACATATATGTAAATGAAAACTCTAAAAGGCTTAAAATAATGTAAAAGCGGATTACAAAGTTAAGCCGCATGCAACAATTTCTACCTCACTAGACAGATTACGACAGCCACAAATTCACCAATACAGCTTTTAACCGATACAAACAATTCGGTTACAAAAAGAAAAAAACACGCATATAAATACACAAAATCTATAGACCCATCAACATGGCTCAACAATATATCACATTGCAAAATAGCCGTGAAGGTTAAGCGACTCTCACAACAACGCTCACACACACATACGCGCACTCTCGCACATCCAATCCCCACACAAAATAGCCTCGTTGTAAAAACATAAACCACAGATTAAGCGTGTGCCGAAAGCAACTAAGTTTTTTTTCGAGTTTATCAAATTTGTTTCGACAATCGGGATGCGTTAATATATTATGAATGGAAGAAACCAAGTTTTCATTTATTCAATCTATGGTAATGATGTTGGCAATACCACAGGGAACTAGCCTCCGGAAATAGGGTGTTATAATTGAGAAACTATAAATTCATATTAACATACATAATAGTCAATTTATGCCGCTTACTTCACGGAGTCGGCTTTCCGTGAATTGATTGAAAGTCAAAGGTCTCCTTTTATTGTTTTAGAGAATGGTGCCAGGAACCAATGCTTCCACGCATTGAGTAAGGAATTAACACATTCAGTCATTTCGCCTAAATTTAACACGGGACCTCCGTGGCCGAGTGGTTATGGCCTCTCGCCGGTGAAAGTTCGAATCCAACCAGGACGAAATTTCTACATTTAGCCTCTTAAGTAATCACCAGCCCCTCACAGCTGAGTTCGTATCGCACGCGGGACGAAATTTCACAAATGAGGAAGATGTTCAGTTAGCCCTACGGATGGTCGGCGGTTCTACACAGGCGTACACCTGGGTTCATCCAACGATATTGGAATAAAGTTTAACAGAACTATTCCTTATAATTGTTTAAAAATCTCAATGACTATACTTTCGCATTTACAGGAATTGCGTAAACTAAACTAAACTATATACGTCTCCGAGAACACACAATACCATTAAATAATTCAATCAATATCAGAGTAACCCACATTTCTTCGTAATTGTCAAGTTTATCCAGAAATCTCAAAGTTAGACTTCTTAATTTTGTTAGTAATTATACAACATTATGTGATCAGTAGGGATAACTTACGACACGATACACATGGATATGTTGTGTATTTTATTTAATTGTAATTCTTAATTGCTCGTCATGCTAGAAATTGATATAAACTCTAAAATAACAAATATTTTAATTAAACAGCATAATATGCCATGTTCGTGCTACAACGCTATAGACGTTAGAAATGGTTAGGCTATTAACGCGAGTATAAGACTTTCCTATCGTTTTATGCTTTCTCGGGAAACAAAAGTAACAATTACATGGTATAAGACAACGAGGTATGCATTAAATGCAATTATGTTGTCGTACATGAAGCAATAAGACGTTAATTATGAGAGATTTAATCATGGGCGCCTAAGTGTTGTTCTGACATTATTCGTGGACTGGCATAAAGCAATTGCTCTTTACGTTCAAATGTGCGCACATTCCCTCTGATAACGTGATATTATCTTGTTAACAGAGCATTATGTGGGCTGGTCATTTAGACCATTTCATAAATGAAAATGGTACTCAAAGAACTGCAATGACCACCTTCGGGGTGAAATAAATGATCAAGTAACCGTAATGAAGTACAATTTATGACAACTATCGGGGTAAGTCCTATCACGTTTGAAATATATGTACATTCCCAGTAAGCAAGTAAGCACTCTCTTATTTTTCTCAGACGGCTAACATTGGCTTTTCAAAGCATTTCAAGATGATGTGAAATATTTATTGTATTGTACGGAATATAGTATAATAGAATAGAATAGAAAAATGTTAGTCGTTCAAGCAAATAGTTTCTTATTACAGGTGGTCATGTCCACAGGTTCCACTGTATTTGTCATTTCGTTAAGGCTAAAACTCGCCCTAACAGTAAATGTAAAACTGTTTATACATGACTTATTCATATTTTATTACACAGGACAGGATGCGTTTGTACGCAAGGGATATGGGACCTCCGTGATTATAGTCTCTTACAGGAAACACTAACTCCTTGCCACTGTGAATTCGAATCCCACCTGAAACCAGAAAAATTGCATGTAAGTAAACGGTCCGGCTGGCTTAGTGGACCCTCCCAGGTGTATGCCTGATCACTTCATTCATCGTTAAAGCTGGAAAAGCAACCACATTACCTTGGTTGTTGGTACAACGTCAGTCCTAGTGAAGGCAGCGGGTAGCACCGAAATACTAGACATACAATTTTCGTGTTATTCAAAGTGCTTGTTTAATCGCTAACTATTAATAGGCTGATACTCCCCCGAATATCCGAGAAAACTTCGTCAAGCTGGTAGAATTCATTCGCTTGAGCTGTTCTAGTTAGACGTCATCTAAAATAAATCACCCTCGTTTGTTTTAAAATCAATGACGACAAAAATAAAGCTATATCTACTTAAGAGGCTCCGTGATAATGATTTCTTTTATTCCTGGACTTCATTTCTGTATATTTAGGACTACAAACCAATTAGCGAGTATGAGAAGGCGGAGACATCCGACATTGATATTACGTTTCTATTTCCATTTTCAATCTCCCTAACAAAGATAGGAACTAAAACGAGAAAATGTTCTTATCAACTCCACAAGTTTTGTAAAAGCAAACAAAGCGTTCAGATATCGCGTCTACAATATCCCACGTCCAAGAGCACAATGTCAACACTACAAATTTGATTAGTTCTTTGGTTCTTTGGCATAATGCATAAATCAATCCTCTACGCAATAAACAATAATACAGCGGCCTCATAAGATCACATGATCACACCAGAAATCTCTCGTGAAACGGGACTTTGTTTCATTGAAGGTAATAAACAAAACACGTAATTATTCATTTTTTGTGACACGTGTATCGTTTTTCTGTGATCAAGTTCTGTGATCATTGGAAAAAAACATCACCGTAGCATAGTTTACAGATATGAATTCATGCAGTCATAGTCAATCTTCAACCTGTGAAGGACTACAAACGGTGCTGAAACCCGAGTCAAGATTCGAACCAGCCACCTTCCGTTATAGTACGCCACCCTGGTACTGGCGAATGAGTATCCAGGCCACCTGGACCGTCTTTGTAGCTAACGGACCGAGAGATTGGTCAGCTCCACGAAAATACAACACATGAACTTCAAACTTATATAAAAATCTTAATGTAAGGTGAAATATTAGCATGGAGTAATTTTAAACAAATTAAAATTTTGTTGTACCAACCCTTTAAATAGGGGTGTAATAATACGGTAAAAACCGTATTGCAATATATTACAATACGCAAAACCCGTATTGCAATATATTGTAATACGTATTGTTTTTTCACGCAGAAAAGCAAAGCAGGAATTGATACACATGCATCGCCTTAAATGGATCAATATTATACATATTTATATATGAAATTCATATTTAATTTAAAGTGAAATAGTGTTTAATTGATGAGCAAATCAAATACACAAGTTAACGTTTAAAAGTTAATGATGGATGCATAATGGAGAGAAAATGCTGATATATATTATACATTGTATATATTTCTGAGATCTTTTTATCGGTGGCGTCCCCATGACTACAAAAACCGGTTCAGAGAAAAACGAACCGGTAATAAACCGTCAGAATTCGTATTGCAATATAAACCGGTATATCGGTTAACCGTCACACCCTTGCCTTTAAACATATAATACAAGTAACCATGATTATGTTTGTGATTTTAGTATTTGTACTATTTCATTCTGAAGTGTTATCGTCGTACCGATTAGACGGTTTGATCTCAGCACATTTTTTAAGAAAAGGGAATAAAAACCTCGTTATCTCGAGGAGTCATGGGAACAGACTAAATGCTCGAGATAAACGTGGTGTTCGTAATAACGAGGTGTTTGTTTGTTGGTTGAAAATTATACACAACTTAGAACAAATTATGACGGGACTTCAAAAACTCCTCGAGATAAGTCGAGTGCTCATGATATCGATGCTCGTAATAATGAAGTTTCACCGTACATATATTGCGGAAGTACCGGTAATCGAACAGCTAAGCAATCAAAAGTCCCATACGATTTTATTAGCTATTTTTTATCGGCTTATAAATCACGCATTATTTAATTCACTTCATGAATACTTATTATTACTAGTTACTTATCTTATTAAAATTTGTCTATTCAAACCTATTTAACTCTTCTACAAAAACCTAACCTATCGACAGACATGACGACTAAAATGTTGGTGACTTCAAATCCAACCGCGCATCTCAAAGACTTATTGCGATGCCCTGTTATACAAAGACATCATCCACGACAAATATTATGAAGAACTAAGGGTGAATTAGATCAACGCGAGAAATAAATTTGAAACAAGTTTGACTGGATCGCTCATTGCTGATACATTCTGGCTATTCGCAACTCCTCGACCGACCGCATTTTTGGTTGTACATGGCAATCCTACATTAGGACTACTTCGAATTTCCTGGATTTAAAAAAAATCTGACAAATATGGCGACCTGCGAACTGCTTCGGTTGTATACAATTTACAATAGATAGCAAAATGTAGTTTGAAAGACAATTCTGTAATGAAAACGATAAACCGTCCTCGACAGTCAACATTTTAAGAACTTAGTTGTTGTGCGGCATAACATCCGTAACAGTAAATCGGCAGCCGCATCACAAACGTACATATCAAGCTGCGGAGTACATTCGAGGATAGATAGAGGTACGGAATCGGCCGAGATGTGCCGAATGAGAGTCGGGCGATACGATCCGCATGCTGCCCCAGGAATGCTCCGCGATGTAACGGTGGACCGTAATATCAACCGTTCTACAAATATCACTCATTTTATATCGATATATTCGTCTTCATTTTATGAAAACCCTAAGTTAAACAGGCGTTATCTGTGTCTGTGGATATGAATTAACTGACATATGCAAATAAGAATATTAACTAATCGATAACAAAGTTTTGGAATAAAATTAAGCTTACGTTGTATCACAATGTAAAAAATGCAAAATCAATTGTATTGTATGGGTTTTTGTTTCTGTAAAGTGAGAATTTGTGTTGTATTCTGGAATGAATTATTAATACACACCGGTGAATATTATCGTTATTTTAATGAGAAAATAGAACTGAAATCAAATCGTGATATCTGTGAGTTATAAGTCGGCTTGATGTCATTAAATATTAACTATTTAAATACAAGAATGGACACTGACTTTTCAATATCTTTAAAACATGATAATGCCTGTTTAATTTTTGTGTTATGAATCTGTTTACAAGGATATTCCTATCTTACCACCATGTTTGTTTTGTAAATAGAGTCAATATATTGGCGATATCGCGGCCGCAGGTTTGAGTTTCTGGCAAAATATTATGTAGAATATAGATGGCACATACGAGTTCCTTTAATCCATGATACAATCAAAGATTTTAGCACAGGGTCAAGGGTGAAAGTTTAAACATTATTTTACATGGTTCTTCAAAATGTCACGTGATTTTTGTCTCAACCACTGTTGTGATTCTTAGAAGAAAAATATCTCAATATAATTAAAATCAATACATTTTAAAGTGTTGATAGAAACAAATACGGCAGGGTGAATTCGTGGTTTTAAAAAAATATTCATGTAGGCTTGAAACGGTGTTTATGACGAAAGACCAATTTTTGTTATCACGATTAGTGCAAACAAAATAAAGTTAGTAAATAAAGGCTGCGTACCCCCCCCAAAAAAACTCCACCATTTCATTTAAAAACAACGATTTAAAAAATTCTACGAATTTCTACTCTATGTATTACTACGCACGTCCATCGTTAACGAAAAATGGTGGTTCGCGGTAACGCGACTAAAACCTTTTGGCAGTAGGTAGGTAAAATATAACGCACCCGTTCCGTGTTCTTTTATTAGGGGAAGCTCGGTATATTCATCAATACAAAATGTTCTACACACGTATCAGTTTAATGCTTCAATTGATTAACAGATGTTTCTAGTCCACATTTATTATGTGTATAATGCTAAAGAAAGTAAAAAATTACTGTAAAATGCTAGTGCGTTCTTTCACCCGAAAAACTAAATCCACTTTCACTTTTCACAACTGTTATGCTTAAGTAATATAATTAAGACACTGAAGCGTAGTGATTGCATTAAATCACCGTACTCTGTATTTTCACAGACTAGAATATCAAGTCCATACATCTAAACATCAGGTTCAATTATCAAGAAAATTTTCTCTTTCATAAAACTAGATAAATTGATAAATTGCATATTAACAGGAAACAAACAATGAATAATCACACAAAGTGATTCTGCGACGCTTATATTTCATTAGAGAAAATCATAGTCTTAACTTCTGAAAAAATAAATTTTAATAAAAAAAGAAGTTAATATTTATTAGATTATGTAGGACATCAGGATGAATCCTCTGTAGAGCTTATACTAGGACCTACGTGGTCGAGTGGTCCCGTACTGCTGAGTTGAAATTCCATCCGGGACGAAATTTACCAAGTGAGTTTCAGGCCAATTTTAAAATAACTTGAATTTGAACTAAAAAATAAATGGTTGTGTAAATTGTTTTATTTCCAAATTGAGATGAATAACAAAATCGTTGGTCCGACCCACGACAAATGTGAGGTCGAATCCCACCATGACCAATTTCAGAGAAAGCCGTCGAGCTAGCTTATTGAACATTGGTGGTTTCGCCAAAGTGTGCGCATGGGGTCTTCCTCCACCGTTAAAAATGGAAAAAAAGCGCCGAATGACTCTGGCTGTTGGTGCGACGTCAAACATGAAAAAATATGCGCTCTAAATGACGTCATTAATGTAAACTTTGTTCAGCGAAATTGTTTGTTAGATGCAAGACGCACTTACCACGATAAATATATAACACACATAAAAATACATGTAGATATATCATAAACATATTCAAAACAAACATATGATAACCATGTTATACACATACAATACAAATATAATAAACGTACGTAATAAATATTAATCAGCCCCAAAAGGTGGACAATTATGACGTACTTAGCTTTGTCGTCTTAAGTTTAATAGCATTTAGCACCAGAGGCGAGTCTGAAATTCTTGATCAATTATGTCCTGATCCTTCTAATCAGTATTTTCTATCATTTGCACCACGTCGCTATCATTATTTCGCCAACAAAACAAACATATCAGTTCATTCAGCGATACACACAAAGGGATCCGGTTATATCTGGTCCGGTTTTCTTTCTTTCTTCAGAAAACATGATCACTTGGTTACACTTGCCGAACACACTTCCGTTTTAAATTGTATTCATAACTCGTTCATTATCTGGATCACGTACTGAATGTACTGTTAACATGGTATGTGCGATGACTCGGAACTAAAGTAGCCAATTTGAATGCAATTTGATTATTCCGACCCGATACATCAATTAAAAATGAAATATGATATTACTATTGGGTGATTGGTTCGATATTTCGTTTCCTTTATTTTTTGTTTAATGATGAATACATTTTATGTTTTTTTCCTGATCAAAAGACTCAAAGAAACATAACAGAATTGGTTAATTTCGTGATCAATATCTGAAGTTATTATTAACATTGGCAGATATCCATTACAACGTCATGCTGATATTCTATATGAACATTACCGACTCGATGACGCACTGAAACAGCTTCTACATACAATAAAGAGGTTGGAGTTTCGAGTCCCGGATGCAGGATACAATGTACACACTTTCTGAATGGATAAGTAGACTCCAAGTCGTCGACCGGCTGTTAAACTGGTCGTAAATTGTATTTTTTACGTATCAACGTCTTCGCTGTAAGATGGCGTGGTGGAATACACCACGTTTATACGTCAGACGGGGCCTCACAGTGTGACGTATACACCGTCGCTTTGTAACTGATTGTACTTCGGTCGGTAAATTTGTCAAAGTTTCAAAAGGCGTTTGTGCCTAGCCTCGGTCTCTAGATAACATCGAAATCTGCAAATTGATCTAATCGGACGGGCTCCTCGAGAAATCTTGATATACGTTCGTCAATATTTACAGCACGCATTTCAGGTACTCTTCGATACATCAACATGACGTATATACTAGTGTGCTGTAGAATACAGTTATAATGAATTCCTTGGGACCAAATTAATTACTGCATTATATTCATATCTCACATTATCCTTTACTTTGAAATGAAAAGGGGTGCATTCGGAGAAAAGTACATACATGTACTGTACTCAATTCGTTGCTGCATCCGCGTACACAATAACGGTGTTTTACTGTTCTGTTGTAGAACATTTAATTTTGTTGATTTCGTGGGAAGGCTCATCCGCGAATTTGAGAACCATCGAATAAAAACGTTCGTAAAAGTACCAACATATCTGAGCCGCGGTCGTGGTCCAGTGGTTCGTGCGCTGGACTCGGAACCGGGAGATCCTGGTTCGAATCCCGGCCGCGACATTTGACAAAAAATGTCGATTTTCCTCCACACATGTGGAGAAGTTGCCGGCTCCTTGTGGAAGGGTAAGTTAGTACTGGTTGGTATATAGTCCAGTATATAACCGAAAAATTGTTGAAAAACGGCGTTAAACCCCAGTGAAACAAACAAACAAACCAACATATCCGAACCATATTTATCCGAAATAAGTGCAACATTGAACTACGAATAAATCCGGTTTTTGAAATAATACGGACTATAAACAAGGCAACATGAGGTATTTTTTCTTTAATGACAGAAGTGGTTGTGGCATACAATACTAGTTGATAAAGTTATAACTGCATTTTAGTTGGTCGGCTTAAAATCATAATTTTAACAGTGACTAATAGTCTCGAGCTACCTTACGGCAACAAACAGTTTTGAAAACAAAATACAGTAAAACCTCGATATCAAAGCCACCTTCGAGACCCGAACAGATCGGTCTTTAAAGTGAGATGGTGTGGTCTCAATGTCAAGTTGAAAAAAAAACAGAGTAAATATTGAAAATCAGTCAGAAAAATAGTTTTTTTTATGAAGTGGTCGTCAAGTAAGGTTTTACTGTATTTACAAATGTTACGGTACGTAACACATGTTTCTATTCTGTAAAATTGTTCAGGAAGCTATTCACTAGTATTACAAAGTAAAGGAAGTTAATTAAACCGACTTAAAACCTACACCTAAAAACTCAGATCACGTGACTTGAGAAACCAGGAATGACGAACGAAATTCAATAACTGTATTTTTTACGAACGCATTCATTTTCTTTGTGAACGTTCTATAAAAATGCATTTATTTCAGGTCGACGGAGTCAATCTCCGCTAGTGATAAAATACACATTATCAAAAGTTTTAATCTAAAACGAAAACAGACGCACAGTTTTATATTTCCAGATTCGGAAATGGAACTCCATATCGGTGTAAAGATAAGGCGTCTGAAAAGCGATATTTGTTTGTTTTTGTTCATTATCGTAATTTATCATTTAGTCAAACTCAGAAATTCTGTTTGTATTCTCTTTTAGATACAAACGATAAATCACAAAGAACGTGTTTTGTTCGAATGCAATATTTGATACGTCTAAGAGGCACCGCAGACTAGCTTTAGACTCCCGGTCAGACAGATTTCCGCTGGATTTCTATATCACACAAAAGCATTGGTAAGTAACAAGTAGAAAGGAAGGAAAATCGGATTCCAAGGACACGCATTATGCCCAAAATCCACCGTACCGCACGTACTACTTAGACACAAACCAATTATCATCACATTTACCAGCACACAGTATAGTTAAAAAACTATGCAAAAATCACCAAAAAAAAAAACACCCCCATTAACAATGTTTGTACCAACCCGTCCCAAATTCCCAAACAACACAGTCCAAAGAAGACGATCGACAAGGCAAAAATCTGCGGAAGCGTGTCTGTTTTCGTCTGTACAAAGCCATGCATACATGTGTTGGCATTTCAAGTTTTGAGTCCACATGTTGAAATATTCAACAACTTTCTCATTGTTTGTACGTTCAACGCAGCTACAATATATGATCTATGTTTAAAAATTGGTCACATAAGACAGCGGTTGACTTAGAAGTCGCTCATCCAGTCTCGACTGTATTTTCCGATTGCTTTATATACTCCATAACCGTTTGTTGGTTATGAAAGAAAGATGTTTTTGCTTTACTTTGGAGGCAAGGCAAAGAAACGCGGCCGCTTTAATTAATCGTTGACATGTATGATGATAGATTTGTATGCATAGGCTCAATCGTAGTCCAATAAAACAATATTACGCTTCTTCATTATTTTCCAGAGTATTCCAAAACAAACAACAACATACCTATTTATGAATACTAAATGAAAGACCGAACTGATGTTGAACGGGCTAAGATATTTTTATATCCTTAGAGATGTATATAATTATAAATGTCATAAACTGGCAGTCTCGCTGATATGACGTCTAAAACATCCGAGTAAAAATAGTCATCGAAATTTCAGTTTGTAGCAGGGATATCGAAAAGCCATAAATTATATCCATCTATTTCTGTCTGGCAGGTTACGTTTTTTTTTTTTTTGGTACGTGAAACAACATTGTATAGATGACGTCATGACCGAGTTAAGCCCCGCCCTTTCAGAAATTATGACGTCACTCAAATTTAGACACTTTACTTTTGTTCTTACGTACCATCCGAAAACTGAGCGTTACCAATAGCAACGTAGTACGAAATTAGGCAGACATGCAACTATAGTTGAAGCAAACATAATTATTATTTATGTACTTAGAGAGAAACAAATAATTTCCCTCCCAATTCAGAAAGACTTGTCTTAAATTTCTCATTTACCACTCAATGCCTCGAGCGAAGTCAATATACTTGAGGATAAATGGGTATTGTACTGTGGTATAGAAGCGATCTCGCGTCAGAATTACTGGGACGACGTAATCAAATTGACTAGAGAAAAGGGGATTGTACATCTATGATAAGTTCTATCAGATGACAATGTGCGAAACAAAGAGACACTCGGTAACAAATACACAATGAGAGAAAAAATTGGAGTATTTTTATGGATTCTTATTCTCATAGATAATTCATGTATATATGAATCAATTTGTGAATGTAAAACCTCATTTGTTTTATTCAGGAAATGATCTGATCTGTACGATATATTTGGGTATTGTTAAATATATTCAAGTACATTTATACATGTTATTGTATTTTTCAAGGTAAGGGGGGGCGTAGATTTGGGTAAAGAGGTTTTAGGGGCCTGAAACTGTGTCTTGCACTTTGGGTCTCCCTAACAAATGACCGCGATTTCACCTCATTACTAGTTATTTTGGCATGACGGTTAAATTCAATCAATATGAACGTAATTTAACAATCAATTAATCGATAAAACAGGCACTTAGGGTGATACAGCATTAAAATCGGACATTGATTCGATTAAACTATCGAACAGAAACTTCTACTACATTTGTATATAATTGCTAACAATCGGATTTCTCATCGATATTTAATCGAATATTCGGATACATTTAATCGATAATTAAAAGCAATCACTCTGATCGATATATCTGATCGATATATTTGATTATGTTTTGTGATGTTTGAAGTTTATTTTCATTTTAGCCTGTTCGTTGGTTGATGTGTTTTACAGAATTACAGCGTCACAGATTAGTTCAAATCACGATATTTGTATGAGACACGCCAATCAGAATGTAGTTCTAAGTTTTTAACGTAATTTATGACGAAGGCGACAAATTACGTCACAAGTGACGTTAACCATTTCATGAAGGCGACTACCACGCTATGTCATGCTGACGTTCGTTGTTGGCGATAATCGACGCGCCAAAAATATCGATTAGTTGGTAAAAATCGTTGCAAGAAACCTGTGACAAAAACATGTCAGACAAATGTATATCATATTACTAGCAATTGTATATTGAATCGATACATCACTGTTATTATGGCACAATCAGGTACAAAATTACGGCTAAAACACTTATCTTCTCCCATATACGCCATCTATTATTCATAATATGACGATTTATGTTTTTCATAAGAAAATCACGTTGAATACCATACTTTCTCCCAAATCCAAGCCCGAGCGATAAAATAACGGTAGGTAATTTTAATATGTGGTCAAAGAGTGTCTCGTTTCAAGTAAACATTTTAGTCTTATGGACTAGACCTATCACTGTATTGTGATTAAAATACTCCCGCAAATGGGGACAGACCGCCTGACCAACAACCAGGATGATTCAGGTATAATTTCTGACTTTGGGGAGTAAAATCAAAGTATCGGCCACGCAATAGGTGTTAATGTCTGTATTGACCGTAATGTTGTTTTTAATAACATATTCAATAATATCCGAATACTCAGTGCGTGTTTTACAAGTCGTTGTTTTCGTACAATATTTGGTTGCCAAATTGGCCTGTTAAACTGAAGGTGCTATTGAAATATTTAGAAGCAAAAACCGTTGGAGTGGTCACGTGATATTGATGTAATCACATGATAACCAATAAAATCTTAATGTCATAGAATGTTTTTATTCACAAAGGATAAAATCGCCAGGAAAAGGTCAAATAAAATGTCATGTTGCCGTCAAAGTACGGCTGACTGTTTATGTGATAAAGTCGGGATTCCGTCCGGCTCTGAACAAATCTTTAAACACAAACTCTGAATGTTGGTAGTGGGCGGAGTCGAAAATGCTCGAAAGGAAGACTTACTCATACACGCCCATTTGTGTATTTGATATCTGCCAATCTTTCCCAATCGTTGGCAATGGTACAGATATTTTGCAGATACACAAAACTGAACTAAAGCAAACAGGCAAGTAAATAAAAACTCGCTTCATTTTCTGTATTGAACAATCTTTTTATTATAGATGTAATATTAGATGAACAGGAGACGTAAATTATGCATAAATGCCAAAGTATTCATTTGAGAATTGTGGCATTTGGATAATAGCTAGACAATACATGGTGTAACTTTCAACTTGTTACTGAGCATCATATTGGAAGGGTCGTATTGGATACATTCATAATCATTTGTGTCTATTACTCAGAACAAAATCATGGTAATAAAACCTTCGTATTGAATAAAATACTTGTCTGACAAAATATCAAGTGAAATTACAGTGTTCATCCGAAATCGTTAAATTGTATGCTAGCGTTTGTAAGAATTGAATCTTTCAAAAGATTTTGTTCATATATGATTTCTATAACGAAAGTTGAATAATGGTAGGTTTGTGGTCTTTGCTAACCCTATGGCCTATCAGAATACGCCTTACTAAAGGCAGAATTGTTGCTGAATTATTTTTATAGATGGTACAGTCGAGTCTGTGAAAACTGACAGTCTCACTGTGAAGAGAAATGTGGTCTACACGCACATCTGGTCTTCATTCAGAGGCTAATTTTTATGTTTTATATTAATAATTGTCCCTTGTAGAGTCATCGAAACTAGTATAACGATTTTATGCATAAATTGTTTTATTTTTACCTTCAACTGATAACAAACGTTTGACGCTATCTTGAAATAGATACATAACAAAAACGTGTGTGCTTTTAGTTTCGTAGGTGGCATGGTTTACTGCCGGTTCTCAGGACAGACCACGTGACGGCGATGACAAATAAACTGTTGCTTCGTGGACGGCCATGTTTAGTCGGTAATTATGTCAGGAACCAGCCTAGCACTAATCAATATTGTCCGCAGCTTTATGTGGTCTCTTTGTTTTATTTGCAGGAGTCTGTGGTCGATTGGCTATGGTCTCTGAGCAGTAATCACTAACACCCACCGCTGTGAGTTCGAATCCCATCGGTACCAGACAAAATTTACATGCGAGGAAACTGTCCAGCTAGCTTGAGGGAAGCTGATAATTCTACCCAAGTGTACGTATGGGATCTTCCTCCACCGTTTCAGCTGGAGAAGTCGTCAAAAAGGCCCTGCCTGTTGGTGCGACGTTAAACCCCAGAAAAAATGCAATACTGTGGTATCATTTAATTTCGCTGGCATGAAATTTCGCGCAAATGGGAAAAAGAAAGATTCGCGCGGTCGTAAATTCGCGCATTTTGAATTTTAGATTTTTTTTAAAATCCAGATACTGTCGCGAATCACGCCGTTGTTCGCTACAACGCGTGTCATCACTGGACCACGCACATGCTTATCACAGCGGCGCCCTTTGTCACCATGATTAATAAACAATATGACAGTTGTCACCGACAATTGCTTGTTAATTGTCACTTTATGTAGATAAAGCGTGTCCGAGATCAAAGCATGGATTAGCATGTAAATTAGACAATTATCGGGTCCACATCTTGTTATGGCGCCCGAGCAATTACTAAAAAAAACAACAGTCAAAGGTGCGAATAATCCCTTCAACTAGGAATGGTTTTAAAACATACAATTTATAGTTTGTTTCATTCTCATCTGTTCTACACGCTCTTCGTCTGAACTGGGCCTTCCTGACCGAGCTGATGCTTCAACTCCGAAAGAGAATACCAGTAATTGAATATGTTTATTCTTTCTCCGTGTGAAAATATCATTAACGTTTCTCCTAAAAGGTATGTCTCGTTTCCTTTTTAATTCTTGAAAAAAGCTTAACTTCTCGCAAATCGGTAATAACATAGCCGGAAGTAGATGCACAACTTAAGTGACATATTATTCGGACAATGAAAATTTCGGATAGTCACTTCTTTCTGTGAGGTCTTTTATTAGCGCGGTCTTAAATTCGCGCAACAAACGTAGCGCGAAATACGCGAAAATTCGTCCTGCGCGAACATAAATGATACGTAAGTAGACAGTTAACCTAATAGATATCACACAGGTCCCTTTAACTCTGTAGGCCGCTCCAAACCATCTCACATGTCGTTCTAATCGGAAATAGGAGACAAAAGACTGTGGTGATCTTAACTCAAATCAACGTATGGTAGATATAATATATTCTTCGCCCTGGTTACTGAACACAACCCCTCAGTCAACGCTTTTAATAATTTGATTTTACTATTTGTCCTGTAGCTGAATTTAGATAAAAGAACGTTATTTAATCAAAGTTGAATATAAAAAAAAAACTGTATCGACAATTTTGTCAGCATAACGGTGATATTCTGTTTAAGGAAGTTCGGATAAAGTAGGGACTGGATCTCTGAGGGTCACGATCTGTGGGGTCCGGATCAGTGAGTTCCGCATCTGTGTGGTCCGGGCCCAATAAAGTCTGGGGACGTGGTGCAGGATCATACAAGTTTGACTGTATTCAATTCCGACCGTTATACTCGTGTTGTTTTTGTTTGAAACACGTATACCATCTTCATGAACAACAAAGCATGTATAATGTTGCAGAGACTCAAGCGTCTTGTCAACGCAGATTTACAAGTAGTATGAAGACAATTTCTTTTTTTATCGATTCGATCAAGTATGATCATCTAGTTATTTTATTTAGATTTATTATCCTATCTCCTGCCAAACGAATCAACGAATACTAATATTTTACACAGGCTATAGATGATTTTACGAAAGACAGACAAATATCGTGCAATATAATCATCCAATCATTGATTGAATATGCATTCATTCTGTCAAATCCTGAATAGAGAGAGAGGAGAACCAGTCACTGACAGGATCAAGTACCTCCAGAAATCTAGAACCAGTCAGAAATAAACTACTTCCTGTCTGTAATCGATTACGCTTCAAACCATTTCAAATCAATCATTGCTGATTACCTTGTCAAAATTTAGACGAAAAAGAAGCATATCCGGTTATTAGATTTAACAGACAAATGAAGTGGCATGATATTTGTGGCAGAATAGTGAAACATGGTTGTCTGGGTGATAAACCTTGATTCTGATGCACCAGTAGGTTCACATGTATACTTACAGTACTCAACTCAAATAAGCAGTACTCAACAATGCTTGCTTTATCTTCTTTATTTTCACTGGGGTTTGGCGACTTTTTCAGCTTCAACGATGGAGGATGAACCATGGTTGTACCCCTGGAGAATCATAGACATTCCATAAGCTAGTTGGACAGCTTCTTCATAAAAGAAATTTATCGGGTTTCGGGTGGGATTCGAACTCTCAGCGGTGAGGGGCTGTATGTAATTCATTGAAATCCTACTTTCTTAGAACTAAAATGAATAACTTAATAAGTAACTACAATTTCAGGACAAAAAAGTAACTGAATGAGATCCCACATTCTCAATATCACAATGTGTAATTTATTGAGATTCCACTTCCTCAGCACTACGATGTATAACTGAATGAGATCCCACTTTCTCCGTGCTACAATATATAATTTTTTGAGATCCCACTTTCTTAGTACTACAAAGTAAAATAAATGAGATCCAACTCCAATTGTGCAACTGAATGTGATCCCTCTTTCTCAGCGCTACAATGTATAATTTATTGAGATCCCACTTTCTCAGTGCTCCAATGTATAATTTATTGAGATCCCACTTTCTCAGTGCTACAATGTATAATTTATTGAGATCCCACTTTCTCAGTGCTACAATGTATAATTTATTGAGATCCCACTTTCTCAGTGCTCCAATGTATAATTTATTCCCACTATCTTAGTACTGAGATGTGCTTTTTAATCTTATTATATAACACGAGTACTACAGATTGTGCGTAACATTATTAATATTGAAATCTGTTCTTTACAATGTGTAATCCTACGTTCTAAAAATGCGGGGACGGTACGGCTGGGGATTTGTAGAATATCACACTTTTAAGCAAGTAGACAGGGATTAGAAACACATGGTAGTCAAATGCCATCTGATTTCTGTTTTTGTTTATGGTGAAAGGTAGTGTTAATAACATGTACGTCAAACTTGGAATTCCCGACATACATACAATATTCAGATCGCATATCCTTGGCTAACCATTCTTTTCAACAGTGTTTCATTTTTCCTGGTACCTGACCTCAAGAGTACATGATCAATTGTTATTAATAATATATACCTATATTTAAAAGCATAAAACAGCCCTCAACACGCGGAGTGAATACAATCCGAAAGAAATAATTCTTTATATGGGAGAGAATCTCGTTTATTCAATAAATCAATACGTAAGAGAATGATTGACTAGTAATTAACTTGAATGCTTGTGATATGAAGGCAGTTTTGATATGCGGCTTGCATTGGAAATTGATTTAGACGCATGATACTCAGTCTAATTGAACTGAAATAGTCTGTCATCGAGAATGACTACAAGAGGGCCACGACGGTCCTTTATCGATCACCTGGGTTATATTTGTTCGTAGATTGTAATGAGTTAGAAAGTTTCCCTATTTTGGAAGCGACATTTTTCGAAGTCGGTTCGTATGTGAATATATTTGACTAATCAAATGTTTGACCTAAGATGGTCTTAAACACATAGAGAGAGGGGAAAAGAGAGATGATCAGAGAAGAAAGAGAGGGGAGAAAGGAGATGCGAAGAAAGGAGAGAGGGAAGAAAGGAGAGAAGAGGTGAAAGGAAAGAAAGGGGAACAAAAGGAAAGAAGGGGGAGAGAGGGGGAAGGAAAGAGGGGAGAAAAGAGAAAGGGGAGAAAAGAGAGAGGGAGAAATGAGAGAAAAGAAGGAGGGAAAGAAAGGAGAAAGGAAAGAGGGGGAGAAAAGAAAGATAGGGAACAAAAGAAAAGAGGGGCGAAAAGAGAGGGAGAAGGACAGAGGGGAGAAAAGAGAAAAGGGAGGAAAGAGAGAGGGAAGAAGGAAAGAGGGGAGAAAGGAGAGTAGAGTTAGAGAGAGACTGATGGAAGGATGGCATAAATGAAGAGAGAGGGAGGCTGAGTATGTATGTGAGGGAGAAAGAAGGATAGAAAGGGAGAAAAAAGTGTGAGAGGGATACTGTTGTAGGGTGTAAGAGTGCTGTTAGAGAAACGACGAAAGATAAATAGCTATTTCATTTTTTATATTGTCTAAACAGAAATAATGTCCATTGAATGATAAACTTATTTTGTTAACAAAAAATAACCTTTATAACAAGACAACATATTGAGACAAAATTATCGATTTTAATACTGAGGTGGACTCACGAAGTTAAAATACATGTATTGAAGAAATATTGAGGACCGGTCTGAAAATATAAGGACGTTATGCAGAATTGATTTTACTATCAAAGCAGTTGTTAAGTGAGGTTGCACTGTACCAATAACAAAGCGCAAATTGCTTAATGTCGGTTTATGCCAACGGAATACAATTTCTAAACAATAACAGTATCATCTGACATATTTTGAAATTTCATTTGAAGTCAATGCAATGGTTATTCGATTCCGGCTTCCTGCTGTCAGAGACACTGTATAAACAACAAGACTTGAAATATTTATGAAGTAATGCAGTTATTTCATGCGTCAGGGAATTTTTGAGCACGTTCGTGAGAAACATCAATCATTCAGGATTCTACATTAGTTTGTAATAATAGTCTTGTTAATGTTTCAAGCGCAAACACAAGGAAACAAGGAAAAAATGGTAATGTACCAATTGGTATAGGTACACTTTGTGTTTCTATTGTATGAAATAAAACAAAATAGAACAGAGCATTTATTATTTTTTTTTTTTTGGATTTGAACGGCATCCAATAATTTTAAGGAAAATACATACATTTCAAAGGGTAACACTGGAATTTCAATTATGAATATTAATACGTGTATATTAAATTATACTTAACATTTACAAGAATTCACAAAAAATAGACGTATATTATAAGGACAATTCAGTGGTAATTCGGGCAACTTAACATTCACGAGAATTCACAAAATATACACATATATTATGAGGACAATTCAATGGTAATTCGGGCAACTTAACATTCACGAGAATTCACAAAATATAGACATATATTATGAGGACAATTCAATGGTAATTCGGGCAAATAGGATATCTCTGGCATTTGATAAGACACAACGAATTTTGGTAGCACACAAATATTCATGATACAACAAGCATGGGAATTTTGATTAAGATGTTTCATGTATGATTTTATAATTGTCTTATATGATATTACTTTTTACTCCTAATTGTGTTAATCAACTTTGTAAACAAGCTTAAAGTTTAATTTGAAGTTTCATTTAATTTGAAGAAGTCATTAATACAGAGAGCTGGCTGATTAAAACAAATTGTTAATCAAATAAAACGTTAGAGTGCAAGTTTTGATGAAAAGATACGCTCCCCCACCTTACCAAGCAAAAGTTTGCATGCTATGATACTTTGACATGAATGCAAGTACAAAATTTGTAAAAGCCTGAAAAAATATTACTGGGGGCCTGCACACGGGAACGCTTTGCGGTATGTCGCAAAAAGAGTTGGTTCCCCTTCATTCTAGTATCCTAAATAAACCCCACCCAATTTCTCAACGGATTTAGACGATTTGGAAAAACGATCCTTGGAGCCCTTCAAAAATCGGTTTAAACCGAAAAACTTGCACCCCCTGCTTTGAGTAGAGATCCGTTAATTCATTTGAATGTTGATAGAATTTACATTGAATATTTACGACGTTTTGTTTCCGTCATTATGTTTGATAAGAAATATCTGTCATGATGAGCGGAGCACAAAAGTCGCACATTTAATATAGCGTTATGACTAGTACATTCGATGCTACTTCGGACATTTTCCTCAGACGTATATGAAAATTGTCTAGTTGTAAACACGGACGATGAATTCCGAATATTTCAGACTATAGGTATTTGTTATTGTTTGTTTATTCAGGCTCAATTCTTTAACGCTTTAATTTAACTTTGATCGAAGAAAATCAACGAACCAGACTAGACAATCTGTGTTTACAAACAAATACATAGCATCTATATTTCTGGTCGACGAAAATCGCTTAGGATTTCCGAATGTGTCACATTATATACATGGTTTATACCGAGACAATACAGCCATATATCCGCGGCCCTGATACGGCATATAACGGATTTACAATGTACGTGATGGTGTGAAACAAATTGATTGAAAGACTTATTGTATATCCAGCGGCCATACCGCATTCAATCAGCGGAATTAATTATGCCGTTATTGAAGCTAAGGTGGTAATGAAGAACAATGTAGTCGGTTTGTCATTTATGTAAAATCCATTTCCGCGTAAGATTGGAAAACACAACACAATACTTAACAAAGTCATTTCACTGAATGTTCTTGCGCAGCACAGATTTGATCACGTGACTTAATTATTAAAAGAAATTGTGACCTGTAAGTAAAAACATGTACCGCTTCTCCATAAACGTGAATTTACGCGATGTTCCCCTATTTCTTCAGTATGATGATTCAGACAATACTTCTCCTCTGTCTTGTTTTGGGCCGATTTTGCCGCGCATGCGTACTGACTTCGAATCGAAGGAGCTTTCAGCGTCTTCTGTTTATTATTGCTTATAGTCAATATTGTAATACTGAAATACTGACACGATCGCTTTTAGCATGTATAAACTTCAATTTTTTGTTTTAGTTCATAGTTCATACTAATTTATTTTAGCTCGATTGCGAAACAGGCATTTTTCCTTATATCAATCACGCTCCAGTACGCTTTCTGTACACTACACCTGCTCTGCGTTTAAAAAATGAGATTGTGAAGTTCATTTAGCCGGGATTCGAACTCAGGATCTTAATGATTTTTATAAATGATGATTTTATTCATGCATCAACACAGGCTGGTGAATTTAATCTGTTTTTTTTTGTTACTTCTTATCATAAAATGAAATAAACTGGTCCGAACATAGACGTTCCAGAATAAAAATATACAGTTGGAAAGACTTTCTAATGCTCTTTTGTTTCAGAACTAAATTTCTTTTTATTAGAATTAGTAGGGCCGCGACCGTGGTTCAGTGGTTAATGCGCTGGACTTGGAACCAAGCGATCCGGGCTCAAATCCTGGTCCGCGCATGTCGTATCCTTCTTTGAAAATTTGACAAAAATGTCGATTTTCCTCCATATGTGGAGAGGTTGTCTACTCCTTGTGGAAAGGTAAGTTAGTACTGGTTAGTATACAGTTAGTAAACTGGTTAAGTGAACCGGTCGCCGCATGTAACTGAAAAATTGTTGAAAATCAGCGTTAAACCCAAGTGAAAAATAGAAATAAAAGAGAAAATAATTTGCTCCCTTATACTTAGACATCTTTATATCCATCATCGTAAGAATATTGCAAAAAAAAGTTTGAATTTCGTCGACTTTTTGTTTCTATCCAAATGTCAGTATTTGAGCCATGGATGGCATAAGAAGTTTTGATTAGTGTATAATAGTACATGTGTATTTGACGTAGGTTTACAAACCACAATATGTATACTTATAAAGTCAGATATTGTAATATGTTTTTTGTCGAGCAATGAGCTCAACATTGTCGCTACAACGCCGGTTGGTGTGGTGAATGTGCGTCCGTCCGTCTGTCTGGATGTTGCTTCTCCGTGCCATTGCTACGTCATTAGATGGGGATTTTGAAATAACTTTGCACAAATGTTCACCATGATGGGACGGAGTGTCGTATCTAATATCCGTGCGTTTAACTCAAAGATCAAGGTCACACTTTAAGGTCAAAGGTCAACAATTAGTCCAAAACAGCCTGTTCGGACCATTACAATACAACTTCTTCATCTGTTAATAACAGCGGGTTCTACATGCTGCATGCTGCTCTTGTGCTTCTGATTGTCCCATGACAATATGAATATTACAAGTAATTTACACAAAAAATGAAACGTCCCTAACCTGGCCACCAAGACTCGATCTAACAAAAAGAGGCTCAAAACTAACCACAGAACAACGTAGACAGTACAGCAAAACCTCACTTTGCAACCACCTAAGTATTGTGACAACCTCTTTATAACGACCACTTATTTTGGACCGACTTTCTATTCTATCATTACATTTCAACATGATATTGAGACGACCTTAATTCTAAGATCATTTTTCCGGGTCTCTGAGGTGGTTTTTACATCGATGTTTATTTGTTCATTCTTTATCGCCCACAACAAAGCGAACATCCAGGAAGTATCATACTGGAATCGCTTGTAGCATTCTTTGCGTTTGTAGTTGATTAGTACATTCATCAAAGACTTCAGTATTGAATGGCGGCCTGATACCTTCTGCTGACAAGTTTCTCCACATGGTACTGACTTCTTCTCAAATCGAAGTGTGAAATATCGGAGTTTTCGAATGGTTTTGGGATGTCAACTGTACAGTTATATTTTACAGAGAAATACAGGCATTGTGATAGTACATAACCCACATTTTACGGTACTCATTCTTCATTCCTTTTTGGTTACACATCACACTATTGTGTACTGTAGAACACGGCTATTATAAATTCCCGTGAACCCGCATGTTTACCTCACTATGTTCAAATCTTACTACAATAGAACACGGTTATAGTGAATTACTGGGGAAGCGAATATTTACATCATTATATCCAAATCTCACTGTATCAATTACAAAGAAACGAAGCAGCTCTTAATCAATGAAATTCTATGAGGGCCATTCACGAAGTTTCAAGACAGGGGCCATAACTTTTAAATTATCAATCCAGTCTGGGAACTTTGTGAATGACCCTCGTAAAACAAATATTTTTACTCTACCCGATACTTCATAATACCCTCGTTCGCTATAACCATGTTTTACCGTATATTATTGAACGTTGATTCAGCTGTCAATGCTGAATTAAATGTAAATAAATGCATAGAAATACATTAGTAGCGTCATGTTAAACTATTCTCCCTCAGATTGTCATCGGAGAATTTTAATAATGGAAGCATACGCTGATCACATTTATTAACGGTTTAGTGTTGCTCATAAACGTTAATTTTGTTCATATTTCATGAACATGAAAACATACAACAGAGACATTGAAACTGAGTTATGGCTAAATAATGCTGTGTGATTTTACATACATATTTAACGAGACATATAACACACCCTGATTCCGTGTTGATCCTTTTTCAAAAATCAAATACAGATGTTGTAGATTGCGAACATTTCATATTCGTAATAATTATGTTTAGACATATTTTCAACATTCTTGTGTAAAGAAATTGCCAAAATAAATCGTTCATCAAGATATTAACTGCAAGTGTGAATCATGCTTCTTTCAAAATTTTGTCAATGCTTGAGTTATTTGAAAAAAAAGCTACCAGGTGTGTGTGTGTGTGTGTTTGTGTGTGTGTGGGGGGGGGCATTAGAACTTTCCATTACTATATTAAAGAACCATGACATCCATGTAGGTGTTTGTTCATTAGTTTTAATGCCGTTTTACAACACTTTTTCTCTTATATAAGGCGGCCGGTTCACCTAATCAGTTTTCCTGACCCGTGTTGTAACCAATACTAATCTATCCTTACACAAGGAATCGGCAACTTCTCCACATATGAAGGAAAATCTTCAATTTTGTCGAATTTTCATAGAAGGTTATGACCGGCCACGACCGGGATTTGAACCAGGAATGCCGGGTTACAAGTCCAGCACATTGGGCCACGGTCGCAGGTTATACCTCAGGGGTTACACTGTACTTGTTTACAATGATAAAAGCCGAGAATCTTGTTTTGTGACTGAATTGTGAGATATCAGTGAGAAATTGTCCATAGATTAAAATCAAAATTGTATTAAGACGGTATCTGTCGTATAAACAAGCAAACAAACATGCAATGATTTCAGAGCAACAACGTAATGCATGTTTTCTTTGATTATAATTGTAGTTTGTTGTTCATGAAACATGCGAACATATAAGTACTTAGCGGTCCAAAGGTATATAAACGTTTTCGGCTCGAAATACTCCAGAAAAAAGTCAATTATAGTACGTATGTTACACAGCATCACAAACGAGTATACTGACTAAGTTGTCAAATGTTTTATCTGTCAATAAAGGCCACATTTTGTTTTTCCCAAGGATGGCCTTTGTTCACAGGTTTGAATGTATTTAGAATGCTCAAGCTTATGTATAAGTAAGCACCCAGTAGAAAAAAAGCAAACAGGGGCTTAACATTGAGCTGATCATCAGGCAATGAACATAGGTATAGTAAAGTTAAAGAAACCAATTATATGCAGCAGAATGTGGCGAGTTTATGATATCTGTTTAGACAAAGGGTCTCATACATCATGCTAGCATTGTCTGAGAAGCTACGCTTACTAAAACCTCTTTTATTCAAGGTTCCATTCTTACTCCCAGCTAAATGAACATGACCCTGTTTAGAACAGAAATATGCAATGCAACATCAAAATTAAGATCACATTTTGGATCTTAATTAAACAGTCTTAATGTTGAGGTGGTCTATGCATGTACATTAGTCCGAAAATATGTGTTCGTTATAATGAAGTGTTCGTTATATTGAGATGGTCGCTCAGTGGGGTTTTACTGTACACAGTTATTCCTGTCGTTACGCGTATGCCGCAATAGCTTTCATTAAGTAATGGGAGGTAACTAATATTTAGTGATGTACTAGATCAAATCACGATTGTTTCCCTTTAATAACAAGGGCAGATTATCTTTTTGAGACGTAATTATTTAAATTGTATGTTTTAAAGCATTTTTTTCTAGCAGTAAACATCAGGTGAACAACCGTTAATCATATAAATGGTAAGTATCGGTTGCCGAAATTTCCGAACCGATACAATATAAAAAGTTTGAAAGCACTTTGTTTTGTCCAAATACATAACGGCAAACATACTGCACACTGAATCAAAGAAATACTGCGGTAAATATGTCCATCAGTAATGTGCTGACTGGTTCCCTGATATCACGGCGTATCTTACTCTGGTCCGAAGTCAGCAGACATTGAAAGTACCAACAGGATGATAATAGATGGGACGTAGGTGACCAAAACAAGCAAATAAAACATCAGCCTATCTATCGCCTTACTAACAATCTGCCATGTTATCTCTTCATCCGCAGTAACATAATCTTTCTCTTCATCTTGGCTTTTACTTCTAACTATTTTGCTAGAAGTCCATTTCTCATTATTAAACTTATTTCCAGATCCCACTGGGGTAATTTGTGAATTTCTTCTTCCAATAGTTTTAGACTCCTGTCTTTCTACTGGCACGACATTCTTATTGGCTTTCCTATTCCGCTTGCACCATTGGCTTACTTTCGACCATCTGACCAGAGCGATGCACCACTTTGGAATCGGAACATTATCCTCTCTGTAGTATAGAATTAGGTTCAAAACAACAAAAATGACTGCGCAAAAACAAACTATCATGTTGAACAGAATGTAAATGCAAAGAATCGGGACTGGCTCAGACGTTTTGGGTAATTCTGCGGCTGTGACAGTCAAAAACACCGCGAGTGCCAACATGATGGTTATAGCGTAACTGACCCGTTCTCCTGATTCACTCGGAAGTAAAAACACCAGACAGGTTAGCATTCCTATTCCATTTATCGGCATAATTACAGTTAGCATGTAAAATGACGGCTGCCTCGCAATCTTGAATTTAAACGTCGCCATTGAGAGTCCGCTACCCGTGCCAACCTCGTGCGTCAACATATCTTTAAGAAGGGTCCACTCCGGATTCAAGCTGTACCAGTCCACATCAAACCCTTTACTGGTCACCGACAATGCGACTTTTTCGTAACCATAACCAAACGGAAAGAAAGTCAAATCGCATTGCTGTTTATCGTACGGCCAATATTTCATATAAAATGTACATGTAGAATCTAGTGTACTAATGGGCGTTAATGTGGCATGACCGTCTGAGGAATAATGTACTGTCATGAAGGAACTTTTGATATCGCTGAATGAAACGGGGTTGCCAACAACAAGCGGTGGCGTCCACACATCACTGATTGGTATATTTAGCTCGGATATCCCGTCATAGGAGCTTGGGGTCCATTGGATGAGTTCATCAAACCTAAAATAAAATAAGCGTTGATCAAAAATGGTTCAAACGCTGATAACTTTATTTGTATAATTACACATAACCTCTTCAGAATGTATTGATAAATGATTATATAATTAATCATCGGATTTTATGCCTGTTTTCAACATTATTACAGTCATATACCACCGGGCAGTCTGTCTAACCAGATTTTTTTATTCCGTACAAGTATTAATCTTGCTCTCCGCAAGTTACCGCCAACTAGAACAATGACATTACGATACGATACGATATTTATTTATTCAGTCTTGTACATAGTACATCGACTTCAAAACATATGAATATATATATTTATATATATAATATACACACATACATATAACATTAACCAACCCATCACGGATGATGTGCCTAGCAAGGTTTCGAACACGCCAAGTCAAGATCCTGAGACGCAAAGCTCCATCAATTCAGCAAAGCGGACGGATTTATCTTTCATAAAATAAAATATCAATATACGCTGTGTTTAAAGTATTTGATGTACAGCTATTCATGGGTTTAAGAATCATACGACTGAATATTTATAGATATCAATTTCTATGTGGTATAATTAAATTAATGATAAAAAATGCGGGACAATTTTTGTTCTTTTTAACGAAGAAATACTTCTAAAAACAAATAAATTTAAAATTGGGAAGATAAATTAACAATACTATAGGCGAGTATGTAAGAAATGTCCTTAATTATATTGTAAAAGATATATGCATATCATATATACATATACATGTATTATAACTTCTTAAATAATATATAAAAAATATAGCATTGTAAATATCATACACTTATCTCCGTATTTCCATAAATTTATGTAAAATAAATGTAAACAAATAATCAGTTATCATTGTCGTAGAAATTCCATGTCTTGAAAATCTAGTTTTAATTTATGAGTTTTCTTATCTGCTAAAATATTCTATGTTCGCCATAGAAGCAACGTCAGTGATTTAATTACCGACAACAAATTATTACTATCGATAATAAAAATAAAATTAAAAAAATATTTTTCAACAAAGCGTTCGATGTTTAATTGCTAAAGTCTCCTTTCATTGATCACACAAAAAAAACAACAATATATTAAAAAAACTTCAACACAGAAAATAAATCTTTTTAGTCTGTAATTATTGTCAATATTTTGGCCCTAAATTTTAAAGAAATCTTTACGATTTTGACATAATCGGACCATGTTTGGAACGCCTCAGAAGTCTCTTTCACTTAATATGAAGAATTAAAGATTTTTATTCTTTTTGTCACAAATGTATTTACACATTCATTTGAATCTGAACCAAGTCAATTTGCTACTAAAGGTTTTCCTTTTTTGTCCCAAATCTCCAAATTCTCTTATATAATTTATATCTAAAATGAGAATTGGCGAATGTTTGTTATTTCAGTTATTCACATATTCATCTGCATTCATATCATATGCCTGGTGCGACTTAAGGTTTTGGATTTTTTTTGTCCAAAATCGTAAAATATTTAATGTGAGAAAGACTGAATTTTATGATAATAAAGGATGTCGCGCGCGTGGTTTAGGATTTAAATTGTCATATTTTCCGGAAGTGTGAATTTATTAAAGTATAATTTTAATTGAACTTACCATTCGTGTTTTAGCTTAACGCCGAAGGTGATTGCACCTTTCACTTGATCTATTTCCAGGATGCTAAGCACATACAAGGTTAAATTCACGTTCATGATGTTAGACTGATTTACCAATGGGAGGACGGAGGTGTCGTACGATGTCAGTAACGTTGTCTTCAATGCAGTCACATTGGAATACGACTGACTATATACGACCGTCATAAATGTACAGATCGTAAATATCGATAAGATCATCATATCTGCGTTTTATCCCGAAGTTTTCTGTTTTTCTACTGTAAAACTTAGTTTAACACTAGAAGAATATATCACTTTTAACTGAAAAGTACACCTATTCTGAATGTAGGACCAAGTGTTAATTTATATATTTTTCCAATAAAATCAAATGCGACACTAACGCCCATGAAATCTACACCACATTCCGTTTCCGTTTCTACTGGAAGTCCGAATTTCAATCCACTTATAACGAACATTTTATAATATATATTTGGTACATATTACGACCAGGTCATGAATGAAAAGTGTAGGATTAACCCTTATCAAAAAGAACTTGACATATTGTTAATGGGAGCGAAACTAACTTTATGAGATTCAATTGTATTTGGTTAATACATAGCTAGCGTTAAGTCGTTCGGATTTCGCCATATCAATGGATGAAATTTTATATAATTAATTAAGAACTTACTTATTAATCTAACTAGTGTTCCGGAGAATTCAACTATTATTTAATCACACGACGACAAAACAAAAGGAAGACAATGCGTACGTACAACAATTATCAGTAAACACTAACTATATAGACAATAAGGTTCTTTCAATAATTTTTTTCTGTCTTAGTTGAATTTAACAATCGAGCGACATTTTTGTTTGAACATATAAGTAGACAGATATACAAATGACACACTGAACGCGATATTTCACTGAAGACACTAGTAATGGCGATAAATGGGGCCTCTGTGGTCGAGTTGTTGTGGTCTCTGACTAGTATTAACTTGTCCCTCGCCTCTGTGAGTTCGAATTCCATCCGGGACCAGAAAAATAACATGCGAGGGAGCCCATATTTTACCATGGTGTTTATCTACTTCAACGTCTGTGTTCTTAAAAAGACAAAAACACTATGGTATTTTCAGTGTAATTTTAATTTCGACATGGAGATTTCTGAATTTGTTTCTGTTTTATAGTGCTGTAAGTGTTTGTTTTTATGCGAAACTGTCACTGGGGCTTAACGCCGTTTTTCAACAATTTTTCAGCTAACCAGTTTTACTCGATCGTATACTAACCAATACTAACTTACCCTTCCACAAGGAGCCGGCAACTTCTTTGCACATGCAGGAAAATCGATATTTTTTTGTTAAAACTTTCAAAGAAGGGTATGACCTGACGCGACCGGAATTTGAACCCGTATCTGCGGCTAACAAGTCCAGCGCACTAATCACTGGGCTACAGTCACGGCTCTTACAGGGTTGTAATTGCACAAAACTGTTCCGTTTTACGACAGTTTGATAGTAGTATTAGGCTTCCTTTAATATTTACAATTGGCTTGTTTCCCATTAGTCCAATTAACTCAAGAATATAATCCATTTCAAAGTTACTTTTTTAGAACCATGCATATCATTAACTAACCACTGGTACAGCTGTGGGCAAAATATTCAATGATAATTGTTTAAGCCAGTGGATTTGTCAGATCATGCGAGAAAACTGATTTAGCTGTATGTGTGGAGAAATCAAACATAAAAAATAAGATTTTTACCTGATCCTTACACTGTGTTAAAACATCTATGGGAATACAATTTGAAACTTGGTCTGATCAAGATGTATAGCACAAACTGCCCATTTTGCTAGACTGTTAATCATGAAATTGAAATGCAGAAAGACGTTATGTGCTGAGATATATACTGGCCGTCATAAGAAAGTAACCAGTTATTCTTAACAAGAGCAATTTTTCAGGTGCACCACGAGTAAGCCAACCAACCATTACTACCGTTATGTGTAACCATATTTTTATCCATTATTGACCAAAAAATTGCTGTATACCATTAAAATCCAAGGTTAGTAGATTAGCCCAAAATATAAGAATTTTTATGATGGTTACTTTCTTGTGATGGCCAGTATACTAATTCGTCTGTATATCTGTGTGTTTTTCTATCGGCCGAGATGCTAGTATTGAAGGGATTTGAGAAAAATGCTTAACAATTAACTTCATTTAAATGATTCATTCAAATGCTGCCAATAACGAGAAGAAATTTATTCTTCATCAAATCTGAGGTTTACCTCCCCCAACACGAAATCCTTCAGCCGCCCCAGCAAGATCGCGCTACTGCCATTAACATGCGTAAATGAATGATAGAAAATCAGTCAACATCTCACGTGTAGTATGTAGTCATACAATAAAGCACAATACTCCATTATACGTATGTGAAAAAATATTTACATATTAGATTTTATTGCTATCAATCCATTTTGTCTTTGTATTTGTAATGTATAGCGTGGTAAAATAAATGAAGTACTTGACCGGTCAATATCGAATTTATTCATTTAATGTCACAATTTTCATTTTCTTTATTCGATACTTATGAACCTGTATTTTCTTTCCTTACTTCAGAGTATTCGATATTTTCATTAATCACTCACACTTCAATTACATGTAATTCGCTACTTGTAATTCTATGAACACTAAATGACGCTTCAAACTCATTACCCGTCAGATCCTATATTTGAATACATTTGTAGGAGTCATCTTTACACTAACTTTAGACCAAATGAACAAACTAATATCAATGCATGCAAAATTAAACTCAATTTCGAGTTAATACGATATACTGTGACGATATACCGTGCAATACGGTTAAAAATGAATCCGTATTTAGTAAATAATTGAATAAAGTGAATTTTAATTTTTTCTCGAATACACCTTTCTTTGTCTACTTGTTAGGTAAATATAGTGAAATACGGATATATTGAAGTAATTATTCGGGTTTCCAAGAGTTCTCTACAACCGTCTTCCACTGTATTTCCGTAGATGAAAGAAGCTTTGTCCAATATATATTTTTCATTCACTGCAGTGATTGAATCTTCGTGAAAATGTCTTTGTTTTTTTCATGAAAATCTGGTAAATTTTCGCGAAAAAAATCTGGTGATCTCACGCAGAAATATGTTACAATTACAAAAAAATACAATTTAATCATCCCAGGTCCGTTACCGATGCCTGTGGATCAAACCTTTCCGTATTGTAATGCAATAGATACAGGGAAACATGGATACAATGAACTAGCATATTGGTTTTCTGAAGTTCAGTTTAAACATATTCTACTGTATCATGACTACGTCATACCCAACTTTCGCGTAACAGGCGTTCAACAGATAAGGTAGTAAATTATAGAAAGAAAAAAAAACTTTGTACTTCTGTTATTCAAAATCTATTTGACTGATATTCCCTGTTCAAACAATTGTTAGAGATTAATCTTTCTTCTTCAAGATGATAATTATAAATGATGACTTTTTGAGATTTCTATTATGCTGTCCCATCTTGGGTGTTTGGAGTGCACTTTGTTACATTGAAATAAGAAGGGACTGAAAATTTACCATCAATTTTATACACTTTACTGTGGAGGAAAAATCCCAGTTCAAAGGTATATTTTAGTTCATACTTTTCTGCTTCCCCATTTGGCAATTTATGTTTTATATCGTCATTATTTCATTCCAAATTCAATACACTAACTAGATGTATAGGGCTCCAAATTGTAAATAACCATTTAAATACGAATATAGTTCTTTCAAAAAGCGTTTTCTTTAAACTTTGGTTGATGATTCTGCGTCCGTTTTTAAACCTTTATAAGGTAGGAATGGTATATACTTGATGATCTTCCAGTTCAGAACATGTCTTGGTAACAATGGATCGTACACCCCATACCCATCATAATACATACTCAGGGTTTCTTCATCAACATCACCAACATAAATACCCCTCTCTTTCTTCGTACCTAAATAGGTTAAAAAGCGTGTTTTGTAAGTTGTTAGGATACTTACATATAATAACCTTGAATTAACCCGAAATATCTCATTCATGATAGCTCATGATGTGAATCAGTTTTGTCTGGCAGCCTTGATCAATAAAATTTGTATAATTATTCACTTTTGAACTAATTATGGTTTGTTTAAAACAAGAGCTTTTAGACATATTTTAACATACAGTAAAACCTCACATAGCTTCCATCCAAATATTACGACCACTTTGTTATAACGACCACTTACTTCTGGACCGGCTTTCAATAACTCCCCAATGGTTCAACTTGAAAATGAGACCACCTAATTGTTTCGACTAATTGTTCGGGTCCCGAAGGTGGTCTCATTATCGAGGTTTTACAGTAATCTAAAAGATATTTGTTCTTGTCGTATTGACGTATTTCAATTCAATATCAACAATTTGAGGAAAGCTAACTAACCTGGTACCGTGTTGTCAAGGAAACAAGCCAGAAATGTTCCAACTAAATTAGGATTCTTTAGCAACAATAATATAAAAGTATCCGCGCCTTTACTCCCTAAAATTATCAAAAGTTATCTTTAATATCACACACACAATATTTTTTCTCACTGGGGTTTAATGCTGCACCAATAGCAGGGGCTATTTGGCGACTTTCTAGCTTTAACGGTTATTGAAGACCCCAGGCGAACACCTGGATAGAACCACATACCTTCCATAAGTTATCTGGACAACTTTCTGACATGCGAAATTTATCCTCGGGTGGGATTCTTACTCACAGCGGTAGGAGCTAGTGATTACTAGTCAGAGGCAATAATCACTCGACCACAGAAGCACCCACCCAAACCCACCCACCTGTACATACATTATAGATACACCCCATACACACATTAAAGATAAAAGGCACTTGCGCTCAATTGTATAAACAATTAAATTTTAATTCTTGAATTTTAAATCAGATTATGAAGTTAATAAAAAGTTCATTAGAAACAAGATGGTTGCCATATTGTATCAAAGGCAAGATGACCTTAACAATTAAGATGAGTATACAGACAAATTGATGAACTTGCCAACTTTTTCCCCAGTATCAAACACATAATTTTATACTTTTACTATACCACGTAATAAACCAAAATTTCATCCTAACTTCTAATGCAACACAGTGTTTTATACAACCGGGTGCTGAGGGACAAACTTGGTGCTTTATATAACAAACAACTGTAAAGCTACATTAGCTGAGCTGAGGACATTACTGCTAATCCAAAAAGCTGGTTCTAAACGCAGAGGGGACACACGCACATCCATAACAATTTTCCAAGTGTCACATTCGAAGTAATTTCCCACTACTGATTCGCTTTGAAAGTTGTCAGATGTTTCCGAAAATGATAACAAGGCTACCTTTAGAATCAAACCGGTATTGTTCAATTAAAAATGATAATCCCTACTGCACAGTCTAGGATACTGTAAGGCACGGTTACAGTGCACTCAGATATAGTGACCAATAGGTTACAGGAATGTACACTTCGTATTTATTTTCCCCGGACACACCCTTCTTTATTTCAATATTTGGGGCGTAATGAAATATGAATAGAATGAAGTAAATATTCGGGTTCCCAGCATTCTGTATAACCGAGTTCTATTGTACGGGTTAATTAACCTGTGTCCAATTGTAGATTTGCAGATTGAGCCCATGTTGGTACAGCCAGTCCTATGCAAACTGATAAGCCAAGAATAGCGATGTTTCTTGATGACGACATTTTTGTTATCTGAATAAGAAGAAAGCATTGCAAAAAGGATAAAAGGGCAAAGTTTGATTATTAAACCAACTATAATTAAATGAGAATCAAGACCACGTGTTTAAAGCGTCGAAATAAACCATATCTTTATGTCTTGATGGCCTTTTTTTCAAAGTGCTATTTCCATTATTTCATGCCAAACTGTTGATATATGAAAAAAAAACCTCAAAAAGGAAATATTTTCAAAAAAACATAAGCAATCACGGAATCAAACGGAAACTCCCGATCATGCGCGATGTTCAGACAAGTTAGATAAGACTAGTAGGTACCTCTAAACTGCCAATAATGACTCCAAACAAGATACCGATGAGTATAAGAAACGATCCGCCCAGCACTGGATAAGGTATTGTTATAAAAACAGCCGAGAATTTACCGAACACACCAAAAGCAACATAAAGCACTCCAACCCATACAAACACCGAACGACTGGCTACCTGAAAAACAGATAACTTTCCTAGTCAGTCTGTAGAATTATTTGGTTATTTTTTCACTGTGTTTATCGCCTTTTTCTCAACATTTTTTTCGTTATATACGACCGGCGGTTCACATTGACTGTATTCTAACCAGTACTAACTTATCCTTGCAACTTTTTCCCAATTATGGAGGAAAATCGACATTTTTATTAAATTTTTTCATTGAAGGGTATGACCTGCCACGACCGGGATTTGAACCCGGATCTCCAGGATTTGATAAGATATTGTTATTGTGTTAAATGATAACTTGATAGCTTATCTTACCCTACCCATTTCATACGAAATGAAAAGCTTAGTCAATATATAATGATGATTAGAGAATTAATTAAAATAACTATCACGTGACCAACTATTTATAGTGAAATGTTGCACTCAAGAATGTGCACACTTATGACTCAGTACCAAAGATTTGGCTAACTACTATGAAATGTTATGTACTATTTATATGATACAGTAAAACACGGTTAAAGTGAACGCTTTATTTATAACGCAGATATAGAGAAGTTTTTACTTTTCCCCTACCTAGTCATATTTCCGATCCAAAGGAATTCATTCTAACTGTGTTCTACTGTATATGCAGTACTAAAAATGTGACGGTTAGTATGATTGAAGAAAAATTCATATCAAAAATACATATCAAATAACGACCACCTCATTATTACGACCGATTTCTCCCGAAGGTGGTCCCAATATTGAGGTCTTATTGTAAAAATAATTCCTTACCTTACTGACACCTATAGCACCAATGTTTCCTCCATACGTCGACGTCGCATGGCCGCACCCTACTGTCCCAGACAGAAATGAACAAATTCCTTCTATCATAACGCCTCGATTAACGCCGTGTGGTGGTGGAGGCGGAACGCGGCTTATTCTTGCGCATGCGTGATAGTCTCCGATTGAATCCAAGATGGAGTAGCAAGACGCTATGAGGAACACAATGGTAACAGACGCACTTATACTGATCTTACCATATTGACCTTAAATATTGAGAAAGAAAACTGTAAAAAGCCGACGAGTAAAGCCAATGGTTCGGTAAATAACTCATTAATATATGAAATGTACCTACTAATTCAAAAAAAATCTGGAGACTATTAATTTGAACTGATTTTTCGCGGACAATTATTACATTGTCAAATAAATTTAACAACATACAGTACAAAAAGGTTATAGAGAATTCATGAGGACCTCAATTTTCACTTAATCATAGTATATCCATATTTCACTGAATCCATAACAATGATATAAAGAAGGGTGTGATCCGGGAATAATAAATACTTTTATCCGATTGTTCACTATATCAAAAATTGCAATAACCGTGATTTACTGTTCATATTTAAAAATTGCATTAACATATGACCTAATATTCAAGATTTTTTTTCTAACGGTCGTGTATTAAAGCGAACATTTACCAGGGTAAGGCACCGAAAACCATGGGTTTCTACTAATGGCATCCGCACGTGAGTCTGTCCGTGCGTTGTACATAGAATGGGTTGGATCGTTAGGAAATACGTCATAGGCCGTCAGTATACCACATATACACCAGTTTACCGATATTGAGATCAACAGCTGAAATAAGTGATTTCATTGGCACTAAATTAAATAGATTTTATCTAAATATTTTAAGAAAACAACCAATACATTATTCAACGATAAAACATGGTTGGCTGTTCCATTTTACGCACCCGTTTGTAGCCTAATGAATGCAAAGGCTGAAGACGTCATGGACTGTTTTTTTACCGGAGGAGTAAAATCTAACAGCAGACAGAAAAAACAGTTCCTGCCGTTTTCGGGTAAAACTTTTAGTAGATATATGGCCTGTCGAAGAAACAAAAATATATTCCGATATTTTTTTTCAGATGATAAAATATGTGGGTTATGACAACCTGCGATGCTGTTCGTGCTTTGAAGGAGCTGTGCTCTGTTTCTTTACTATCGAAAACATTCTTTTTTTCACCTACATGTGTATCATTTTATGCGTATTATATCATCTGCACGAAATATCCCCGCTTAATATTCTTGCCATCAATTAGGGAACTATTTTACATTGTTTGCTTTACTTATGATAATGCTATGTGATATAAAGTTCTGTGAAATCTTTATACAATGTTTATTTACTTACTGAAAATATTTGATGAACCGGGTAACGCTTTATTCTGCATCCACCAGATGGCGTCCATATTGGTATCAATGTTTGATATCGTGACAGATAAAGAAATAGTATAACCGACAATGACACAGTTCTGTAGATGTACGAAATGTACAGCATAACGAATACTACTTTCTAATTCCAAAACAAATACTTTGGATTTCTGGGTGTGGTTGAGTAGCCGTTTGAGTGAACATTGCTGATTGTTTAGTGTTGTTGTACAGTTGCTTGAGTGTACATTGTTGATTGTTTAGTGTTGTTGTACAGTTGTTTGAGTGCACATTGTTGATTGTTTTGTGTTGTTGTACAGTTGTTTGAGTGTACATTGTTGATTGTTTAGTGTTGTTGTACAGTTGTTTGAGTGTACATTGTTGAATGGTTAGTGTTGTTGTACAGTTGTTTGAGTGTACATTGTTGAATGGTTAGTGTTGTTGTACAGCTGTTTGAGTGTACATCATTGATTGTTAAGTGTTGTTGTACAGCTGTTGGAGTGTCCATTATTGATTGTTAAGTGTTGTTGTACAGCTGTCTGAGTGTCCATTATTGATTGTTAAGTGTTGTTGTTCAGCTGTTTGAGTGTATTGAGAGTTGATATGAATAAAAATTGACAAAGGCTGTATATAAACGGGACATTATTGGTTGTCCTTGCGCGAGAGGCGTGGTGGTTTAATGCTGACTGTGTTTAGACAGTGTGGAAACAGAGAAAAATTTGGCGTGTAACATTTTCTATTGATCCAAACGTGGATTGCCGACAGCAAATTAAGTTTTTCAGCAGTACAGCGAATATAAGCCATTCAGTAAGTTACGTGAATGTGTTCAAACCCAAGTATGACGTACAGTTCTAATTTTATACTCACGAGAAGGTTATGGGCCAGCTAGTTGTTACAAATTTGAGGATAGATTTCAATAAAGCGATAAATATCAGCATCATTGTCGGCACGATAGTTAGTGGTCCAACAAATTTTAACAAAATGCCCACAAGACCCAGTGCACCAACTAGAGCATGAAACACGCCAGCCACCATCAGACTTCCCTGTAACTGAATTAAAAAAAATATATTAGCCACAAGCAAACTTTACTTTGACCGAAAGCGTGAAAAGAGTGCTCAAGAATTATTACTTTAGAATTCAATTTGAGCAATTAAGGATACAAAAGCTTAGCTTGTGTGAATGCTACAGTTAAATAATATGTCTTTCACGACACTCCGTTTAAACGATTAATTTCCTGCAGTGAAATCAAATTTACATGCAAAAGCTCATTTTTTGGCATTTATACTGAATGTATAAACTCTAGTTCGCACACAAAGTGCACTGTATATAAACATGGATAGGTTAGAACACGGTTAATGTGAACACTTATACAGTGCTCCCTCCCGTAACGTCACCTCCAAAGACCGATTCCTCCAAGAAACGACAGTAAAAGGCACACATACACATAATACAACATCTGTCGTGAATATATCAACTTCCTCCGAACAACAACTCCCTCCACAGAACAACACTTTTTTGCGACTCCGACAAGTATTGCTCTTCGGAGGGAGCACTGTATAATGAAACATTAGTTAAAGTGAACTCGGACCTGAGTGAAAACCTGATAATTGAAGTAACCGTTATTCCTGATTCAATTCAATGTAATGAGTATAATGAAGTAATTATACTGGTCCAAACGAACTTACTATAACCGTGTTCAACTGTATATCTAATTATACGTACCGCGCGGACATTGTCAATTATTATATCCATATTAGTTTCATCTGGTGTGAACGTAAAGTTTTCTCCTGTATAATTTCCTGAAAACAATTAATCTACAGTAAAAAACAATTACAGTGAACTCGGATGTAGTGATAAATCGAATACAGCGACATATTTTTTCTCCAACGAGTTCTTCTTTATTTCATAATTACTGATAAAGTGAATAATGGATATAATGAAATAATTATTCGGATACCAAGGAATTCGCTATAACCTTGTTTTACTGTACATAGTGTCTTATTTACTTTCTGTGTTTGAAAGTCGTAAATAAAATGAATGCTTTCTCAATAAAATTAGAACTTGTGAAGTGATAAGCGGATTGCTAGCAAACGAATTGAAAAAAAAACTGAAAAAAAACTATATTTAAGCAAACAAAATGAGTCAGTAAAATGAAAGGAGGGGCTGAAAAGGGAAATGTATGACAACAGAATGTTCAGGAAAAAAGGAATGAGTTGATATGAACTGTCAGAGAACGAAATGTAAAAACATACAATTGAAATACATGTACATGTATTACCTTCAGTGTTACCGGAACAAAATGTGTCGTCTAATTCTGACAGCATTAAGAGTGGAACAACGTACACAGCAGAAGCGCCTTGGAACAACGGCAGTCTGAAAATGTCAAATTATAATTATATGCATATCAAAAGGGGCTTCGCTAAAAAAGGAAGTGTCTAATAAAAGACATCAATTTTAATCGGTTCAAGGGGTTAGCAGTAATATCACACAAAGTGATAGGTTGCGGTGTATTTATTTAAACATATCTTTCGTGCTTGGCAGGTACGATTCGTCCCGAAACATTTTCGTACTTTGGGTTTGGTTGTGGTTGTACTTTGGGTTTGGAAACTTTGTGGTCAGAGCCAAAAGAATAGGGCCAGCCGGGTAAGCGGAAACGACTACTTTTTCCTGGCCTCTTGGTCTTTGTTGATATTCAAACACGTTTATACATGTGCTGACTAATATTGAATATCTAGTAAAACAGTGATGCATGACCAAAATAAGTCGTGAACAAAATTGATCGTGGCTTAAATGATTGTTCAGTAATTAGTTACCTTATTCCTAGCGCGTTCATAGCAATCGTGGTGACGCCGCTCATGAAAAGAGTAGAGCTGAGTAGCCTCGCTTTGAATACATTGTCATTGGTCGCACACACCGCCTCAGCGACCAGCAGTGAAACTAGGAGTTGTGCAGACAAAGATGACAATCCTTGCTATAAAATAAAGCAAAAAAATCATTTGTACAAATTTGAAACAAATCCGTTTACGAATGCACTGAGCCGAATTTCTAAACGTCCACCGAGTATTTTATAGGACTGGAAGAAAATCATTGAGCGCACTTAATTACTAGTAATCACCAGACGGACTTTTGATGTATATTCAATATTTCCTTTGAATACTCGATTTCTTTGCGTAGATCGTTTGCAAGTATGGTAAAATATAAGAATTAATTCTCTTATTTAGGTTCTTACAAGAATTCAGTCTTATTAGGAGGTCATTAAGAAATTCAGCCCAGTGTATAATACGGCTTTAGAGTTGTGCTTTACTACAATGGTATAATATACTGGCACATATACATTTATATACCTACCACAAGTACTCACATATACACCTTGCATATATACATTTATATACCTGGCACATGCACCCACATATACACCTTGCACATGTACCCAGTTATACATTTGGGTAGAGAGAACCAAGTTAAGATCATTTTCTTGATCAATGGAATTAGGATGGTTCAATCAGGAATCAGACCAGAGACCCCACGATCTAAAATCCTGCATTCTACCACAGTGCCACCGCTTCATCAATACAATACTTAATCAAATCAATATACCTGTAGAGCGCAAACTAAGGTGACCTGCAAAGGTGGCGATTCACGTACTCCGTATAATAAGGGTTTCTGCAGATCTGTATCTGTTTTTTCGACTTTAACATCATCTATGTCGTCGTGTTTTTCTCCGTCTGCTTTTTCTGTTGTTTCTTTAAGTCTAATGTTTTGTTCTCCATCCATCTCGGGGCAGTGCTATTACGACTGATGGAAGATATACTAGTAATGACAGTGCTATTACGACTGATTGAAGATATAATGACAGTGCTATTACGACTGATGGAAGGTATAATGACAGTGCTATTAAGACTGATGGAAGATATGATGAAAGTGCTATTACGACTGATGGAAGATATAATGACAGTGTTATTACGACTGATGGAAGATATAATGACAGTGCTACTAAGACTGATAGAAGATATAATGACAGTGCTATTACGACTATTACAACATTGAAACCTGATAATGTGACCATCCCAATGTCAAAACCAGGTGGTCTTCATATCGAACCTAATTCTATTAATCAATGATTTTCCTCCATATGTGGAGAAGTTGACGGCTCCTTGTGGAAGGGTAAGTCAGTACTGGTTAATATACAGTCCATGAAAACTGGTTAGGTGAACCGGCCGCCGTAAAAAAAATGAAAAAAATATTGAAAAAAAAAAACCGGCGTTAAACCCATTGGCTATGAAGCGGAAATGGTATAAAGTATGAAGAAAAGTAGAAATATACGTACATACCAGATTTTGATATATTCTGAACTTTGTAAAGTTTCAGCCAAACATCAGAACGTTCGTATTCAAAGCGTTTCAAGACAATGCCGGCGAAACGTGATTTTGCACCTTAGGCATGCATCTGTACAATTGATTGGAATTATTCATACACATAATAATACTTTCGATGCTTCATATTTTTCATAGAAGTTTATGTTAAAGCATATAATGATATACGTCAGCATGTTTCTGATCGTGACGTGAATTATTATAATTGACGATATACTAAAAGCAGACGCAAAAACTACCGACCGTGTATGTTTGAAAGATAGGAGCGAGTAGATTCGTATTTTAATTAGAAATTTTATCTAATATTTATTATGAATACGTTTTGCTTGCCCACAATAATGCTAACCTTAGTCTGAGACATTTAAAGTGACATGAATAGCTCTTGCATTGAACAAAATTAAATCATGCAAACATGTTTATGGTGATGTAGAAAACAACTTCATGTTTATTTTATGTGGGCACAAAGCATAGATAATCTGTGTACATATTATTTCCGAATCGCTGCACATATCCGAAATCATGACATTTATTCATTTACAAAACCGACAAAAACATTTAATTATGCTTGTCATAAGTCCTCTGTACTGAATAAAGCTAACTATAAACGTTGTGACAGTCTCCGGGAGAACTGGAACATTTAACCGATTATATATCAATTGTTGATTGTAATTATTAATATTCAACGTTACATCGTATAATCGAGTATTTTTGTCCAATCGTAATTGATTACAAAACCAGATTTAATATACATGTACTAGAGTGAATCGAGGGTTATTGCACGAAAATCCCGTGTTTCCGAAATCAGTTTTAGCGACCGCTTCAGAGGGACTACACCCAAAAAATCAAAATCGATGCCTAAGAGAAAGTTTAAGTTAACTCCAGACGGACTTATATTTTTAACACGATATTTCAACGAAAATATTGATTGTTGATGTCTGTCAAATGTTTTGCACGGATGAAGACCCACATCTAGGTGGTAGTACTGTGGGGACAGGACAGTACGCTCGAATGCCGTTAGTGGTGACAATGGGTTACAGGGTTACAGAGTTTTTATTCCCTATGCAAAAATGGGTTTTTGTCTCTGGTTTTACCTGGGCGATTCGACCACCGTTTGCTAAACGTTTGATTAGTATTAGACAGAGACAAATACTTATCGTATACTTTGGAATATACAAAGAAGAATATATATATATATTAATTCTTTAAAACGTATTATTAAAATTTCATTCAACATTGTAAGATGTTCACAGATGTATATTGGTTGTTCCTCAACAGAAGCGTCCCCTCGCAAAATATAGAAGCGTCCCCTCGCAAAATACAGTTTGAGTTTGTTTTTATTTGATAGAAAGTTTTGTAGAGATGAGTATGGACAATCATTTATTTTATATCTGTCTATTATTTATTTATGAGTTTGTTTTCTAGGGGCAAGTCCAACATTGGAGTCCACAACTGGTTTAAACCACCTGTAGCTTGATACAGACCGATATTCTCCAGGAGCTTATGTTTGATCCTCTATTTTTGATATAGTCTTAGGTGTTGGGCGGGTTTTGGGTTTGTGGGTTTGTGGGTTTTGGGGTTGGTAGTATTTTGGGGAAGGTAAGTGGGTTGTATGTGTTTTTTTTCTAGGAATCCTTTTTTATCTGTTTTAATTATAGTATTATAAGTAATTACAATATAACGATAAGTATTTTTAAAGACGAGTTTGTGTACTACAACTTGATAAGTCAAAATTTATTGAATAACAGAAAGTCATAGATTATCATTTAAAACGACGTAATCAAAGCACTGAAAGCTCATAAAAGTCGATGCGTTATCAGGGTCAGATTTCAAAATGCTCATATTTCGTATTTCATTTTACACTTGGAACCGTGTCTTCTCCCAATGTCAAAACTACTCCTTTGAGGATTGTTATTGCTCTGTAAAGACTGATAAATAACATTAAAAATGTTAATCTCTCTCACTATGTCTGGCCACGATTTTCTGGGTTCTTTTTCTGATTTTGCGTTAGTTATGTGCCAGAGAAGAGGAAGGCCCCCTATATGGACACGCAAATTGTTTTTCCAAATTTTCACAACTCCAGTTATTCAGAGGGTGGTCTTTATTCGGAGGTGCCGCAAAACAGGTTTGACTGTATAGTGAGAAACGTTTGGTGCTTAGCAAAGGTTGAGTAGTGTATAACTAATACATTAACCTGTCTGCTCTACGTATTCAGCGAGGTTTGTTAATGTAATCTATTTCCTACATCATCTTTGTTTCTGTGCATGAATAACGCATAAATGAATTGCATTAGTGGAACAATGTAAACTAAATGAAATTAAGACACCGCACGTACGGTGAAATTACGATAATAGTCCATATTTGGTCTTGATATTTATTGCAGCGTAATTGGCTATTTGGTGATATCGAGTTTCATCAATTTACAGTTTTAAAAAGTAAACTATAATTGTATACATAAATAAAACCACTATACAGAGTCCGTTGCAAGTGATTTGAAACAAAAGGTCGGTCTCCTAAAAGCAAATATCGCATGTTATTTATATGATTTTAAATAATGGTTACCGCTCTGTATATAAGGATATATTATAACAATTAGCCTTAAATAACAGACATTGTATTATGCAGGGAACCATGCCTCAGATCTTTGAGAACGCTCCCCTTTCATTTGATATTTGACTTAAACGTAATTGACAATTACGTATTACGCAATAGATAAAAAACGGAAACAAATATCTAAATTTTATTTTTACGTATTAATTCACTTAACGCTGAATTAAAGGATTTTCATTATTTAATTGAAGTAAACAGAATGTATTGAAATCAATCCGAAAAGAAGGTGTCGTTTTAATGAGGCGATCGTAATATTTGACAATATATATATAGGCACAATGAAACGTAAAATAAAATAAAAGAAAAACGAGGATAGAAATAACATGTCAACACTATTATCATTTTTTTCTGATTTGGAAGCAACTTAAAAATTACTTTTGTATATTTTGTCTCTCAAAAGCGGGTGTAAATGCATTTAGCTCTTTACATTATGATGGAAATGTTTAAAAAAATTAAGTGTGAGTGACAAAAAAATTATTACCCCCCCTTTCCTGTCGTCATTTTATAGAACATAAAACCTAATTCTGTTCGTGTATTATCTTTGTAATAAAATATGCACAGACGTGGATATAAAAATAATCTAAAAAATATCATGATATATTCGGTAGCACTGAAAACTGAATGTAGCATACGTGATAGGTGCATTGTAGAATATTTTTTTTGTGTTAGGGGTCAAGATATATAACGCACAAACTATGATAAACACTAAAACAATCTATCTAAACGCAAATACAGTGATATTTTAGTGCAATACACGTCCTTGACCTTTTAATCCTCTTCTCGTGTCCCAAGCCCTTTCCTTTTTAGCCGCTAATCCCTTTAAATATACTGCGTCGTCAGTAACTACAATTAAACATTAAAATACTCTAACAAATACAACAATCTTACTTCATTTGTAAGACAAAATTCAGCCATATCAATTACAAGTTCACAATCTTCTGTTTGAGACGACCCGACTTTTATACAAATCATGACTTTACACACCAGTAGTTTAATGATTTGATCAGTGCGGAATTTTCTCCTTAATTACTCCTAGTTAAATCTATACTGTCTGTGTTAAATGTACCATGGTGCAAAGTTAAAAAGTGCCCCCTTTTTATACATGTAAGTAAAATATCGACGTTATAAGTTTTTCATGGTTCCAGAGATAAAAACAATGATTAATAAAAACATGTTCACTCCATAACGTATTAAATTGCTAAAACAATTAATGCCCCGATAAATTTAAAAGTTCCAACAAACTTAAATTGAAACATAACGCGTAATAGAAGACGGCCCTGCACTTTTAGGTAATACAATAAAATTAAATTTGAAAAAGATTCTCTAGTTGCGCTTGAACATTAAAACCAAACATTTGTAGAACGGTTTGATGCTATACGGATAGAGGATCTTGTTTTAAAATCAATCTTCATTCAAAATGATAAACTGCTAAAACATTCGAAAATAATGGATTTTTATGACAGTGTGTATTTAATTGCATCATAAATCATAAGAATCGCACCAATAACGACATATGCGCATACAAGTGCCGTAACATTATTAAAATGGAAAGTTAAGCTGTGACCATTCGATGTACATCTTTAATTACGTGGTGTCCGTAATGAAAGTGTGGATATATATCAATTTAATCGTTTGAAGTAAAATTTTCCATGAGTGGATGATAAAGTCAGAGCAGGGGACAGTGAGTTAGTTAGTCCCTAGATGCCTAACACATAACTCATGGATTGGAAAACATGCTGCAAAATAAATGAAAACAACTGATAAATAACCGTTTGCTTTCGGTTAATAATAAACTGACCGAGGTGTTCCTAAAAGTCGCAGTGTCGAAAACAGATTAGCAGTAAATTTGACTATTTATTAAATCAAAATGGGTAGTAGCGTCGCAAAACCGAGGAGAAAGCCTGAGTTGCTACAATGTTCGATTTGTTTCAATGTTTTTAAAGTTCCCCGGATGTTACCATGTCAGCACACTTTCTGTGAAGCGTGCTTACATACTTATATAACCAAAACGATGTCATTTGAGGAGGGGAAAACGGATTTTCCGTGTCCTCTGTGCCGGGAACCAACTGCCATACCAAAGCCGGACAAGCCGAGGGAAAAATGGGCGAAACTTTTCCCTAAGAACCGGTTAATTTTGTCTCTTTTTGAAGGAGAATCGGAGCGTTCAGAGAGTTGTAGGTAAGACTAAATTTGTTTTGTCTGCAGTCTCAAATCAAGATACCTCTTTGTCAAATTTGTAAATATTTGTATACTTAGGTAGTTACCATCTTTTGACGAAAACACTTCTACAAGGAAGATAGAATTGTGTTCAGTCTCTGGTGTGCGATTAACCAAACACAAAATTGATAAGCTTTTGGATTAAATTAATGGATTTTATACCCGTAATTAGAAATTGTAGATTATCCCGGAACGTAACCACATAATGTCTGTTTGGTCGTCATGCGATTTTTGCGGTTGATATGTTTATATTCGACCAACCAACTTATACACGTGTAACATAAAAATCCCAGGGTACCGCATTGGGAGATCTGCTACCAATAATAGTAATGGGCTTACAGGAGCACAACCAATTAACAACTTGATGAAAAACTTAATTTTCTATACCTGATTATAAATGTATCCATGTTTATTCTAAACAGACTACATCCAGGGAAGCAGATAGAATTTTACTGCGAGAATCACGTGGAAATTGCGTGCAGCACGTGTTTAATTACGCGTCATAAGGGCTGTGAACTTGAGCAACTCCAGTCTTTTATTAAAAGTGGAAAATTCAAACGAACTTGTAACAAGGACAATGACATGTTGCAACAATATAAGAAGTTATTTGAAGATCTTGTTGTTGAAGCGGACAAGAATCTTGATGCTTTGGAAAAAGAGAAATCAGAACTCATTGAAGAAGTTACTACAATGAGAACTAGCGTAGAAACAATGCTACAAGAATTGGAAGCAAAATTATTGGCAGATATAGGTAACACGTTTTCTATGTACATTCTTTTCAATGCATTGACTTCTTTTCGTTAGGCATGAATTAAGCACTACATGTCACTTAAAGTAAGCAATAAATGTGATTAGTTGTGTTAGAAGTTTTCATGTTTGTCGGTATATATATTTTTATAAACTATTGCTGTTTGTTTATATCTGTCATAAGCTCATACATTCCAATATTTGAAAAAATATCTCAGGGATCGGAGAGTAGAAGAAACAACAATGGAGTCATTTAGAACACAAAAAACATTTTATTAATTTTATAACAAGTGATTATAAGTTTAAATAACGGAGGTGAAAATATTATTTGATAAACTTCAAGAATTTTTACAATGTTACTGAATGCTCTATACACTCTATCTTAACCGAATGTCCAACCTTATCCAATTTTTCTATTTTGGAACCTAAAAACAATCAAATGTTGAAACATGTACCCAAACACCTGTTGAATTTAAACAATATAGAATTGTATTTCGAAATATTTAAAGCAATTGTATATTAGTATACAAGTATTACATTTCAAAGGCCTATATGCATTCAAAACGATAAAATGAAGACGTTGATCTTAAACATTGAAGAACGCATTAGTCATTATGCGCTGGCTGTCTTTTTACATAACAGACTTACTTATCATGAAGTCCAAAGCTTTTTTTTGAAATGGAGACCGTCATATCTTGGCGCATTTGTCACTAATTACCTCTTCATTTAAAACGCTATAATAGATATGAATAGTGTACGTTTTAATAGCATTCAGACTTCATAACGTCACGGTTTAGTTGAGGTTAAACTATTGTCTCATTTGTTCCAATAGTTCACTTATGTCTGAATACCATGCAAGAAAGCGATTGTCTAAATCCAAAACAGATAACATCAAAGTAGATAACATTATTTTGACTTAGCAACACGAGGCGTTTATGTACTCAGTTAACAAAACAGCCAACGTATAAAACTCCAAATTTTAATATAAAAATTATCTACTAGTTCGATGACGATCTCTTACATTGTTAATCTGCCTAAAACGAATGCCTGGGTGGCTGTTGCGTAGTCTAAGTTTACAAGCAAAGGCTCAGCTACCCGCACTTACAGTTTGGCTATTGTTAAATAAATCAGTGGTCTTATTGCGTTGGTTTTTGCAAAAAGTATTGGCATCTTGTTGAAGAATAATGAAAGCTGTTCATATTGTAGCTAAAGTAGTCGATTCATTCACGCACAAATTTCCACGTACAAAATATAATTTTGATTGAAGGGGCACGTTTTGTTCCCGGATGATTGTGTGCATATCAACTGAGAATTCTCACACTCTCGAACAAATCTATAATTACACTAACCTACAGTGGTAGATGTGCATATAAATCAATTATTATGTTTAGTTGCGTGTTCTAAAAGCAACATCAGCATAAAACACAAACACAAAAATAACAAAAACGTGGTTTGTCATTGTTATGAGTAGCCGAAGCTGAATTTTCACCAGAAGGCTTCTGTAACTGATGTACATCGAAATATATTAGAAAAGTTTTGCCGACCTACTGACTTACTGATTTTTGTGGTAACATGGTATACAGAATATGATGCTCTGGAGCAACGGGGATGAATGTTTTGTGCGGATATACATTTCCTTGTTTTATTTATAACAGAGGAGAAGTATAAGGCAGAATGTGAAGCGTTGTGTGAACAAACTGCTCGATGTAGAAAAATTGTTTCTGATATTGCTAACACCATAGAACAAGTTGCTGGAGCGCAGACAGACATCAACATGGTAACCAATATTATTTTAATATTCTGTGATATATTGTCTTGTATTCAATGCCGTAGCTTTTACGTTTTCAATTGTTTTTTCAATGCAGTAACTCTTCGTGCAAAACCAAATAACTTGGGAATAGTTTTGGCTTTCGCACCAGTTTAGCAGAATTCAAAACACTTTTAAACACTATTAAACACGAAAGAGCCACATAATACTAGTAAGTATTTATCTATTAAACAATTATCAAATAACTACTGTGATATAACTTAGTAAATCGATTTTGCCCCTCGTTTGAATATCCTGCGGATGCATAAATCGCAATTCAGTCGCCGAATTTATTTATTCATTCATGTTATTTGCTAAACCTGTTGTAGGAACTATTATCAGATGCAGTGTTTGTCATGAAGTAGTATATAAAGATAAAGAATAGTTAACTAACAACCATGTGAATGGAATAAATCAGCCTTTTGAATCATCTATTGATTAGAAGTTAATCATCTATACTTTGGTCATGTCACAAGGAATGTATTTAGTAAAGAGGTAGAGCAGCAAATTCATCTTCGGAGAGACTCGAGTTTTGATTCTTGGGTTTAAGGTCGTACCAATGTCCACGGTCATTCGGCAACTTTTCTAGCTTTAACGGTGAACCCCAGGCGTACATCTGGGTGGAGCTGACCATCCGTAAGTTAGCTGGACAGCTTCCTCACATGCGAATTTTGTCTGGTCACGGATAGAATTTGAATTCACAGAGATTAGGGACATGTGATTTGCTAGTCCATAATCACTCGACCAGGGAGGCCCCTCCACAACCCGGTATTGGAGTCGGTATCGTTGACACGCTATGTACATCATTTTTAATCATGCATACAGGTACAGAAGGCCGAAATTATCATATCGGTTGAAGAAAAGCTGGCCACGCTTGGAACAAACTGTCGTGAAGAACTTGATGGGTTTGCTAATATAAGTATGAGTGTAGCGTTTGATCCACTTGTTGAAGATCTCAAATCAAGACTGCTAGAGTTTGGAACAGTTAGTGTTCAAAGGTGATATCTTCCTTTATAATATTTATTATATCTATGCTAATTCCGATACTGCTGGTGCCTAAACGACTGAATGATAGCTCTTTAAATCCCTTTAGAGGCGCCTTTTGAAAGAAAATAATACTAATTATTACGAGGTCTAAATATTTATAGATTAATTAACGATGTTCCGTTTTCAATATATATAAATTGTAAATTCGAATCCTGTAAATATTTAGACCTGATATGATATAGAACAGAATTGATATATATATTTATATATATATATATATCTGATATTTATTTCATATAACCGTAGAAAAGTGATTTTAAGACAGAAACACACTCTAGTGCATTAGATATCATATCTGGATTAGCAGCTTAAGAGAGAAAATGAAAGATTTTGAAGATACGAGGTTTAACACAAACTCATTTGCTCAGTTAATTATCTTACAATCGGTATATTAACTTCGATGAGTAACTTGCAAATATGCAAACGCTTAGACTTCATGTGAACTTCCTTTAATGTTTGCATCCAATTTTAAAAAGCATGCAATTAAAATTCCTTGTCATGAGCCATCTGGTGCAAAGAAGCACTTCAAACACATTTTCTATCCGAGAATTCCATGAATTATTAATCTCAATGCAAATACCATTTCATATGTTTACATGTAAGTATGTTTTCTACAAGCAGAGCGACTGTTGACCATCCAGTCCCAGGATTCGTCCCGAAAGCAATAAGCAAGGCTAAAGAGAAAACAGATGTACGACACAAAAGTAAACACGTGGTTAAAGTTAGCGAGCATAGTGTAAGCGGAAGTGACGAAACATTTTATTGTAATATCACAAGCACCGTTGTACTTCCGGATGGAAGAATGGTTCTAGCAGACGACAGCAATAGCAAGCTCAAAATGATGACCGCACATTGTGACGTCACATTTGAACATAAACTAGATTCTAATCCTCTAAATATAGCTAGTGTGTCAGAAAATGAGATAGCCATAACTTTGCCCGGTGAACGTGAGGTACAGTTTGTTGAAGTTGGTTTGGAATGTTTTACGAATTTAAGAAAATTCAAAACGAGGCTAGATTGTTGGGGCATTGATATTATTGGCGAAACTGTTGTCATAACAACAGGGCGTGACGGTCATTCGGTAATTCTATACGACCTGAAAGGAAAAGAACTTAACTCATTTCTGCTTACCGTACATGCAGATGAGAATATAAGATGTCCTGTCGCAGTTATCGCTGACAATAGAAAGAGTCTGCTGTATGTGACGTGTACAGGTGGGGCTTGGAGTAAGGGGTGTGTCGCCTGCCTAAATACTAGTGGAGAATTACTGAATGTTTACAGTGATCCGGATATTGACACTCCCAGAAGCACGGCGTTAGATCGACATGGTAAACTGTATATATGTGGTTTGGAGTCTTCAACAATCTATCAAATTAGTGTCGACAAAGGATCTATGTTTAGAATATTTCCATCTAAGACAGAGCAAGTAGTTGGTCCTTTACATTTAAACTTTGTAAAAAATTATCATATAAGGTTCCTGGTAACGGAGGTCGCCAGCGACAAAATGAAGATTTATGAATTACCTACGGCAAAATAAGAAACAAAACGAGTTTGGTTATTTTGTTGGTAGAATACCTACGGTACTATATCAAATATGAATGAATATTGATCCACCCGCTTAGGTCAATTGAAAGAATGTTAGGTCTACGTATCGCAAGTTCGTTCAAGCTCTGGGCTCAGGACTTGCTCTCTGTGATAATTTAGTTGAAGACATAGCGCCAAGAGTCCTTCAATCTTCACCACTGATCATTCGTGTGAAGAATTCAGTATTTACTTGCGGGTAACAATATTAGCACCGTCAGACAAATTAGTTAGGCTAGCTTCATGCTTTTATACAACTGGAATAATGTTGAAAATAGTCGTACCCCACATTAACGAATGTTAGTATATTCTTTTTTGCTGGCATTTTAGTCAATGTTGACAAACTATGTCGGCAGGTATGTAAATTTTAGGAAATATTGATTATCTTTGGTAAAACCGAATGAAACATATTTTTATGTGGCCTTAATTTGGTTCCAAATATCATGTGACCGTATTGAAGTCAATGCAATTTTCTGTGTATAAATGTGATTTTATAAATGTTTGAATGTGGGCGGAACGTGTGTGATGTAGTTTAGTTTCGTTATTTTACTGACTTCATGAAATAATAAACAGATATGAATAAATTGTTTTATTGATCCAAATAATATTTTCACAGCAATAAACTGCAATTTTGAAGTATATTTGATGTCATTTAGCATAATTCTTTTGCTAAAATCTCATTGTCAGTCTTAGAATTGGTAACAAGACTGGAATATTTCCATGCGTTTCGTTGCTCAAACTTTTATCTTCTTTTCTATTCAATACCATCAAACAGGTCCGAATCAGCAATGTAAATCCATGGCATATATTGTGGGCGGGGCTTAATCACTGGCGGTTTCTTTTGCTGCTTGGCAAGTCGATCCATCATAATTATACGCACTGAAAATAAGAATGTCGCACAGTATTATAAAACCAATACGTTTACATGATAAATAAATGATCGTTTTGATGAAAAATGAAGTTATATGACGATGGAATCTTTGATTTCACCTCGTCTAACTGCCATCTGTAAAAGTGAACTCAAATGTGGTGAAGAATCAGATATGCACAGTGAAATATTTTTTCCGGGCTCAACTTCTTTATTTCAGTGTTATGGATATAGTGTTATATGCAATTATTCGGGTCTCAAAAATTCACTGTAACCATGTTCTACTGTATACTGATATATTTTGATTTTTTTCACTCAAATTCAAACCAATCACATATTGAATTTCTAAGCATGTATAAATGAAAACCACTGGACGCCAGACCCAGTTATTATTATGGGTTAAACTATTGCTATTATTGTTTATGTTTAAAATCCTCTTGTAGCCGGAATGTTTGAAACTTCCAACTTTAAAATTAAGCTAAACAAATGAAAGAAACCAAATAAAGCAGAAATCAAGATTCATCCAGAAATGTAATAGTGCGTCTCGCAGTTAATGTTGAATACACGTAAGAAGCTTACAACTAAAGTTAGGAAAATAATAATACTTATAAGTTTGATTTTAAAATTAAATAATTTATAATTTAATATACTGCTGTTAAAGGGACTGAACTCCAGACTGATATCAAAAAATATATTTTTTGTTTGGCGCGTAACATCACAGCAATAGCCTGGGTTATTTTGTAACTTTTCTAACTTTAACGGTGGATAGACCCTAGTTGTACTCATGAGTAGAACCACTGACCTCAGTATTTGAAAGATATTTTTTTCTATTTCATATTGGGTCTTCTTTAACAATTAAGAATATTATCATTTCTGGTTATTTATCCGCAGTTACATACATGTTATCATGCTAATTCGAGCATTTATTCATTTAGTTCCTAGTTACCTAATCATTTTATTTGTTCATCCACAGTGAATAATCAGTACTTTTAAGCTATAAATTGTCATACTTTCCTATTACAATAATCTTGTTTATTACAGTAGAATCTAATACAATTGTTTGACAGTGTTTCTATTTTTTTCTTTTCTCTTTTTTTCTTAATGAATAAATTCTGTTCTGTAAGTTTTCTGAACAGCTGCTTGTGAATTGGGTCTGTGTCGCGGGTGGGATTCAAACTAAAAATGGTGAGGGACTGGTGATTAATAGTCAGAGACCTGAACCACTCTATCAAGGAGGTCCTGCGAGAAAATCATCATGGCAAGAATTAACTAAAAGAATTTGGTGTCATTCAAAAAAGGTCCGTTCGGTCGCTATTTTGTGAATAAGAAATTGTAATACAACTTAATTTGAACATGAAGTAAATCATGGTTCAACCTCGTGATTTACCATACAGTACAACACAGTTATAGTGAACTCGGATAAAATGAAAACTTGGATATTGTGAAGTAATTATACCACTACCAAGTCCTTTTTTATTTCATATTAGTTTAAACAGTGAAATAAGGATGTAGTGAACAAACATTTCGGATTCCAATGAATTCATTGTAACCGTGTTGTACTGCACACGCAATTTTCTATTAATCTGAGAATCTACAATTGCGGCAGTACATAAGCACTGCATTTCAATCATTGATAAGCTTTTGCAGAACTTTCTATTATGATTACAGTGTAATCCCTCCAGAGCAGCCCTCTCTTGAGCAACAACCTACCTTCAAAAACAGCATAATGTTTTCCTGTACTGTACGATTTAACTATTAATTTAACCTCTCTAGAGCAACAACTTCTCAACAACAGCCTAATTTTGCTTCTCCCAAAGGGTGTTGATCTGGAGAGGTTGCACTGTACAATCACATTAAGGGAGCATTTCAGCTTTGGAAAAATAAATCTGGAATTTATTTTATCTTATTGCAAAACTTAAGACAATATCTTAAATAAATAAATGAAACGTCTATTCTGATCTCGAAGATTAAATCATAAATTTGGATTCTATTCCCCGCAAAGAAAAATTAGGACAATTTCTTAATTAACGTAATGTACCGAGTGAATATGTTTTGATGAGAAAGTAAATGTGTAAGCAACGTTTCGGATGAAAACGAACAAATTAGTCAGATGTATATAACCATTAAGGCACACATATAAGTGACAGTCTGAATTACGCCCTTCGACAAACGTATGTTTTAAGTGTTGAAACTTGCTCTAAGCAAAGTTTATAAACACGTTGTGTGTAATTAACTACTCAATTTTACGCTTAAATGAAGCAGTTATGAGCTGTCAACTTTAGATACTTATGTTTACATTTTCCAATGGAACATCGAGTTTTCGGGAACTAGTATAATATCTTTATTTTCTCCATTCACAGAGAGCATACATAACAGGAACATCATTTTACATCTATTAAGAGTTAAACATATCTATATATTTACAGCATCTTACGAGACACGTATAAGCAATGCATATAAGTAAATGGTGGTCCCATATATAACGATTCATGACTATTCGAGACTGTTCCTGTCGAACTTTCTGAGTCCAAATTATTCGTAAAATGATATTTGACGGAATAATACATGACTAGAACTACCGGTATCATGATGTTCAAATCATGCCATTTTCAGTTTAAATATAAATCACTTGATTTGTGAAAACTCGTATTAAGAGTAGTAGTAGTAACGGACCTCTGTTGGTAAAATTGCAGCAAAGTCTACGTATAAACCCAAATTAAACCCAAAACTATCCTAAATAAAAGATGTCACAGAATACGACACCATTCAACTAATATATTTATAATATATATGCATATTAGTTGTCTTCAGACATTCCTTTTTCTCTTGGTAATTTTTGATTAAAATTTAGTGTTTTAATTAGAATTTATCGCAATTATACCATGACAGGTCCGTAAAATCAGCCTGTGATTAAGAGATTTAAGCCAATGTTTTAATTTCCATATTTTTCCACTACTAAATAAGTGATTTAACATCCTGTAAGTTGGTCATAATTAGTCAAGTGAAACGGAGCACAAACAGAAAATATGTCGACTATTTTCCAAGGATGTTTTGTATTTGGTTTTAAAGAAATTACTTAATTCCATTTTCCAACCCGGCAATACTTCATAAAATATTTCATCAATTCTAGTGATTAATTAAATTAAAAAAAAGAATTATAGTTACCGGTGGTGACGTACAGCGATCGGAAATAATGTTTTGTAATCAACATAAAAGAAATTGCTTACTTCCTTTTTTCAACTCGGCAATATTTTCGCCACCTATCGTACAGTTTTCTTTGCACATTTTTCAGCTATGATTGATTTGGATATATCATAAAAATGTATTGGAAGTTTTTATCGGACAGTATCACGTATATTAAATACTATTGGGTGAGACAAAGATTTCATTCATAATTTTGGTTCGCTTGTATATTTTTTTTAAAAAAATCTTATGATGACAGCTCTTTATACTTACAAAAGTTCATGTTAGTAAGTCGTCCCAGATTGGCGGGATCTGACGCTCGTGCAGTCACGTGGTACATTGTGACCAATAATATTGCAGCTAAGTAGAGGTACTTCATTGTAGAATGTCCGTTGTTTTCTGAAGCAAATGGAAAAGGTAAGTGGAAAAACAAAAATAGAGCTACGCTGTCAAACGAATGTTTCATAAAATATCTCATCAGTTCTAGTTATTTGTTAACTTCCAAATACATGTAATTAGAATTATAGTAACTCGTGGTGTCATGCTGGGAGCGGGTATTTATTGGTACGTAACACGGGAGCACTAATTATGCCAACTACTTTTCACAATTAATACTGGACAAATGGTCATCCTTCCAAAGATGTTGGTTTGTAGTCACGCGACCGACTCCTTTAAAAATCCCCGATCCCAGAAATATAAGTGAATTTGATGAAAAATATTTTGTTCCTTACTCCAGCTTTTCGTTTTCAGTACAAACATGAAATGTTAAACATATACATTTCCTATCCACCAACTCACTGTTAAAAGTTCGCGTAACCGCATACAACAATGTTTTAAGGATGGCCTAATGGAAACAGAACACTAAACTAAAAATCCAAAACAAATGAATGGCCATCAAAGATCGACCATCAAAGTTGGCCGGATGATTATTTCTTATTCTATGCAGTCTTTATTCAGATTATGATAACATTACCTCAATTGTTAAAATCAGATAAAAACTATAGCATCTCCTCAACAAACATTGAGTGACATGATGTTGAAATTGAAAAAAATGATATCACAGCTAGAATTAGTACACGAAACTACACCCTGTTTTTTGAGGCACGTGGTGCCTGGTCCTAGATTGTCTGTAGCACAATCATGAAAATTTCTCTGTGGCGTTGAATTTAGGTTTTTTTTAAAGTGAAAGTAATTTGTTTGTTTATAAAACTGGTGAAATTTACATCGAAAACACCAAAAATGTACTTAATGACAGCTTTCATCGACGACTTCTATGTTAAAGCGTCCAACTCGATGTCGTCCGCAGCGATTAATATTGAACACAGAGCTTTGCTACAATCGATTTTTAATATCATTTTACATATAACACTAGAGTTTTGTTTCCATGTTTTCATTTTTCAGTTTAATAGGTTTTTTTCTTATCATATTTTCAGTTTTGAATCAAAATACCATTTCCTATCCAATTTGATGACCGATTATGTTTGAGTACGGTTTTATAACACTATACATACAAGTAGCTGATTATGGATCAAAAACTGCCGATGAAATTTTACATAATTATAACATTGTTTGACAAAAATCTAAAATTCGTCTCTTTGCTGTAGCCGTCATTCAATGAACAAATACGACACAATTCATTTTTAATCAAGGACATTTGTTAATCAGTTAAGAATTAAACGTACGAATGCATTATTACATGCTATATAAAAATAAAAACAAAAAAAAACATTCGCAAAAAAACGGCATGCATTCTTTTCTGGCTACATATCCGAATTATATTAGACGAAATTCAGCCAATTTACCTAGATGGTTTCGATTAATCCTCTTGTTAACGTACCACGACAACAAATGAATAACTTACGTGTTGAAGACCACGTTAATGACCTTTTTACTTGCTTAATTATCTCTGATGAGTTTCGCTTAGGTAATTGACCGTAATAAGTTGTATTTATCAAAATGACCACGTGACAATGGCCGCGTGATCGTACCTCAAGTAATGTGCGATGATTACTTCTTCCCAAAGCGTTTTGTAATCAAATGATTTATTTATATTTGCTTTATTTTTTCACTGGGTTTAACGCCGTTTTTTCTACAATTTTCAGCTATATACGGCAGCCGGTTCACCTGACCTTTACTGTATACAAACCAGTACTAACTTACCCTTCCACAAGGAGTCGGCAACTTCTCCATATATGGAGGGAAATCGACATTTTGTCATATTTTCATAGAAGGGTATGACCTGCCGCGACCGGGATTTGAACCTGGATCTCCGGGTTACAGTCCAGCCCACTTACCATTAGACCACGGTCGCGGATATTTGCATTAATATACAAGTATGTAAACGCTGTATGCTTCTTGGCCAAAGATTTAAGAACCTTTAAGCGACTGGTGCTGGTGCATTGCAGCTGGAATGAGATTCGCAATATGCAGTTCACAATCAGAATGTTTCCTTTACTTTGAACGCCATCCTTGTCCAGAAACCAGACTCTGTACAATAGACTTGGCATTAAAATGTTCTAAATTTTGAGTTTTCTATAAATTCGCGAACAAATTGAAAGAAACAAAATTATGGGTTCTCACTAGATGTGAAAAACAAACTTGAAGGGAATCAACTAAAGATTAGCATCATTAAGTCATAATTGTGAAAATTACGTCAAGTGTCCTTAAGCGTAATTGTCATTAATAAATTTAAATGATATTTTATCCATTTTGCACATTTGATGAAGCTAAATTCGAGAATCAGATAGAGACTTATCCTATCTAGACAGCTTAGGTCAAATGTCAATGTAATTACACTTATATATCACACATAGCAGCATATTAGCCCCGAGTCACACAGCCTGGTGATAAATGTTGTAAAAACAGGCCCACTGACCCAGTGTTAATGGGCCACTAACTATCTACCTGACACTTTTGTTGACATAGTTCAGTCGGTAGGGCATATTAACTCAGCATGTTGGAACAAAATGTCAGGCAGCTTTAATTAAGATACGAATCCGACTTCGTAAGAGGCCGTAGATTTACATGCTTTGTAGTTTACGACATTAAATGGATTATTCGTCGTCCTTTTCCACATTACAACCTCTGTAGTGTATTTTACCCTCTCCTTTGTTACGCATTGTGCTTCCAGAACATGTCTGGATAGGAGTGGATTTATTAACGTTGTCTAACTGTATCCCTGTATAATAATGATAATTTTATTTCGGTAGATACTCTTTTTTCACTAGAGTTTAACATATCGCCAACAACCAGGTCATTTGGCAACTTATCCCTTTTTAATGGTGTAGGAAGACCCTAGGCTTACACCTGAGCAGAACCACCGACCTTCCATAAGTTAGCTGAACAGATTCTCACACATTAAATTTTGTCTTGGGTGGGATTCGACATCACAGCGGTTAGGGGCTAGTGATTATAAGTCAGAGAATTAACCACTGGATCCTGGAGGCCCTCTTCGGTAAATAATGAAACAGTGATTTACATCTTTAACGTTAGTACTGATAGCATAACATATAGTGTATAATTTAGTGCACATTGGCCTAAATCTAAACCGGAAGTTCATTTTGCGTTTGCATTATCTTATAAGTTTATCTGCTTTATTGGATATATGGCGCTTGTCATATACCTGTAAGTATTTCCTAATTACTATTCCACTAATTGAAATCAAAAATCTTAGTAGACACGCTTTTCCCTTTTTAAGCATTTTATTGAAGTTTGCTGGCTTGAACAGTCTATTTTGATCATGGGTAATTCAGGTTGACACAATCATTAAAGATTTAATTGCAGTTTTTAAGGTTTCTTTTCATGTAAAACGTCTTTTCTTATACGTAGAATTTCGTTTGCGCAATAATTGTTGAAAAGTATGTCCGGAATTGGTAAATAATTTTGTGTTGACCGAGTCCTGAAACACCTGAGCTGTTTTTGGACTTTCGTTTAAACAAGCTATAAATACGGGAGTCCGCGCGATTCTGGGAGAATTTCGGTCTGGCTTTCATGCAGAAAGAAGCGTACGAAAGGTGAGCTATTAATATACATTTTATTGCAGAATAGTGACAAGTTTTCTTGACCCTCTACTAGCAAATACTATAGCCACAGGTTTAGTTTGTGGAATAGAAAAGCAGTAGAAATTGGAAACTTTTAGGGTGGTTTAGTTTCGTGCATGGAACACGGCATCTCAAACATTGTTTGTTGTGATTTGTGAAACCACGAAGAAAGGCTACCCAGTATTGTTCTGTAATATTATTTTATAAGTGTTGGATTAAATATAGGTTTTATTAAGAAATATTAGTTTGATCCGGTGAACCTATTTCTTGTATCAGCTTTAGTAAAGGAAGTTTGTTGAAATAGGTTGTTCATTTATTATTGTCTGTTGTTTACTGTTGATTATTGATAATGCTTTTTCGTATTGATGAATTTGTTCTAATCATTTGGCTTTGCAACCCAGAGAAAAATTATATTATGCAACAGTTTTGTTGTTTTATCTATACCCCCTGCACGTTACAATATATACTGTAAGATAGTTCATCAATATAGGAAGTTGTACAAAAAAGGGATCAAGTGTCCCTTAATCCCATTGTTGAGAAACACAAACAAACAAAAGTTTAAGCAGTTCAGCATTTGTTTCTTATCCAAACCATGCTCAATTATATCATATTATATTGTATTATATGGATGATAGTCGATGTATATTGTTTATTACTTCATAATTACAACAATACAATAACCATGTACCAGCATGCAAAATGCATGTTTTGTAAGCGGAATTAAGCCTAATAGGTATAGTAAAAGTCGACAGAATTATCTATATCACATGATATTGAAAAACAAGTCACAGATACAATCAGTTGTATGAACAACATTCGTATGACCGACAGAAAAGACAAGTGACTTTTTTATCATTTATTTTTACATTCAACAAAATGAAAACAACAAAAATTTCACTAGCAATGGAAATGCCCATGTGCTGCGCAAGGATGCATCTGAAATAAGCTACGTTACATAAACAATCAGGTTTAAGAATATGGCGATAGATATCAACTAATAAGCATTCAATGTCAGTTATACCAATACATGTATTTTTTGCTATGTGAGTTGTTCATATTACTAATTGATATTAATTTTTGGTAAGTTACATGTACGTACCTGTTTGATGAAAGCACCAAATTCAGCGGTTGTGATTACTGAATCACCTGTAAATAAAATAATTATGCTCATTTCGTCAAAAACTGCTTTCAATAATATCAATGTGAAAATATTTGTTTATGCTTGTGAAGCTAAGTTATTGTTATTAAAATGGTCTATTGTAATGCTATATTTCCTCCCTAGGATTTCACACCTTGCATTTTGTGATCAGTAAATTACCTCAGAATGATTTGAATTATTTTTCAAAGGTTTACCCGTATACTGACATTTAAAGCCATCGAGTATATTCGGTATATTTTTCTCTGGAATATTTTCTGTGCTTATAAAGATATCCTTTCATCCATTTCAACCTAACGTTTCCAAAAAGGTTTGTGTAAAGTAAAGTACATGTTTAGTATAACCCCTGAAAAAACAGAGTTCTCTGAAAATCGACGATTTTTTAAGAAACATTTTTTTCCTCTTGTGATAATAAGTGATAATTCTCTGAAAACCAGAATTCTCAGAAAACTTGATTTTTGGTCTAGTCCAAAAGGGGTGCGGTTTCACTGATTGTACTGTATATAGTTTGCTCAGCAAGTTAGGGTGTTTGCATGTAGCAAATAACATATTCACTGGCTTGTATATTGTTCAAATAATACTAGTTTCATTTGTCATATTTCTAAGAAGTATGCATTTGATTACCGTTTGGATCAAGACTTCCCATGTGGAAAAGAAGATCCACTTCTGACAGTTCACCATAGGGGAAGAATGTATCAAGATTATCGAAGAACAGAGCAGCATGATGGTGATTATCTAGGTATGTGGATGTCCATTTACTCACGAAGTCGTTTTTTGACACGATCTCGTCGGTTGCTGTAATCAAATTACTACCTTTTATACAGGTTCCAAATATAGTTACCTTAACACAAACACCAATAACATATTATTCATCTCTTATCAAAAGCATAAAGCAAATGTGCATACATTAATTTTGAAACTTAACTGAAACGTAAAATATAATTACAGAGCTATAAAAATATTTCTAACTTGACATTAGATTTCGATTTGCTAATGAATTAAATGTGTTTAACAATAACTGTTTTTTCACAAATGTGTATTTCGACATTTTATTCTATTTTTTTTAACGGCACTACAATAAAATTTTGATCCTTATACACAAACGTATTGTTGATCATTTTATAAATTTATCTATGTACATGGCAACTACTCAAGACCGACTTTCCGAGTTGTGCTTGAGGTGTTACAAAAAATGGGGACAGTTAAGGCTTTCAAGCTACTGAATCGACATGGTCCTGTTTCATTGATAAAACTTAGCTAATGTTTTATTTTGTTCAACCAAAAAGTTTTGCAATCCTTTGTTTTATTACAGTGATCTGTTGTCAGCTGTTGAAGTGTATAAGTTAAATGTTTGAAGTGTGTACCGTGAGCAAGATTTTCAAGTTTAAAAACTGTACGAAGATAAGTGTTTGAATCGGGCCCCTTGACTCCAGGAATATCAACCAACTAACTCCCGTAAATTCTTAATTCTAATAAATATCAATAAAACTTGCTGATCATCACGATGGTTATGGTAACTTTATACTGCTTGATCCAATTGCAAATATATAAAATATAAAGGATGAAATAAAAAAGCCGCCCACAGAAAGCCATGATGTAGGAAATAGTGCAGTGGAAAGAAATGTATTGCAGGAAAATCACTCATAATTGTTATCTAGGTAACTAGGATGCCATTTATGTTACAAAGATAGTTAAGGTATAACGTAGGTTTTCACCTATCGTTGTTCATTCACAAACAGCAAAATTACAACGCTAATTTGTCGTAAAATACTCACGAACATCTGAATCCCATTTAGCCAACAATTCATTTTTGAATTCGTCTATACTAATTACACCATCTCTGTCAACATCAGTATCGGCAATGACTAACTGGACAACTTCATCCAAGGTGTTTGGAGGGTTGCTACGAAATAGCAATTAGTAGTTGTACATTGTTGTTGGTGTAGAGCAATACGATTATAAATTATAAGTATTTTAGTACTTGTAAATTTATATAATCCAAAATTGATCAATATTGCACTTAACATGAGTATGATATATTTGTATATAGACCCTAAATCATTCTATAAGAAAAAGGATTCCGAGAAAAAAAAACACATACACAAAATCCAACCTTGCCCAAATCCCCAACCCAAATCACGCCCAACAAATAGGACCATACAAATAATGGAAAACACAAAACAGTCTCCCGGAGGGTCAGAAACGGTCAGTAGCAAAGCTAAAGGAGGTTTTAACTAGTTTTGTGAGCCCAACAAACGGAAACACTTTTTTTTCAAAGATAAATAATGGACAGATACAAAAAAAAATGGAAGATATTTCAATCAACAAGAAATAAGTAACATATTGTCTGCTCTCGTCCTTTCTAATTTTTAACTAAATAATAAAAATAAGTGAAGTCATGTATCGAGTTTTAAGTTACACGTCATATTAGGCAGCTTTACACCAGTAAGAACAGAGAAAGTTAACTTACCAAGTAGCAAATCCAATAATACACATCAACAAGATAACTTTCATGGTGCCTACTAAAAATAAAGAGTACATTGTTTATCGAGAGTCTGAAATAAAGTATGACTTTAGTACCTTCTTTCCATAGCAACGCAGGAACGAAAAGTCAACTTTAACTATGCGCCAAACAAAGCGTCACTTTTTTTTAAATTATTTTTTACCCTTTCTGCAGTTCATATAATTGATACTACTACAGGGACTAATTGGAATGACGCAACATCTTGTTGAAAAAGATACCATTGTTAATGTTTAAACGGACTAACTACATTTCTGAATCTTCAACGATGAATAAAGGATTCCTATGAAAAGGACACAAAGGGTGTTCCAATATACTACCTTCCCCAAAACTCATCCATCACATAGATACATACAAAAAATGGAGAACAAAGCAATGCATAAATATATAATTTAGCGATGCAAGAATAAAAGACATTACAATCAACGGCGATATGACTATACAACAAGTTCATTGCTCTTGTACACTAACTAAATAAATTGACGTTATATTAGAAAGCTAATGAATTACGATTTTGATCGGGTTGCAAGTGCTCGACTATTTTACTAAAGCTGGATCAAGGGAGAACAAGAACCGTCACAACCAAAGGCAAACAATCAACCCCACGTCCCCGGCCATAACCTCTTAAATGTCTTTGAGCATAATCTCATTAGATAAATCGTTAAATCGTTCTATATTAATCTGATTAAAGATTTTGGTAATGTCTTTTTATAAAATGAACGCTGTTTTATGATCATTTTGCGGCAGAATAGCAATAGCAAGTCATTTGATGATTCAAACAGACAGACAGGATCATTTGATTAAAATGCACAGATGAAAACAACATATTGGTTCCATTATAAATGAATACAAAATACCTACTATCATTCAACAGTAATGTTGGTTTCTTTTGTGTGAACCTCTACATGCATTCGATGTAAAAATATATCTATTTATTAACAGTTTGCATTTATCCCGAATTCCAGACCATAAATATGCTACAGCTACGAATCTATATACCATTACAGTTACATTTAAAACAAACCAGATTTGTCATGAAATTACGTCGTGGTTGCATGAAACAATACTCGAATGTGCGTAGAAATCAATGAATGTTACTAACCTGGTGTTAGTTAAAAGCTTCGATATCGAAATGATATTTGCCAGTTGCTTATATACGACAGAAGCAAATGGCCAGATTACATCGTGCCATAAGCGTACCAGTTCATTACGAAGGTCAATCTTGACCGGTCAAAATCGTGATATGGAACTATTTGCTGTCACCTTGTTTGGCAAATCAGTTTCATATCTGTACTTTACTGTGGTCAAGTACAGTCTTCCATAAGTTGGTGAAATCGTAATAATTCCTTTGTTAGAAAACTTGTAACAGTTTTTTTAAGTTTATGTAAAAAATTACCAACATGAAACAATTTCGAGTTCGTTGTTTTCAACTAAACTTGGATTTTCAAATTCAACCTTCTCATTACTTCTTATATGACGTTTGCAGTAAACAGTGTTTTGTTAACAGGATACTAAATTACAATTTCATAATCGAGAAGACCCAAAACAGCAGTGACACATGGAAACAGTGCTGGCGTACGATATCTGATGAAAGAAGATGTTAGATACATAGTTACCAATGTAGCAGTTTTATTACGATTTATTCATATCAAAACCTTTTTGTTAAAAGTAGATTGTGTACGGCGCTAAGTGTCCCACCAATTGTCCAAAAAAGCAAAGCAGAGATATAGTCAAACATTTCATCCGAAATATTTTACTTAAATCAGATTTAGTTGATAGTGGGTGGTATGGACACGGGCCATGGTGCTAAAATTACTCCCAAGAATTGATGGATTGAAGAACCAGAAAATAGAACCACATTAAATGCTGAGATTTCGGTTACACGCTTTTAGTGCTTCAAGAACTTCATTTTTCAAAGTTGATCTATGTATGAGATATAACCTCGTATATCCTGTATAAGTTGGACTTTTCAGAAATTGGAACATGATAACCTCTATAAAGGTCTATTTCAGATAAACAACTTTTCCAATTACTATTTGAAGTCCTTGACTTAGCATGTCCCTGGGTTTGATTGGATGATTCTATTCTTTGTAAGACGTGTTGTATTGTTTTGTTTCTAATTAATAGGACAGAAACTTTCACGTATGGCTTTCGTCATAAAAAATGAAAGTTTTCATATGTTTACGCTTGTTTTAAACACTATTTAAGTAATACTCTAGCAGGAGGTTTACGTAATCAGTTTTCTTGGATTCTTGACTAGTGTTCTTAGCAAGTGACTGCAACTTTTTGCAAACCTATATGTTACTGGTAGGTGAATAAACTACAAGACATTTGGGGAAGAATTGTAAAACATACGAGAAGCGAAAGGGATTACTTATTTCGAATGAATTGAGATTTGCAACCCAAGTATTAATTTTCCAGAGCTTTAATGGCAAGAGACCAAACACCATATAGTATACAAATGACGAACACAAACAACAACGGATGAAACATTGCCAGATTACTGACAATGTAATCTGAGGGTAAACAGATCAGTAAGAAGTTATCAAGTCGTGTTCTTCGTATGAAATGGACAATGCCTTTAGGTTCGCTAGCACTAAGTCCATCCAATCATTTCATTTGATTTCACTCTGTGTGTTAATTAATTCGTTCATATTATCACATTGAAAATCGTAAATAAGTGTCATTGAAATTCTTATCAGAAATGTCGTTCACTTGTCAGGAATATATTATCTAGAAGTCAACAAGTCTGCGAGAATCACCAGACGTGAACCATTGATGTCAAGGTTTTCAGTTGAAATATAGCGTAATTTAGCGGTCACTGAGAAAGTGTCCTACAATGTAATTATGGCACTAATTGTGTTCATATACAATGAAAACTTACTAAGCGACTACCTCAACACTACGACCACCTCATTACAACAACCACTTACTTTAGAAATGGTATTTAAAATTTCGTCTTTATTTCAACTTGGTAATAAGACCACCACGATATTTGGTCCATTTTTTTTCAGATCCCAAAGATGGACTCAATATATTGTGGTGGATTTTATGTAAGGCTTTACTTAAGAGGTGAGCAGACAATATTTTAGAATATTGTTTTTAATAAAACGTCTTTAAATCGAGACAAATACAAAGATAAACAAGGATTTGGTTGTATTGGGTTTTAACGCTGTTTTTCAACAATTTTTAAGTTATTTTTCACCTAACCAGTTTTCCTGGACTGTATACTAACCAGTACTAACTTACCCTTCCACAAGGAGCCGGCAACTTCTCCACATATAGAGGAAATTCGACATGGAAGGGTATGACCTGCCGCGACCGGGATTCGAACCCGGATCTCCGGGCTGCAAGTCCAGCGCACTAACCACTGGACCACGGCCGCGGCTAGATAAACAAGGGACATACTCCATGGAAGTATCTTATCTGAGCAATCTCCACTTAATGCAGAAAATTGGACAACAATGATTTAAGTATGATAAAATCCAGATTTTTGCTTATCTCAGATAAAATGTCCTGATTGTATAATGTCCCTGTGAAACATACACAGACATTGACCTCGTGTACTCACCATACTTTCCGTATATTATAGAAGTCTTAAGGGCCACGACCGTGGTCTAATGATTAGTACGCTGGACTTGTAAACCGGCGATACGGGTTCAAATCCCGGTCGCGGCAGGTCATACCCTACCCTACCATGAAAATTTGACAAAAATGACGATTTTCCTCCATATGTGGAGAAGTTGCCGCCTCCGTGTGGAAAAGCATGTTAGTACTGATTAGTGTACAGTCCAGGAAAACTAGTTTGGTGAACCGGTCGCCGCATATAACTGAACAAGTGTTGAAAAACGGCGTTAATCCCAATGCAAAAGGTGTTATATACTTACTTAGGTTAGTCTTAGTCCCGTGACTGATTAGGGTCCTTGTCCATAAAACTTGAGATTGGTCTTCAAGCTCAAATCACATGTACTAGTATTGTCTTTAAATGTTTCTTAATTAGCTGTGACAAAACTATGATTACTTTAATCATACACTACTCTATTAGCATGATTTATCTAAATTTGTATTTTATTGATTTTAACTAGCGATATCATTCAACCCAACTTACTCGAAAATGAAGTGCTGTTGCTTTACAAAATGTCATATTACAGGCAACATGTTTTCATAATACAAAATGTATTATAACAAGTAGACAAAACTGTGATGAGAAAAAAAGAACTGGAAAAAGAAGAAAATGAATCTGATAGAAGGAAAACATCGATAAAAGATGAAGAGGATGTAAGAGTAAGAAGATGTAAATACGTACATGAAGATATAAAAAAATCTTTTAATTTACGATAGTGTGAGATGATGTACTATCTAGTTGCTTTTCATAAAATAAATATTTTGCTTTTATACTTTTGAATACTTTCTTAAATAAACGTCAGAAATAAGGTTGAGATTTAGACTGAGAGACTGTTCTCTAGTTGTTTAGCTTAATGTCTGGTCGTCTTAGAAACGAAATACAGACTGACTCATACTAGCTTATTACATGTAGTGTGTCATTTGTACACTACAGTGAATCCTCGATATTGAGGCGACATTTGGGACCCCAAAAATCGGACGTAATAGTAAAATGGTCTCATTATCAGTTATTGAAGGCTGATCCGAAAATAAGTGGTCGTAACAAGGTCGTCGTAAAAATGAAGTGGTCACTATTCGAGGTATTTATTTTTTTCATTTTATTTACATGAATTAACAAGCGCTGAAACAATACACTTTGTAATAATTCATATTCACTGATAGAACGAATGACAAAACTGTGTATCGCTGTTAATGCATTTAAATTTAATACAATTTACATAAATGTATAATTTTGTTATAATAAGATTAAGATTAATATGTAGCACAAAATATATACTACATGGTGTGACTATCTAACAAATGTAAAAATGTCAAACACGATATGAACAACTAATACTATATAATATTGGCACTTTGCAATAAAATATACGTACTCACTATATTCAACATTAACTCTCACTATTATAAACGCTAATCATAAGTCCTCGCTGTAAACACTCACCCTTAAGCACTCATGATAAATTCTAACTATAAACACCCACAATAAACACAATAAACACTCATAATAATAAACCCAACAGTAAATGCGAGATAAACACACAATATAACCACTCACCTTAATCACTCACCATAAACATTCATTATCAACACTTAACATGCCCCCCCCTCCTCTATAAACGCTCATTATAATCGCTTAAGATAAACACTCATTATGATTACTTTGGCAAAAATGTCGGAGAATTTGCCGGTTTCTTGTGGAAAGGCAAGTTAATACTGATTATTATACAGTCCAGGAAAACTGGTTCGGTGAACCGGTTGCCGTAAAAAAACTGAGAAAATGTAGAAAAACGGCGGTAAACCAAATGAAAAGAAAAACAAACAACGCCAATCTAAGACATAAACGAAGATTTCATCTCTCAAGGTGCCATAGGCGCATGGAATCTCTTGGTTTTGTTGGTCGGTCTGAAGATTGCTAATCCATAACAAACTGTGATTTATTAATGTTCTTCCAGTGTTTTTTTTCATGTACTTTATTAACAATACCTATTCCGATACTTACTGGCATACAAGAATATTCATGATTTTGTTTGAGCCTAACCATATACTGAATTTTGAAGTATTTTAACAGTTACTTTTTTATATAACTGCTTTATTTTACAGTCTACTGCTCTCTACTAGTGTTTCGTCGTTCAATTCACAGCTTTGTTCCAAATCTACGTTGTCATGATCCAACACATAAATATCAGCAGGTTTCACATTGTCCGGAGGATTGACATTAGCATTGTCTTTTTCATTTTCTAGACCCGCAGATTCGTCCGTTACCATATCATCTATTTGGACCGCATACGAGACAGGATGTCCGCCATTTAACGGCTCACCGGAAGAGCTCGTTGACGGAAAATCAAGTTTCCCCGAAGATTCTGTAGTGTACGCCGTATTTTCGTACACATGATTTTCAGACGTGTCGGTATCTTGTAGTAATTCTTTAACTTCCGATGCGCCAAGACCTTTGGAGGAATGCGAAGCCTTTCGCTCACCTTTATATAGAAGCAGAGAAAGGAAGACGGACGTTCCTATTATATTTACAATAAGTCCGAAAAATACGAGAAAGAACGACCACGATAAGTATAGTGTCGGCCATGTTGGATGAAGTTCTTGTAGTTTGTGCATGTTAGCGTCTGTATGTTCGTAACTGTAGAATGCGGCTGAAAATAAAAAAAAACAATAAATAAGATGGTATGTACATGTATATAAGTGAACTACTTTTCACTGACTTCTCTAGAAACCTCTTAACTGTATAGATCCTTATTCAAATAACATTTTTTACAGTTTCTCGATTCACCTAAAAATAAAAATTTCTGAAAATCGTTTGGGTCTTATTTGGTACGGTATCGAGTATCATTTTTCGAAGGTAGCGCCTTGACGATGATGCTATTAACGAAATTTTGCTTCGCACGTTTGTTTGTAAAATAAAAAAAGTTATATCATTAAAATATAAATGAACATACTGTATACGTACGGTTGGCAGATAAGGAAATATACTTGAAGCTATGTAGTTTCTTATGTTTGAGGTAGAAATTAAGTTTTGTTATTTCATTTAGAGGTCAAAAAACATAACTCTGTCAGTCTTGTTTCATAGACTGACGAGTTGTGTTCCTTGACAATTACACTATACCCTGATACTTGAAATCTGACTCTGAGACAGGAGTTTCAATCCAACGATTATGTTAATGTGAAATTACCATGATTAAGTAAATATAGCTCCCTACAATAATGAAATCTGACTCCGAACAGAATTTTCAGTCAATATGATTTGATATAGGTGTAAATTGCATAATAATTAACAAAATGTCGTCAATGTTTGAATTACTAGTATTCAACAATTTGTTTCCGGAGGCATGTGAAATTTACATTAGACCAGGAAAAAAATGCTGATAATGGTTACCCGACCAACTCTATATTTGACTCCAATTGTATAGTTTTAAAAGACAAAACACAAAGTACGAGCATATTTGGGTACGAATTGATCCACCTATTCTTATAGAAGATATAGAAAAAAAGTAGAAAAGTTTTTTTGGACCTACCTGCTCTATTTTTTGGTTAGGTAACGCTAAACATGACTTCTTTAAAGCCGTAGTATATATAATATACTGTTGGCATTTTTTGCCTTCATGGAAGATAATTAACGTTTGCTCAGAAACTCATTAACTACTTACATAATAACATCAGAGTCATGAGAATGAAAGACGTCACACCGACGAGAATATGAATTGCTTTAATGCATATTATCAGACAGAACAAGCAGTTGACTCCCGCAATAGAAACCAGCAAGTACTGCTCTTCTTTCAGGTTCAAAGATGAATCTGCAAGCATAAAATGAACAAATATACATTGTATATGCAGAAACACAGTCTTAAAAGTTAGTCAAAGTTACAGCCGCGACCGTGTTTCAATGGTTGGAGCGCTGGACTTGTAACCCGGAGATCAGGGTTCGAATCCCGGTCGCGGCAGGCCATACCCTTCTATAAAAATTTGACAAAATGTCGATTTTCCTCCATATATGGAGAAGTTGTCGGCTCCTTGTGGAAGGGTTAGTTAGTACTGATAAGTATACAGTCCTGAAAAACTAGTTAGATGAACTGGTCGCCGTATATAACTGAAAACTTGTTTACAAACGACGTTAAATCCCAGTGACAATAAGTCACATAAAAAACAAAACATAGTTCAAGTTACAGGAAGACCCCAGGCGTATACCACTGACCTACCGAAAGACCGCTGGACAGCTTCCTCACATGTGAAAGTCTGGTTCCGGATGTGATTCGAACTAATAGCGGTGAGGGTCCCGTGATTAATATCCAGAGACCATGATCACTCAACCACGGAGACCCCTTTAATAGTTCTAAGTTAGTTATGACCAAATAATGGTGGAAATAAACATGTATGTATGTCATTCCGACAGCGAGAGAACGGATCGTAATTTTTACTGAAACATTCAGTTATTCTTGATTTCTTTTAGAATGAAACTGAGATCTTAGCTTTAAGACAAGTCTCAAGTTTTATAATCTTGGACCCGAGACATTTGTTTTTAAAATAGTCCCAGTTTGGACTGATATATTAAAACAAAATAAGTGTGTATATAATGATTGATACACTTACGATATTTTGCCTGGTCAGAAGTTTTGTGTACAAGTATAAAATAAGTATGTTAATCTTACAGCGGCCTTATTTTCTTAAGTACTTTATATTTTTTAAGCTTACGGATCAGTTTTTTCCGTATGTTCTATGACCGATTTTCCACATGAATGCATGAGCGTATTTAAAAAAGTAAATGTATACAAGTTTATTTGAATTCAATATTATTTTTCAACTTGATAAATGTAATTTTTTCGACTTATCGCCATGCGGCTTTAGAAATGGTATTCACTAAATTTATGCATCAAGTATCATAAAGTTCTAAAAAGGTCATAAGGTTGTCATGTATGGGTAAAAAGTCAAATCACACAGCGTCCGAAAAACATATAAAGAACGTAAAACATTCATTGCACATGCCTTTTTAGCATTACAGTAAAACCTAAAATAGCGACTACCTCAATATTACGTCCGCCTTGTTATAACGACCACTTATTTTCGGACCAACTTCCAATAACTCCCCTATGATTCAACTTGATTATGAGACCACCTAATATATTATTACTCCCGTTTTTTGGGCCCTGAAGGTGGTCTCATTATCGAGGTTTTTATTGTGCATTACATCATTTTTAGTTTAGTACATTGTATTTCGTCGAAATGCATTCTACGATGTCAAACTGCTTTATATCTTCTTAGTTATTTAACTATGTATGATTACATAAATAAAACATTTATATAATTGTCGAACTGAATACATTATAAATTACATCTTGAAATTAATCTAGATGTTTAGAATAAGTGTCATAATCATAGCACTAGTCCACGTGGCCATTTTGACCATCATAATGTCGTGTTTTCAATTTTATCCCTTAAGTCCCTTCCATTTTTCAGTATAAAAATGTAATAGAAAGGGCGCATTACCATTCCGTCTCCTGAACCCAATCGTGGTAACAAATTCACGTATTAAAAAATTCGCCACAAACAAAAATTGGCGACAAAAGCATGTATAATAAGCCTGACCACAAACGCACGTATTGTAAGACTGGCCACGAACACATGCCTTATAAGATTGGCAATGTTATGAAATGGAAGACAACATTGAATATACTATATAATTACCCGTCTCTATTTCCGTGCCATTATCATACTCCACAGTTTGTCTGAAAATACCAAAATAAATCTGTCTTGGCATTGAATCTGTAATTATAAGAGATGAACAATGTTAAGAACCGAACATAATACAGATTTTAGCAGCAAGGAATACAACCATGAAGTGCCACGCCCTGCGAACGAATTCAGGACCCGTGGCCCATAAACCTAACTCTCTACAAATCAAGCTAAACCGATGGGCAGTTTGGTGCAATTTGCTTGTTTGTCTTATGTGACTTATTTTCACTGGGGTTTAACGCCGTTTTTAACAAATTTTCAGTTATATGCGGCAACCGGTTCACCTAACTAGTTTTCCTGGACTGTATTCTAACCAGTACTAACTTACCCTTCCACAAGGAGCTGGCAACTTCTCCACGTGTAGAGGAAAATCGACATTCTTGTCAAATTTTCATCGTAGGGTATGACCTGCCGCGACCGGGATTCGAACCAGGATCTCCGGGTTACAAATCCGGCGCATTAACCACTGGACCTCGGCCGCGGCCCTGTTTGGTGTAAAGGCTGCATAAGGTGAAATTATCAAAATGGCTATCAGTCAGGCCACTTTTGAATGTCAACAAGTCGGAACATAAGAGCAAACAAAGCAATGAATTTGGGGTAAGAATACGATATCTATGAAATACGTTCAGGCGTTGTAAACTGAGAGTTACAGATACTTTAAACTCCGATTAAGTTAAAAATAAGCCTGCAATATGGTGCCAATCGATGTGCTGTAAAACTAATTGAAGAATATGCATCAAAGTTCACAATGTTGCATTGTGATCCTTAGGAAGTTTTTTCGGCCACCCAAAACATAATATGATAAATATGTAAAAGCACACAATTACTAACTAAATGTACTTCACAATAAATGCGATTTTGCTTCCTCTGAAATAAATCAAAATTGATACACGTACAACAAAATACAAGTATTTGACACGTCACGTGCATATTGATCTACAGACGCTCACTTGTTTCATTTCCGGTCTGTACATCGTCACGTGATCCGACGCACCAATAATCAGTCAGTATTCCTGCTATCTGAGCGCCGATCCCAATCAGAACGAACATCAAAGCAAAATTTGCTGCACATCGCACGGAACAACCCATGGTTCTGAAATATAAATGTATAAAAAATGTTTTATAGTCGCACCAACAATTAGTGTCATTTGGTGGCATTTTCAGCTTTTTTACAGTGGGGAAACACCAGGCGTTCGCTTTAATGGAACTATTGACCTTACGAAAGCTAGCTGGTGAGCTTTCTCATATTAGAATTTTTCTGGTCTCTGAAAGGATTATAACACATCGACGAGTATACCACTCAGCCATGGAGGCCGCTTGTGTAAAATATAACGATATTAACTGAGAGGTTATTTTATTCAATGTTGACTGGTGCTAGATTAATCTAAAAACGCAAGCGTCTGACTGGTTGCTTCAGAGCACAGTCTTGAGATCAACCAATGATAAGGTTACATTTTAAGACTGTGCTATGATTGCCACTATAGTGTACGATAGTAAAAGTAAAACACTATGACGACGTCATTCATTTGTTCAGAACCGTACTGATACCAGATTACTTTATGCAGTAAAACCACACTTAACGACCACCTCAGTAATACGATCTCCTTTATATAGCGGCCACTCATTGACGGACTGGTTTTGAATCCTTAATCGATATTTCAATTTGATAATGACGCCATTTCAATGTAAATACCGATTTTTACGGGTCCAAATGTTGCATTTAAATCAAGAATTTACTGCAATCTCGTATTTGGATATTATTAGTTACATGGCTTCATACTGACCCGATACAGTGTGATACAGGGTCCACAAATAAATATTGGGTGAGAGCGATTAATTTACTGACCCTGTATCACTCCGTATCGGGTCAGTAAGAAGCCGTGTAACGGATTTATCTTACCTGGTACCATTCAGATATCAATTAATTGGATATGAATTGCTATTGACTTTACACGGAAAAATATTAAGTCAGCACGTGACCAGGTCCAACCAATCAACATCAAGTATTCTGTACGAGGTAAGATAACAATGAATGTGTATGTACGAGTTGTCACTCAATCAATATTTCTAATATTACGTATCAAAGACAAAAATTCATGTTGCGTGTTTTTTTATTTCTTCATCTTTTTTTCTTTCCGAAGTTACAGGGTCAAGTCCGGTTATTTCTGAATCACCCCTCGTATAACCATAATCGCGGTCAGTATATAATTACGATGATCTGCCAGGTTCAATATTGACCACGAGCCCAAAGAACGGTCAGTGTTAACATAACTCAGGTCAGCAAAATTGCCAACAGTTATTGACCGATATATATATATGATAATTGTTATGGTACACACTCAATAAAGTGTGTTGTAAATTGTGAATAAGCTAAAAACTACGGTGTAAAAATAAAAGCCAGTCATTATTACTGGAATTTTCGTGGCTTCCAAACTCGTACACTTAATACTAATGAGCGATTGAGCACTCACATTTCAGATGTAAAAAATGTCCAGTTTTTTTCTGTTTAATCATTTATTGACGCGTGTTAATAATATAATTTCAACAATCTTCCTGCAAAATATGTGAATAAGTAATACAAGTATGAACAACCATTCTTTGTACGCAGATAATTTACATGGCATGATATTTTAAATTCATGATCATTTTATTTATATTAATATATGTAAAGAATAAATAGAAAAAACACATTCAAAAATCTCAAAGTCCCCAAAATATTACCTTTCGCAAAACCTACAAATCCAAAACCCACTTAACATATAGGAACATATAAAAAATGGAGGACAGAAAACAAAGTCGTCCGGCTTGTACCGTCCTAGAAAAGTGTGTGGCAGAGCTACTGTTTTTTAAAACTAGTTTTCTGGGCCCAACTTCACACATGGCGCCGGGTAAATCAATAGCTCGAATCTTAATAGTTTGGTGTGCATTTTCAGTAGATAGGCATGGCTGACCGAAAGATTTGAATATGACCGATGTAGTATCACTATTTTAGTTATAGGCATGTGACGATGCTAACATTCATTACGTACTTGCTGTGGTCATATGTATGAATATGCGATTTAAAAACTCTATGGTTGAAGTAGGTAATGGAGACCCTATATATTCGGCACAAAACATCGATGTCAGTGGTCGGTTGAAACCCGTCTGATTAATATGTTTTTCTATGGAATTTAAGCGCCAAAGGTGACACCCAAGTCACGATGTTCCCACCTCTGCTTCACGAATCTTGTGGGCTTTATAATAATTACATAAAGAGTTTCTGATTTAAGCTCATTAATAACACAGGAACCAAGAATATGTCAACCGTCGCTTGTACATAAAAAGCTAGGAGACCATGGTTGATTGGTTCTGGTTTTTGACTCGTAATGACCGTTGTGAGTTCGAATCCCATCCGGATCGAACAAAACTCAAATGTGAGGAAATTGTTCAGCTAGCTTACGGAAGGTCGGTGGTTCTACCCAGGTATCCGTCGTAGGTCTTCCTCCACCATGGAACTGAGAAACTCGCCAAATACTAGTACCTGGCTGCTGGTGCGACGGTGAACCCGAATAAAAAAACAATGTTACATCATACTCAGTTTGTAAGATTTACATTCAACGTTACAAGTTCATTTAATATTTTCTATGTATAGAGTAACCCAATTTAAAGTCACAGATATTTTTGAAATGTCTTGATAAACTAAGTAGCTATAAAAACAACGGTCTGCACTCGATACTTATAAAAAGAACCAATATAAAATTGTCTCTGTATAAAATCTACATGTATGTACATGCATATACGAGTATTAGAATTTTATCGTAGATATATTATACATACTAATAGTTAATACTAATGAATACGAATGGAGCGTACATTGTTAACATAGTGTAGTGCAACCTCTCCAGAACGGCCCTCTCTTGAGCAACAACCTCCTTTCAACAACCGCATGATTTTTTCCCGCTGTACGATATAGATATTAATTCAACCTCGCCAACAACCTCCCAACAGCAACATATTTTTGCTTCTCCCAAAGGATGTTGCTTTAGAAAGGTTATACTGTATTGTAAGGTACGTATGGGACGGCTCCCTATTCTACTCATGCATGTACCCATGAAGGTAAAAATAAAAAAAATGTCAAAAATATTCTAATGTTTAAGGATAAAGTAATTGTCAAGATTATGAGCGCTTTCACGTTAATTTTGAGAAAATATTGGAAAATAAGCATGCAGTGATTTGCATTTGGGCGAATTAGTCATTACAGAAAAAATATAGATATTATTCAGCCAAATTTAAGTTGACAATTAAAAGAGGGTGCGTTCTTTAAAATAATCTCATGTCGACGCCCCCATTCTTCTCTGTTGTGATAGATTTTCCGCGTTAAACATGAACGTATTTCACGAGTCACTTCGAAACAGTTGGTATTCAACAATAACCGGATGGGTGAAAATCACATTGTGCTGCACAGAAACGCGCATATTAAGTTCATTGTAACAGCAACGAAAATAAAAAGATATCAATAAGTATACAATACCTTTATAAATATTTCATTCACTTAAAATCCAAATACAATCCTCAAGTGAAATTTATAGGTATATCGATTTTAAACAGACGTTAAAATGTCGGCTTAATGCAAAACTATGCAGCTGTGATCAAAATAGTAATACTTTTGTAATCCGACGAAAATTTCTTCCGATTTCTCAACATATATTACAAACCGTTTAATTTCTCACCACGCAAATATTTTTATTTAAATCAATTAATCAATGTTCAATACAAGTTAAACTATACTATTAAAATAAAGTTTAAGCAGATTTCGATTTCATAAAAACATAATTAAAACTAATATATGCATGTAAGTAATTCATGACACGCCTTGAATACTAAATGTATAACATTCATAGAATGTGTTTTCTTTTCTTTTTTTAATCCCGTTCGAAATGCCGATCAAATGAATAACACGAATTTAAGTTCGTTCATTCGCAGTTGTTCATAGAAAAAGATTTTATTTCAAGTAATTGAGTGCGTTAATACATGCGTGTTTGCATTGAATTTATCGGAAACTTATATACTAATTCATACTTCAATGATATGTGTATTGTAAGTTAAAAACTACAAATTTTCATGTTTAATTTTTATAATAATCAATATTTTTGACTTCGTCAATTATCGACAATATTCGGTAATATCCGGCTATCTTCGGTATTAAGTGTTATGAATATATTGACATGTATTTAGTGTGACATCTAAACGGCACTTCACAAATGCACTAAGACACATCTTTTGTCAATTTTTAGTGCAGATAAGAATATATTTTCAAAAACTGATTTTTACTTCCGGATCGATGAAAATAAATGTTACCCCCATAAAGAGAATTTGTAATCCTTATACGTTATATTGTGTTGTTTTCAATGTTTTTTTTTCAGTTTGGAATTATTTCATAATAATAAATTCCCTATTTATTCCCTATCTATTCCCTATCATATTGTTTATATATATTTAAGAACTTTATTAATATAAAGTATATAATAAATAAAGTAGCTTTAATAATTTACTGATGTGAGTTCGAATTCCACCCAGGACCAATTCTCAAGTGAGGAAGCTGTCCAACAAATTTACGGGAAGGTCGGTGGTTTTACCCCGGAGCAATCATTTGCATGCAATGTTTATTTTCGAATGCGGTGTCTTTGTACTAATACATGTCACACTATAATTAATTTTGTTTATTACATCTTTCTGTCCCTCAGATAAGGAGCCTGCGTGGTCGAGTGGTTATGGTGTCTGACTAGTAATTACTAGCCCTCTCACCGTTGTGAGTCCGAATCCCACCCTGAATTAGACCAATGTCGCATGTGAGGCATTTGTCCAGCTAACATGCAGAAAATAGGTGGTTCTACTCTAGTATACGCCTGGGGTCTTCCACCACTGTTATAGCTTGAAAAGTCAGCAAATGACCCTGGTTGTTGACGAGACGTTAAACTCCAGAAAAACATTGATCAGAAATGGAGTTTAATCAACCGTAGTAAAATCTTCCTAACAATAAATGTCAAATATGGAAATGCTTAAATCGACAACTTCATGTTTATCTGTATATTGCGGGTAATTAGACACTCATCAGGAAATGAAGTAGATTCATTGACATTTAATTAATGACATGAGAGATATAAAATAGCTTTAATTAGATAACGGGAGACAACTCTTTCATGATGACACAGCAGAATGTCAAAACTATATGAAGATATTTTCAGCTGCAATAGAAACACGCCGGTTGATTTTTTGGATATTCAAAATGATTAAACCATATGTTTATACGTATTTCTATAAATTACGGCAATAGAATTTGGTACAGTATAACCCCTGAAAACCGGACACCCTTCCGGACTGATCCTAAAGCTAGATTTTCTGATAATTCAAATTTCAGAGAACTATTGATTATAGAAGAGAAAAAATGGGACTTGAAAAATCGTCCTATTTTCAGGGAATTTCGGTTTTCAGAGAGTCCGGTTTTCAGGGATTTTACTGTATATGCAAGCGTGCATAATCAAAATCAAATCAGCGATAAATTATTTATTCTTGCCATGATAAATCAGGCGTATACCCAGGCTAAATTGAAGTGAATTCAAGAATATGATACGTTCTAAAAGTAGCTGGTTTAACCCCATATCAGAGAAGATTTTTGATTGATTTTAATTTCTCATTACAACCATTTTACCATGATTATATAATTTATTTTTTATTAGTTTTTTTGACAAATGATGCGGACTCAGCTTTGTACTTGTATTGGCAGGTACGGGCCTTGATTAAAATAAAACGTTTTTGTATCTTGAAGAAGGTTGAAAAAAATTACATTAGGTTAGGGCGTTCCTTTTGTTATTCAATATAGTTTTTAATCACGTGATCATGAATGTTGTGCTACGAGCTGAATAACTCAGTGCGTTACTTCCGTCAATAGTTTTTGGTAATATTATACTGTTTCTGAAACCAGAACGACATAAAAACATATTTAGACTAATGTAAAATGTAAGTGTGAAATTGATTTGTTTACATATAAACCATAAACCCGTGAATAAGCAGCATTTTCCCTTTTCTGTCAGTAATTTTCTACTAATAAACATCTTAGATGCTTGAACTAGAACCATTCTAAAACGAATAAGTCAAGATGAAATTGAAAACGAAAAAGAAATGGGGGGGGCTGAAATGTTTGTGATGGAAAAGGGAGATCACTGCGGAGGAGACTGATAAAGTCAGTGTGTCCCTGTTATTCAACATTGTCGGCGGACTCGACACGGCCAGTGAAAAAAACTGTAAATGTCCGTATTTATTTATAACCGTGTACCTACATAAATAAGTGGATGGGGCGATGTGTCAAAGTCCTGCTGAATATACCTGTTAAAAAGCTGGAAAAGTCACCAAATGACCCCGGCTGTTGGTGCAGCGTTAAACTATCAAAAATAGTCCCAAGAAAAAGTAAAACAAAACATTCACGATTAAAGCTACTTTATTCTATTGCGTCATTTACAAAGTGAGCTTTGTGCAGTGACATGACTCACTGTTTTTGCGTTTCGCATACTAAAATTGTTTATTAAATATTTTGACTTTGTCGACAACTGATTGAAACTTTTTCACACATTCGTGTTGAATTATGTCCCAGTTCTCGACGTGGTTTAAAATTCAGGACCCTTGTGTCACGTGTACTGACAAAACTTTATCTTTCATCATACGTATTATATAAATTAAATAGAGGAAATTGTTTGACACGTTGTGTACATGAATATATTAATTCAATAGGTCGTTTAAAGCGGCAAAACTTTTTTCTATTTCATTATATTCAAGCAAATGTGATTTCTCCTCCACGATTTTTCACATATAACAGTACTTTTTTCATTGTGCAAAATTCTACCAACTTTTCAGAGCTAATTTCTTTGAAATATTTCGAGCAGTCAAAAGTCTAAAAATTGACGCACTACTTTCGGTTTTATAGACACATGAAGCGTACGTGCAGGGCGTCATTCAGAGAAACGTGATCCATTTTATGATGTTGGACTCAAAATAAAGTCAACAAGAAAAGTAAAACATGAGTTCTCAAGCTTTCAAACGTTTGACCAGCTGGTTTTATTTAAAGTACAGTAAAATTTCACATAACGACTACCTTGATATAACGACCACTTACTTTCAGATCGGCTTTCATTAATTCATCAATAATTCAACTTGATAATGAGACCACCTCATTATTACGCCCAAGTTTTCGAGTCCAGAAGGCTTCTATTGGAAGTTTTACTGTACTTCGACTAACCGATAAATAAGGAGTCACAAACAAGTAGGCATATGTATATGTATAAGACGATAAATGAATAGTTATATATACAAATATAGTAGAGAAGGTTCACAAGTAGTTATGAAGTATTTATCAATAAATAATTATAAATACTTCAGGCATGAATATCAGTAACGAAACATTGAATTGCAACCTATAGAAAAGCAGAAAACAGCACTGGTGAGCGAATAGATGTGACGTCATATTAGTTCTCCATGTCAAAAACTGCCGGACATTTTGTCCAGCTGTTTCGGGATATTTATTCACATGAAAATGATTACCGCAATTGTTCAAAAAGTCATTTGTACATTTTTCTAAATTAGGAAGAAATATTTGAAGAATTCCAAGCTTTAGATTCATTGCCTAAATAAACAGTTACTTTCAGTTTGAAAACGTAAATACCGTATGTCATTTGGAGAATTGATAATCTCTTTACAGAAACAATGTAATATTTTTGGAATATAACACAACAAAAAGGTACATACATGCTCAGAAGAATTAAATATGCCGTTTCTACTTTCTATCACATTAGCTAAGCATGTATCGCTTGCAATTACGCCATTTCGGCTAATTCTAGTCATATAAAAGAGTATTGCACACATCCATTTAAGATCCAATCAAATATTGTCTCATGTACATTTCTGTGAATCATTTTGCGAGGTCTTCTTTGGTAACATGTATCACGTTGTACTCTCCCTTCTCCCGTATAATCTCGTCATCACCATCACCAGCTATCAAACGCTGCTTCTCGTCAGTAGGGAAATGCTTATTTCTTGCGCTGCACGCATATTTTGCATACAGAATCCAGCCCAAACAGACAAAGGCAAACGAAATTAACACAAGAAGTCCGAACAACTCCGGTTGAGGGGCCACTATAACCATGACAAATTTGATCATGTCCATCAATTGATTCAGAGCTGTTTGGACTCCTAAAACAATGCCTCGTTCTTTCTCCTCGACTGTTTCTAAAAATAGTTGCGTAATTGTCAAGTCACCCATCCAAAGTCCTGAAATGTAAAACGTGACCTAATAGTAAAACCTCGATAATGAGACCACTTTCGGAACCCGAAAATCGATAATAATAATGAGGTGGTCTCCTTATTAAGTTGAATTATAAGGGAGTTATTGGAAGCCGGTCTGAAAATATGTGGTCATTATATCAAGGCGGTCGAAATATTGAGGTGGTCGCCACGTAAGATTTTACTTACTTTAGTGTAGCGTTGGAAATATATGTAAATATCTATTTAGACAGCACATGTAGCTAGATTTCAGCTGATTGTTAGCGTTCAATTGAATCAATACATATTTATTACGCTTAATCACAGTGGTAACCACACAATAAGTGACTGTTTGATTATATAAATATGGACTTATAATTTAATTCTCCGTATGTATCCATATTTTCCTGTTCACCTTTTATTTATATGCAGTATAACCTATGAAAACCGGACCCCTTCAGGACTCAGCCAAAGATCCGTTTGTCTGAGAACTTTTTTCAGAGAATTATTGGTTAAAGAAGATTAAAAAATGGGACTTATGTATTATTGCAAACAATCTACCATTCCCTGACGCGGATACAACTCAACACTTACCGCATCTGGCCCCTATTATTCCAGCCATAAGCAGAGTTATCGATAGATAGTCGTCCCAAAAGGTCGAATCATCATCGATTATTGTTTCATTATCTGTGGTGTTGAATATCGGATTGAAAGTAGGTGCGTCGGTAAAGATTGGCGCTTCAGTTGTTGCGTTGACAACCAGAATGTCGTCATCTGAATCCGCATAGTTCAGATCAAAGGGAGATCCGGGTGCCCACACGCTTGCCACGCATAAACAAAGGAACAATATCTGGAAAGACAATCCAAACATCCCGGTCCTCTGCATGCCGATTTTCTTTCGCATCCATGGGTAAATAAATGTACCAACAATTCCCACAAATGCTCCAGCAGCCATCAATCCCCCCATAACAGATTCGTTGATACCTTGTGTGTAGGCAAATCCTAAAATTTAAAGATGGTACAATGTATAAGTATGTTATATCTTTATGTTGGGGTTTCCTTAACTTTGTTAGAGTTCATAGTTTCTTTATCGTCATCTTCCTCGTGTATTCCGGAAATAAGGACACAAATAAACGAATGTTATAAAACAAATAATCATTTTATTATTTTGAAACGGCTTTGATATAGCACCGACAATTTATTATTCAAAGAATTTAATTGGACTTAATTTGGATTGTTAAATAATTGTAAGTCTGACTATAATTGGTTGATCTTGTATTATTTGTATTTAAAATAGTTTTAAAAATCAGACCTTAAAGAATGCATGTATCGATTGATGTAGTTACTCGTTACAACCACATCAATTCATTCTTTTCACGGAAGAATTTAAAAGAAATGTATAACAAACGTCACGTGATGTATGTTCCGTAATACACACCCACTGTGATGTTATCAAACCCGAGAACAGTCATATACAATGACGCCAGACCAAGGCCAGCGAACGCCACATCGTATTTCATAAAGGTCTTCCATCCTCGAAGCAATATAATAAAGCTCTCCAGTAACCCAGAGACACACGCAGCACATTTCCCTTTGCTTCGTTGGTCTTCATCTATTGTTTTAAAGTAATCATATGATAAAATGTGGAATGGTGGTCAGACAGAAAATCGAAATGTAAATGCCTCGTTCAGTAAAGTTTTTTTTTTGTCTATATCATGTTATCATGTTACCAAATGAAACGCATCTATATGCATAAGTTAGAAGTCTTCCCATTATGACATATTGGACGCATACAAATATACACATGGTGGGAATATCATTAGAAGTAATTGTTGTGCTTGGTACTTTAAGCACTAGTATAGTTCAGAGTTTACATTATATTAACAAAATCTCTCACACTTCTGTAAACTAAAGATTGCAACCTGTTAGGGTTTATTTACAATATGCTTACCAACGTAAGAACATTTCAGTTTTAAGAATGCTACCGACCATTCGTGCTCAGTGCTGTGAAACTCCGCTCAACAGCCAACAGATCTACTCACCAAGCGGCCAAACTCCTTCTGAGTGGCCAATCATGTTTCTGTTTAGTGTTTCTTACCTTCTTCATCAATGCGACAGAAGTCCTTTTTGGCTCTCAAAGCGGGTACCACATTGTACACCTTCCACAGTAAATAGTACTCGACAAATACGGACACAACATTCCATCCACCAATGAAGATGGCTCCAATCTCCGTGGAGGCGTAAGCCATAACTTGGCCAGTTGCAATCGGAGCAACAATATTCGTGACCAGATCAATACATTTAAGAATGGCACTTGTTGCTGAAAAATGTAGAATGTAAGTATCTCATCATATTGTAGAATGTGAGAGGGCTTTTAATGGTATAAACAATGTAAATTACTAAGTACTTTTAGATACAACTAATTTGATTGGCGATCTTTTCATTTGCAGTTAGGATAAATGTCATAGTATTACATAAGTATTAGAAAGCAGACAACGTCATGTTTAGCAGGTTGTATTTTACTTCAAATTTGGAAATTGATAGTCCCTGATATATTTGATACCATAAAATTCTTACAAAAAATTAAATAGATAAAGATTTCACCACAAAGCGTCGTCATTTAAACTGTTTGTTTGTTTGTCCCAAACAACTAAAATATGTTATCTGGTTGGGGGAAACTATAAATAAATTAAAGTGACATTACAACATATATATTTTCAAGAAAGAAATACTGAATATACAGTCAAACCTGTGTTTGAGGCTACCTCCGAATAAAGACCACCCGGTGAATAAATACTATTCTTTGAAAAATCGTCACTTATTATTTAGAACAAACTGACCTCTGAATAAAGGTCATCTGTCAAAAAAGGCCACATTTTGTCTTTCCCATGGGTGGCCTTTGTTTACAGGTTTGACTGTAGTGTAGATATCTAACTGGCCAGAAGATCCGTGTCATCTCCGCATATCTCAACTATCCAATCCTTCTCCACAGCTATGGTGTTACCGGTGCTGGCTAACTGGGCAATCACAGCAATCAGTATAATAGCCCCGAAACAAATGTTCAGCAACCATTTGTCCGGCCATTCATTCTCGATTTCTTCTTTGAAGTAAATCACAAAGTAAATAATGACGGCACAAATTGCGATGCTAAGGTTCTGTATGACTAAAGATATCCTGGCAGCTGTAATATACAACACAATTTTGGATGAATGATGCTTTCAGTACTTGTTGGCTTGCTGGAGTATTGTCAATGAAAATATTAGGGTGCTTGATAGCTTCAGCATTGTGAATACTTATCAATGTCAATGAAAAATGTTGGAGGTTGTAACATGTAAGTGGTAGATACCCAGATTCTACTTAATACGTCGCGTATGTAAAACGCTATGGTGTGCCACTTTTATTTATTCAATGTCTAAGAAACCAACCAAGCATGTGTACAACAACCAATGTTTACAAAAATCGGGAGGAGAAACGAAGCCTTTATGTACAATTTGACTTTAATCAAAAGTCAATCGTGAGATTTAATGTAAGCTAAAGTGTTTCTGTTGTTCACATGATAGCTTTATCCAAAGGTAGCCAAGATGTTAGTTTTTACTATAATACAATGCATTATTTAATACAAACCGGAGAGTCTGGCAGTTTTGTCAACCCAATCACCGACCATTGGCCCGAACAACAGAATTGCTGCTCCCATCACAAACCCATAAATTGCTGTCAACAACAAGGACTCCGGTGCTATAATAACTAGAAATAGTCCCACACCAAACTGCCACATTCGATCGCCCTGTCAATACAAGTTGAAAATGGCGCATTTAATTTAAAAGAGTACAGTCATAAAAGAGTACAGGTCGTTTCAGAACAATACGTGCTTGGTTTTATACATAATACTTGTATGCTTGTTAAGTACAACGTGCCAGTATTTTTGGGACGAGGCATCTTGTGTTGCGCTGATGGCGTGGTTCAGTCACACATGGCTATCGGTCATGGGTGGTTACATATGTGTAGCTCCTAGTGAGCTTTAGTATCGAATAGTGGTCGATGTGTTAATATTTCCAATACACTGTATACAGGAAACTGGACTTTCGACCAAATTCCTACATAGATTATGCTGTCTTTGTTCCATTGTACCAACTAATTCAAGCCTGAAATCATTGTTCTAATATTATGCATTATCTCAACTGTCTCGTTTTCGAAGTTCGTGAACAACTGTGTGAACTTATTTTATATTTAAACAATAACTTACCCATGCCGACAAAAAATGACTTATGTACACGTATATACAAACAGTTTTTGTTTCTTTATCTGTCCCTAAAAGAGAAATAACAAATTGTATGAGATAAAATAAGCTGTGTACCAATTTCTTTGCCCCTAAATATTAACTAAAAATTAATTAAAATTGCGAACATTCGCACGAAGAAAGCCTTGGGCAATAACAGGTAGTAAATTTAGTCTAAGATAAGTAATTAAAAATCCTTCACCGCTGTGAATTTGAAAAAATCCCACCCGGGACCACATTTCATATGTGAGGAAGCTGTACAGCTTCCTAACGAAAAGTATGTTGCTGTACCAAGGTACACGGTTTTCCCGAAAGTGTCACCAGATGACCCTGGCTGTTGGTATAGAGCATAGAGCCTCTCCATTCGCATAATTGGGTTGGAAATTACAAAAAAAAAATCATAAAAAGGTAGCAAACAAGAATTAATGAAAATAAAGCACAGTGGGGTGTCGAATTAAAACACAATGAGAAACAATTAGATATAAAAAAATATGTAAGCAAGTAGAAAAGTAAAAATATAGGTACTGCTAATGTAAAATACATGAAAAACGGACATAAAGACATATTGAGCGAACAATTACAGATTTTTTTGCTTTCATTACAGACTTGTCAACAACTCTCCTGCATGTTAATATTTTAAATACACATTGTACCTTGTTTTTAGACTGAATCAAGGGATTTTCCCGGAATTTTCTATGTGAGTCACGTGATTCCCCACACTGATATAATGTCAACTTTGGTCTACACTGTTTACAGTGTTACATAAAACAGTACAGCTCACCTGAACCTCCTCCGACTAGAGGGGTATGTTCCTCTACTACCTTCACAGACTTCTCAACATCTCCCCGTGTTGATGATCGTTTAAACGACGAGTGATATCCCGATACTTCAATACTTTTGTCTGTCAGACCAACGTGAGTATGACTGAAAAAAGACAGCTGTGTGTGTGTGTGTGTGTTTATGGCAGAGCGTACAGTTCAAAATCGATGTCAAAACTTCGAAATCCTACGACATCCACATTAAATTTCGCTAGTACTGCGCGAAAATTATCGTTTTAAAGACGATAAAACGGGATGAGATTCGAACTTCAAAGACTTCGAGGTGAGGGGCTTATGAGAGAGCATAAGGGCGTCTTTGTATGATTATATATAACAGAGAATGAAATCTATAAATTACCCGCTGTAGTATTTGAGCATTTTTAAAACTATATGATCGATGACTTCATAAATCACAACGTCAAAATGTGTCAAAATTCTCCAAAAACTTAAAAATAGCGTTCTAATAATTTTGTATCACAAAAATAAAATATCCACACTTATGCTGAAGGTTTTATTCGTTTATCAAAATACAATGATTGTCTTGTGTCTACAGTTTTCTGAATGAAGAATTTTATAATACACCACAACAAACACTAAATCCAACAAATTCAACTTATAAACATGGCGAGAAACATTTTGACAAGAGTCAAGTGTAAACAAACTCAATTCTTCGTTCATAGGAGTCTGTCTTGCTCATTGGAAGGCGATAAAAATGTCCAATTCGAATAAATCTATCCAAAGAACTATTAGGCAATAAAACTGTCTGATTTGAAACAAGGTATCCGAAGGGCGAGTTTTAATATTAGTAAGACAACCGAATCACTGTTCCATTCTCACGATTGTTTCCTATCCATTAACATGATAAAATGAACATTGTATTGATGCTGGTATATAGTATATTGAGTTCTAAAACGTGTCCACGCATACAAATCTTCTACATATATTCATAATCATAAACGTATTGCTATGCGTCTACATAGATATGTTCAGAGCAGCACGTACATATTATAAAAATACAAGTACTTTAGGATGGGGTCGGACAGACAGAATAAACTTGACATTTATGTTTTAAACTCTGTAAAAGAAATAAACAGATCTCAGGTGTATAAGTAAAATTACCTTTACATGTAACAGATTTTGAGTTATACATATATATACAGAAGACTCTCGTTATGGCGAACTCGCTTTAGACGAATTTTTCGTTATGTCGAAATCACTCCGAGGTCCTGTCTGCATCTTTGTCCGCTTCTTTGTACAAATAAAATTCAGTTTCAGATGAAGTTAAATGAAATTATATTATTGCTGTTAGAATATAGCCAAAATATGGGTATATTACTAACCCAGATCGAGCTATACCCTCCTGAAGTTTGTGACGTTTTTTCGTTAAGACGAACAATTTTCACGTTCCGCACAACTCGTCATAACGAGAGTCAACTGTATACATGAAGTTTACCTACAATAAAACATTAAATCATTTATTAAAACGGAACATTAAGCAACAGCAAATTGATTGTTATTAGTATTACTTAATCCACCAATTTCTTTAATCCAAAAGATTTGGTTTGTTCCAACTGGACGCATACGTGACAAACTAAACGCACTCAAAATTGAAACCCTACTTACGACATGTTGGCGATGTGTTTAATTCGGTTTCAATTAACTATGTTAACAGCCATTAATTTCAATGATATTATACCAGATATTCCACATATATACTCAGTTATCTGATAACTTGATAATTACCCACTAATCTTTATCGGGGTTTACTTCAATGCCATACAAACGCATGGTCCAGATCATATGATATCTAAAATATTCGCTTTCTTAAAATGATTATATGTAAATTTGGATGACACCATCTTCAAACTGAAATGAAAATCATAACTTGTTAACACCGACGTATATATACCGTAAGTACTGCAAGTGTCGCTAGTTTGACTATCTGGAATCTATGCCATTTATCAACACCATTTCAGTAATGAAGAGAATTGACCTAAGCATTGATCACTAATCCATTGCTAAATCTCTGTACGCGGCAACTGAATGCATGTTTAGTTGGGGGTCTTGAAAATTCAATGACTTTGAAAGCAAATTCTTATGTCAAATTATCACAGATAGTTAGTTATATGGTTTGTCCTGGACTCGAGCGCACGGTCTCAGAACGGTCCTGAACACTGCTGACTGGGCGAATATGACGTAATAATATCAATTTGCTGATATAGTAAAACGACCCGGCCTTTTAGGTACTGTCTAATACCAATGCTTAAAATCATTTTTCTATTCCTAATAAATTTAAGTTGATTTATTCGAGTGGATCGTGAATTAATTATTTCAAAGTTGTAACTATTTCAGTGAAAATTTTACAGAGGACAAATTTCTCGCCCTGAGTGCGGACCCGGTTTAGCTAGATCAGTCTTGTTGTCTACTGACGGATTCGTTTCGGCGAGCGGGTGGGCGTGATGGCGGGCCCCTCCATAGTGTTGTGAATTTTTAAGAACATAAGCACCTATTTTTATAGATTTTGATAATGAAAAAAAATGTGCAAATGTAAGTGTTTATCAACTTCTACACACGATATCTGTATATTCGTCCGTCTGTTCGGACCGAGATTTAGTCTAGAGTTAAGTAGTTGAAGAGTGATAATGGAAATGTTTCAGATAGTGTAATTTCATAATTATTTGGTTTACATATGATATGACAAGACGCTTATCTGCTAAATCAGGTGTATCATTTTACTCGCTTTCAAGTGTCCACGAGTTTATGAATGATACCCAAAATATAGACCTCTAAGGCTGTATAATTAAACTCTTCGTCCTAATTTTCTCGAGTTGTTTTAGCTACATACTTAATCTGTTAAACATTTCTATTTTTATGTTTATAAAGATTACCTAGCCAGCACTCCTAGAATCATAAAAATGTCATTGGGAAGATACAGGTACCGCAAACCCTCGATGATAAGACCATCACTGGAACGACAAATTAACGGTTTTAATACTTAAGTGGCCTGGTTAACAAGGTAAACATTGAAAAGGTTCCAAAATATGTGGTCGTAATATTGGGGTGGTCATAATACTGAGGTGGGCGTTATGTGATTTTTTTTCGCAATTGGTTATCTCGAATGTATTGATTTATTACTTATTTAGATACAAGTACATCAAATAGTCGTTTTACTGAAAATTCCTCCGTGCGTATTAAAAGTGGTAGCAGTGATATTTTGTTGCACGCATAGTTTTTGGTCATTTTCTTACATATTACATCTACATATTAGCAGTCGGGCGTTACTCTGTGTGGGCTGATCGGACATGCCGTGACACCGTAGGATTAACCAGACCTTTTCCACCTCAGTTCTATATTTATAATTCACAAATACATCGTTGTAATTGACGTTTTATGTACAGTAGCACTCCGATACTAAGAACATCTTTAGGACAAATTTAATTGATCTTTATACTGATATGGTCTCATAGTTCAGTTTAAATTTACATAAAATATGGAGAATCGGAGCGAGAAATTGTAGTCGTTATATAGAGGTGGTCTTTGTTTGTCTTTTGTTTGTCTTTGAGTGAGATTGTACTGTAGTGTGAACAAGATGTTGGTTAGTAATTAAATTATGTTATCATGATATGAATGATATCAGTAGGTATAAACAAGGGAATGTTTACACGAAGGCGTAGGAAAAAATGTTTATGGTTACCCGACCTACGATCAGGTAACGGTACATCCACAGTCTCACTTTTCTACCTTTCTGTACAAAAATAATGTCTACAGCGGCATTCAAGACTATTAAAAATAATAAAAAAATGCCAGCTTAACTACCGTATTTTTAATGAGCATGTAACCAGAAACAAACATTTTACGCCCAATGGAAATACTTGTATGACATGAAGTAAACGTGATAAAGCTACACTGCTCAACTTTATAAATTGACATGAAGTAAACTTGATAAATCTACACTGCTCAACTGTATAATTGCTCATCAAGAGTTTTCAACATTTTAAAAAATATACATGTATTGTACAACTAAATTCACTCATCAGTGATAGTGGATATCTCACATACATCTATGTGTTATATCTATTGATATTTAATAATTCATTTACGTGTCACTCATAAAATGTTAATCTATTTATGAGGAAAGAAAATGTGATAAATACGATTAAACTTAAAAATAACATTTTATAAATCAGTTGATGAATATGAATGACTGGTTGTATAAGTTGAATAGTGTACACAACAGAAGCTCGATATGAAGACCACTGTTAAACGGTCTTATTACTGAGGTTGTCTCATTGTCAAACTGACACACAAAAGAAAAGTCGAAAACCGGTCCGTTGTCGCTATATTGAGTAGGTCGTAATATTTACTGAAGTAGTCGGCAAATGAGGTTTTGCTGTACAGAAATAGATTGTATGATATGAAGTGATGGCGAACGTCTAGTTGGGCGATTATTGAAATGTAGGGTCAACTGTCTGGTTAAACTGTACCAAATATTTGGTCCATTTGATCTGTCACCATAAAGTGCGTTTATAAATCCATTCAATTTTTTACACAGGGTTATCGTTCCTATTATTCCTGGCAAATAATACATACAGTGAATTCTGGGTGTGAAATAGTACGAATTACAGGACGTTGTTAGGAATTAGTACCGATGATATTTCTTTACGTTCGGACAAGTTGACGCAGCATATGCATTATAAAAGAAAATTCTCATTCATTTTATTTCGATATTATTTTTCTAGTTTATTGGTGTTAAGTTCGGGCCTCCATGATCGAGTGGTTATGGTCTCTGACTGGTAATCAACTAGCTCATAGCCACTTAGATTTCGAATCTAACCAAGGACTAAATTTCGCGTGTAAGACTGCTGTCGAGGTAGCTTATGGAAGGTCGGTTGCGATTGGGGTTTTCGTCAATCCAATAAATCTATTAAAATATTAATAAAATATGACGTAGATATTATCAGAGAAATTGATATTATGTATTGTCCGTGGTATTAACAAAGACCTATACCATTCATATAGTATATATCTATATATCTATATATCTACAATACAGAGCCTCTTAAATTTCTGTTTGTGAAAGAATTAGTTTAGATTAGTATAAATTAATCACTAATTTATTTGCGTTTATAAATAAATTATTAAAGTAAAAAACGTTCCTTAAAATCTCAGAGGCAAATGCATTAATATTTTGATTTTCCTTACGCCTGAGAACCGAGCGCACGCTGCATTTTAACCCGTAGATGATTTAAGTTAGCGTCGCGAAATTAACAAATGTGAATACGACGACAACAAACATGGCGGTGGAAATCGAATCAGCCGAGTAAATATAGCACGCTTCTTAGATAATATTTCAATTACGCTTCATTTTTATTCGTAAATATTTGCAAATAAAATCCCGTGGTGAATGAAATCATGTGATCATAACTGTTTCTGTGTTATTTCTGTGATTTTAAAAGGATACTACGACGTTATTTTTGTCACATTATTTCGCGATGGTAAATTCATTGTGAAAACCTTATTTTATATTGTTTTTCTAATTTCAGCGTGGTGCGCTTGATTGAACAGTATTTGAAGGAAAACAGCCTGATGAAAACATTGACCGTTTTACAAGTTTGTTATAAAACTTCTAGTTGTTCTCTTGTTTACATAATTTGGCGTTTTTACCTGTAAATTTGGGTTGGTTATTTTGTATAACATTTTCAGAATTCCTAGCTGAAGTTGAGCTTTTGGAAAATCTGAAAAATTAGTTCTTTACTTTAAATGTCTGGTATACAATACAGGGTTTTTTATTAAGAAAGTGACGCCGATAATTGGTGTTTTCCCCTCGACATTTTTCTCCTAAAATGGCATTTTCCCCTCACTAAGATACATAATTCCTCTTTGAAGCTCTTCAAAGATAGCAAAAGTTAACAATTTCAGTTTTAGTAGATTTAATTCTGCCTAAATATCTCTCAGACCAAGGTTTATCAGCATCTTATATTCCAACTATTTAGACTGTTGGTGATGGGAGACATTTTTTGATTTGGCCTGACCCTCACAGTCAAACATAGAATTGCATATTTGTGTGGAGAATATTCCTAATTAAAACCCATTGGGCACGATGACTACAATATCTGTGAACAATTTTAACAGTTCAATAGATAGGAAACACACTTCAAAACTCAAACAAGCATTTATTATTCCAACACACCTTCTCTGAAATGTGCGCTAATGTTATGTTTCCCTCTATTTCTCCATGGAAAATGAAACCGGTGTAATGGCAGACAACTGCCGGTGTCGAGGTAGATATCTACCTGTACCATGGTAAAAACATCACGATATGCAGGTTTTTTTGGGGCTGTTTTGATGACCGATATTCAGTCTTGTTCCCAATGGCAAAAAGCATGTTTTTTCCCAATTGCAAGGCAAAAATTCCCAATTCAAATGAGAAAAAAAATGAAAAAAAAAACGAAAATTTAATTTACGGCAATTCAAATGTTTATTAAATGTCTAAATATCTAAATAAGTAAGCAATATCTAAAAAAAAAATAAACATAATATTTTTTAGTTTTATTTGATAATTTTTAGTTATTTTGTGACTTATTAGTGTAACTTTTCCCCCAATTTGTCTGAAAATTCCCAATTCTGGGGGGTCAGGTCATGTTCCCAAATTGCTGAGAAAAAAACCTGATATGGTTAAATGTATGGTATGTCATGGCCGCTTGAACGCGACTCACTTCAAACAATTTTAAGTCAAGTATTTGAATTTCGGCATTAGATACGAGAATTTATGGCTCATTGTTAAGGATTATTGTTTTTTCTATCGACTTGAGTAAGCTATACCAGTTACTGAGGCATTTTTACGTAATTTGTGTTTTTGCACATAAATATGCAGTTTTCTGTAAGGCCAGAGGATGGCCCTTCCTTATTCATTTATGAAATCGACCAACCAGAATACTGAATAAGTTAGGCTACTTCAGGTAGAGTTTGTTTTGTAATGATGGAGCTAATGGATCGGGATTTCCTAGCTTTTATAACGATGTCTGATGAAACAATCCAAATGAGCTTATTCCCTGTGATAGTAGTAAGATATACTCTGTCACAGGAACTGATACTAGATCGTGGCCAATAACGCATGCGTATATCCATGCATATGATAACAGGAAGCAGGCACAATAGATGTAATTACAACAAAAAAAGATATACTGACACAAAGTGTACTAGACAGATAAACTCCTTTTTTTGATGTAGTGAGTAAAGATACTATCCCTTGGCCAATCGACTCTCGATTCACTCTTGAGAATAAATCTTTGTCCAGAAAATCTAACTAATCAAGACTATATATGAGAGTGTGGTAGACCTGTTCAAATGTAGAAAAGACAGAGATATGAACCTGTCAATTGTTGTTTTGAATGCTGTTGTCATAGTCATTGATTCATGAAAACATTGGTTTGAGGTATGTGATACTGTATTCAAGTTTGATGATTTCCCCAGAATTCCCCTTTTCGCAGGATTTTTCCTGTTTTGACCAGCGTTCAGTGTCTTCTCTTATCCCCCCCCAAAAAACCCCTGTAATATGAATAATGGTAATCAACCTGCTTCTAATGATTTTATTTTGAATTTGTGTTGTTGCAATTCTGGTTACCTTTAGCAACCTAAAATGAAAATTTGATTATATGATATACTTTGTTATTGATGCTATAGCTTAAGACTAAACAATGGTGAAGAAACTAATTGTAGTAATATTTATACTTCCTTGTCTAGGAGGAGAGTGGAATCTCACTGAACACTGTCGACTCAGTGGATGGATTTATTGGTGACATCACAAGTGGGCACTGGGACACAGTACTCCAGGCCATACAGTCTCTTAAACTACCAGATCAAAAACTTATAGATCTTTATGAACAGGTACAACTATCACTTTCCATGGTGTTACTGGTTCAGAATAATGGTGCTAGCTTTCATCAGGCTTAAAATATTTGTTTAATTTATTATCTAACTGCTGATTTTTTTTACCTGGCATGCTATATGGTTGAATCATTTTTGTATTTACTATTGTAAATGACATTTCAACATAACAGTCATTTTCAAATATTCATCAAGTGAAAATATCACTAATTTATACAATATTGATAAGAATGAAAAACAATTGACTTAAAATTTGAGTATTACGCTGAAATACAGGTTTGTGTATACTGCATCTTTATCTATAAATGATAAGTCATTAAATTGTCACATTATGATATATCAGAAAATGAAAAATATTCATCTTATATAATATGCCATAAACATTATTATCACACTTTATAAGTTTTGAAACATTTTATGTTTTATGTTTTAGATTGTATTGGAATTGATAGAATTGAGGGAGCTGGGAGCAGCCAGATCTCTTCTGCGTCAAACAGATCCCATGATAATGTTGAAACATAACCAACCTGACAGATATATCCATTTGGAAAATATGCTGGCTAGATCTTATTTTGATCCTAGAGAGGTAGTAATAATACCTGTTTAGAATTCTACTAGTTCGTTGTTTTCCGTAATTGCTAATTGTTACTAGTAACTAATATGTTTCAGGGCCTGACAGATTCACTTGTCCGCTCGTAATTATGAGTAGAAATTGACTCAGGACGAGTTGAAATTGCTGTAGAACTAGTTAAAATTCTTAGCTGGTTGTCCTGTGGGACAAGTAGCCTGAAAAAAATTATCTAGCCCTGTGTTTACATGCATTAACTATTAGTAGTAGATGATGTGTTTGTAACATGAAATATTTCATAACATAGCCTCAAGCAGGTCTGACATATTTGCTGCAGATTAAATTTTGTAATGTTTTTTACACATACATTGTTGCTAGGCTTTATAGAATTCCATTTTCTAAATACTTCACTTGACCTAACAAACAAATTGCCAAATTTTTTAGGCTGGTAAAATTAGTTAGGCTGACAAAAACTCAAATCTTTATCCGATGGATAAACTAAACCTTACTGAAAAACTGAAGGGTTGACAAGTGTCACAGATAGGATGGGCAAAACCCCATAGTTGTAGGACTTAGTGAAATAAGTTATACAATAAAATCACCTTCACGCTCATTTATACAGTGCTTTGTTAATTTAAGGCTTATCCAGAAGGTCAGACCAAAGAAAAGAGAAGAACTGCCATTGCCCAAGCTTTATCAGGGGAGGTAAACGTGGTTCCACCATCCCGTTTACTGGCTTTGTTAGGTCAAGCTCTTAAGTGGCAGCAACATCAAGGGCTTCTTCCACCAGGTTGGTTGAAAAGAGCTAAAGATAGTTTTTCAGAAATTTATCTATGTTTTTAGTTGTATGTATAACTTAAGATGAGACATAAATTTTTCATTAAATATTTATTATCAGTGATGATAGTAAAACCAATGAATATCTCAAATATGATCAAATGATCAAATATAATCTAAAATATGTTTGGCATTTTCAACAACTTTTCATTGTATAAATGAGTGAGTCATTTTTTATTTCTGTTTTCTTCACAATTAGCCATGTTCAAACTGTACATTTCTTAATTCAAATCAGTTGGATTCAATTACGTTACCATTTGAACCAGGCTCAGAACTACTAAATTGTGACCAGTTGCTGTGAAATTTAGCTGAATTGACAGTTTTGTGGTGATCATGATATAAAATTCACTATACTCACAGGTACCACAATTGATGTGTTCAGAGGAAAAGCTGCTGTCAAAGAGCAAGAAGAAGAGAAATATCCGACACAGCTGAACAAAACTATCAAGGTATACTTTCAACTGTAGTTTATTTTTTAATGATTATGAAAAAAATCTTTAATAATATCAAAGCCACCTTCCCTAGTTAGTCTAGATTAGTACTCTCAACTATTTCACCTCTGATGGGAATTGAAGCTATAACTTGATCATGATGTTTGGCTGTGCTATTTGATTTCTATTCAAATAAAAGGATGCTGAATGATGCATTTTCTTCTTCTTGTAAAAACTGATTAGTCTGTAGTTGTGATCAGAGATGTCACTGACAGAGAAAGAAAGAATTTTGAGGCTACCAAAGTTCAGAATTCCGAGTGATCTTAGTGCAGACAAAATGTTTTATTTTGGCATATTAACAGTTTCCAAAGTGTACTAAGATAATTATTCATGGATAATGACTCATTCTCAATGCTGACTTTGCATCCAATACATTAAATGATTTCATGATGTAGAATTTGTTTGAAATCCCACTGAGTTTGGTTTAATACGGTACTGTGTGCATCACAAGAATGCAATGATTGGTAAACTGACTCCTGTTTTCAATATAAGACAGTATCAAGCACATGGAATTTGTTATATGATGCCCTGTGCAAGATAAGGAGCACAGAATTTAACATTTATGTTTGCAATAGGTTGGGATTGATATTAGTGAGTTACACCCCAGTTACACAGAGCCATCGGTGATTGATCAGTAGTTTTTTAGCTAAATTATGGAGTGGACCGATGACGACGTATTGATTGGTCATCTGTTTTCCACCTATCAACTACTATTGAGGAAAGATATGTTTTATCGGTGAAAAATTACCGATTGGGATTTTTAAATGTGTTTAAAATTCTTGATTGGTGAAAATATTTTACAAATAACCAATTGAAAACCTGTCTACAACCAATATCACCGATGAGTCACTCATAAGTAACCGATCAGCTAATGCTTACCACCGATAGAAAAAAGATGACAGTTAAAATGTGGGATTTCGTCGGTTTTGATTGGTGGTTAATATATGAAATGTTTGTTTAACTGATTGAACACTTGTCCATCACCGATGACCGTTTTACGCAGAAGAAACGGAACTAAAATAAGCATGATAACCAATCAAACTGAGAGCAATTTAAAATAAAATGACCGATTGGGGACCGACAGTTTGTGTAACTGGGGTGTTACATACGAAATATGAAATATGCCAATCTGTTCCATGCTGTCCAAACTATCCTAAGTGACTCGCAACATTTACTTTTATGTGACGACATTAATTCTTGTTTCCTGTTGTTATACGCATTTATTGGGATTGTAGTTTGGTCAGAAAGCTCATATTGAATGTGCACGGTTCTCACCTGACGGACAATATCTGGTCACTGGATCAGTGGATGGCTTTGTTGAAGTGTGGAATTTTACTACTGGAAAAATTAGAAAAGATTTACGATATCAAGCCCAGGTAAAAAAACTGAAATTCAATAGTCATTAAATAGTCATACAATAAACATTTATTAATAACACTGAACCCTAACACTGAACCCTTAAGTGATTTTTTGTAAATTTTTAGTATAATAATTTTCTGATTCAGTCCGGAGTTTTGTCCCTTTAATGACACTAGAAAACATCAATATTGTATGCATAGAGAGATGGTAGCCATTAAAAGTTGTCAGTCAACAATCCTTGAAGGAAAAAATGGGATTTGTAATATTGGAATAACATGAAGAAGATACATTGGTGACATTTAATGCAGCTAATACTGTTAATTCTTACGTATTTGTACACTTTGTAAGAATTTCTGGAATTAGCTGTGTTGCAATTTTTGATAAGGATCTAACAGTGAGATGATACAGCATGATTTGTGTTGTGTTGTAGGACAATTTTATGATGATGGATGATGCCGTATTATGTATGTGCTTCAGCCGAGATTCTGAGATGTTAGCGACTGGGGATCAAGGTGGTAAAATGAAGGTAAGAATGTAATGTCCAACATTGTGTACATCATTTTTTCATTTAATAGTTTGTGTAGTACTTGGACAGGATAAAAATGTCCCATATCTTCAGTCTTTCTAATTATTCCATCTTTGTGACTTGCATCATGTTTTTGCAATAAATATTATTATTTTGAATGATACTGTGTTCATTCCCAAGAGGATGAGATAAAAACTAATAGCATTACAAAGGGACATACACATTTTTATATTTTGGGTTTATCACTGATTATCTTTGGAAGATTAAGTGAACAAGAGCTCTTGCCCCACAGTTTATACATTTTTAAAACAGCTTCCGACGCTCAAATTTCAATTTCATTCTCACAATAATTTGGTCATCAAATATTGCTATTTAATGTTCACAGTTTTCACATATTCATGTATCAAAAAAGTTGTATTCTTATTTCTTTCAAATACACATTTACGTCAAGAGAAGTCTTATACAGGTATTCCATGGCCGAGTGGTTATGGACTCAGACTAGTAATCACTGTCCTCCTACTGCTGTGAGTTCAAATCCCGCCTGGAACCAAATTTCTCATGTGGGCTGTCCAGCTTGCTTAAGATCTGGAAGGTCTGTTAGTTCTACTTAGGTGTATGGCTGAGGTTTTCCTCCAAAGTTAAAACCCCAATAGTTGCCAAGTGACCAGGCTGTTGATGTGATGTTGAAACCCAGTGAAAAAAATATATATTATTCTTTATTACTTGTTCAGTGTCAGTACCAACTTTTTATTCAGGTATGGAAGATACTTACTGGACAATGTCTCCGCAAGTTTGAGAGAGCTCACAGTAAAGGCGTGACTTGTGTTAACTTCTCAAAAGACAATGGGCAGTTGCTGAGTTCATCATTTGATCAAACAATAAGGTAACCTTCTTCAAATGTAAAGCATAATTCTTATGTCCTGTCTTCATGAATATGCTTTTGGCATATTTCACTTTGGCCAAAAATGGCCTTGTTTCCACTTATCCAACTGTCTTTATTTTTGGCGCTCACCCTAAAACCCAAAGTGTGAATATATTTGAGGATGTATGAAAGAGATGTTCAGAAATAAGTTACAAGAGAAAAGTTTTGTGACCTGCCTACCCTGTTTTATTTGTCAAGTGTCTGGGAAGATGATGATTTTTTCTTGCCTTTCAATCAACCTGTCTTAGTCTTATTTGACAGTTACCATTTTTTCAGTCGTAAATTAAGCTTTTTCATCACAATCTACTGAAACCATTTAGCTAGGAATGTATTTCCTTTATTTCCTTCAAAGAACAAAATTCATGACTTGAAGGTGTCAGTTGAGGATGGTTACGTTTTATTGCTTAATATGCTAGTTTGTAGAATGTATGAGTTATTGCCTCTGAATAAGTTTAAATTACCACAGCATTTGCTTCATCTTAGTACCTAATTTATTTGATGCTAGCCTGTTTTAAATATATTTCTGTGGAGTAAGTTTATTCTGCCATCTTTACTCTTGTATGACTGTTTTGGAATGATTTGTTGATATTTCAGAGTTCATGGTTTAAAATCTGGTAAAACGTTGAAGGAATTTACAGGTCATAGTTCATTTGTAAATGATGCGGTGTTCACACCAGACAGTCACCATATTATCAGGTTTGATATAAATATTTTCATTGAGTCTATCAAATCAAAATTTATTTGCTGTGCGGAAGGTTTTAAAATGTAATCAAGCAGAATATGACTGTTTTTGCCATATCTAAAATATTTTTTATACAGTTCAATACTGGCTCCAACAGCCACGGAAATATGTGGGCTTTTCCAGCTTTTAACAGCAGTGTGTACCTGGGTAGAAACACGGACCTTCCATAAAGAGTCTGGACAGCTTCCACATGCTTGTTATTTTCTGGTCCTGGTAGGGATTCAAACTCATAGTGGTGAGGGCTTAATCATTGGCCAGATACTTCAACCTTTTTAAAATGAAGTCTCCCATTTTAAAGTAATACACAATGACCTGCCAAGTGTCATTGAGTTAATTGAATCTGAAAATTACTAGAAACTAAATATCTGCTTTCATAATTATTTGTACAATTGTATGTAAAGTATAGCCTCTTTATCAATGCAGAGTTGTCTTAATTGGACCCATACTGTTATGGATGTATTGAAACTTATGTTATATGTATTTAAGTGCAAGCTCTGATGGTACCATAAAGGTGTGGAACTTTAAAACGCAAGAATGCCAGTCAACATTTAAATCATTCGGAGGACAGGCTGGCACAGATATCACTGTGAACAGTATTCACCCATTACCTAGAAATACTGAACAGTTTGTTGTTTGTAATCGGAGTAATACAGTTGTAATCATCAACATGCAAGGACAGGTATGTATAAAGTTGTAGGAATGTTCTTTTACTACCACTGATTGCAAATCTACATGTATCATAAAACTGCCGTCTTAATCAGCATTGGGTGGACAAAAGTAGAAAGTTTCTACACTTTTTTATTTATGTTGAATGATTATTACTTTGAGTGAAATACATGTACATAAGTCTGTATTACCTATTGTAATGTTAGGATTTGTATCAGTTACAATCGAGCTGACTGGATCAGCCATTTTTTATGCACCATTTGTCTTACATCGCTGCATGTCAGTTGAGCTTGCATGGTTAGCTCCAGTAGAAGGCCGGGATTATCGATACAGAGGTGACAAGTTTAGCTCAGTACTGAGATGGGACTTTTGTTTTGTTAAAGAGGTCACAAGTTTAGTTTATTACTGGGGCAGAATCTTAGATAAAGAGGTTACATGGACCTAGGTACATCGCTTGTTTCTCTGATGTTTTAATTGTAGATATTTTATCCGATTGCATTATTCATCTCCTTTAGAACTCTGATTCACACATTGTGTTTGGTATCCTGTTGTTGCTTGCTCGTTGAAGGGGGGGGGATTAGTTCAGGTGGATGACACAGAATGGCTCATTAGCTCAATTGTCCACTTTACATGACTGAATTATTTTTGTAAGTGGTGTAAAACTTATATAACAAGCAAGTAATTACCACCTGACTTACCGAACAAGTTGAAAACAAAATGTTTCGGTTTTTGGATTCATATTTGGTGCGCATATTCTGTTATATTATATAATGAATGTTCCATTTTAGATTGTACGTAGTTTCTCCAGCGGTAAACGTGAAGGAGGAGATTTTATATGCTGTACAATATCCCCTCGTGGTGAATGGATTTACTGTGTTGGTGAAGATATGGTCTTATATTGCTTCAGTATAACCACAGGAAAACTGGAAAGAACATTAACGGTTGGTTATCAGTTGCAGTATTTCTGCAAATATTATCATCCTCAGTTCATTTTCCTATAATCCTATAACCCTAACGCTCATTTAATTTCATTTAAATAAAAGTAGGGGCCACATTGGTCTCTGAACTAGTTACCTCTAGTCCCTCTCTGCTGTGAGTTTGAATACCACCCAGGACCTGAAAAATTTTGCATGTCACAAAGCTGTTCAACTAGCTTTGGGAAAGTTGTTGATTCTATTCAGGTATTGGCTTGGGATCTTCGTCCACCATTTAACCTGGAAAAGCCACCAAATGACCTTGGTTATTGGTGTAATGTTAAACCCCTGTTTAAAAAAGTTAAATGAAAGTTTTTTGTATGTATTTAAGTGTGTCAGGTTTTTTTTGCATTCCTGTTAGATTATGCATAAATTCTTTGCTGTAAAAATATTTTTGTCTACATTTCTCTCCAACTTGGAAACAAAAGACACCCACACATTTAGGGTGAGCATATGTCTTAGTCTGTTATCTGGAGGCCAGATAAATAGTTCTTATTGGTAAGAAAATTATTTTTATGACAAGTTCCCAGTATCTGAAGCAGACGACTTTTGAAAACATTGTGGCAAAAGAAGCCCTTGCTTCTAATGAGTAATGATGTCTTTTGCCACAATGTTTTCCACTCTGTCAGAGAGAAATAACCCAATATTCTTGAATAATTTGATATTTTATGTATTTGATTTGACTCTAAAGAGTCTAAAATATGCTTATGAGGCAAAGAGTTAATGGTTGAAATAAGGCATATAATATTATTATTGTAACTATTGGTTACTGTTTTTCAGGTACATGAAAAAGATGTTATAGGCATTGGTCATCATCCTCATCAGAACTTACTTGCCACATACAGCGAAGATGGCTTACTAAAATTGTGGAAACCTTGAGATTTACACGAACTAATAAACTTATAAACTTGAATACTGACCTTTTGCTCTGACTGTCTTATTATGTTGCTGGAAACTGTTATTGTATGTTACTATGAAGGGTGAAGTTGTAAGATAAGTGTTGTATACATGTTTCTGTATGATACTGATCAAGATCTATATTTAGCTAAAAGAATCAGTTAAGTGTCTTTAATTTTTATGTTTTTAAATGATGAAGCTCTAACATGACTTTGTCATTAATCACTACTACAAAAATTGGTATTTAACTCAGTAGACCAATGAATTGAATGCACAGTTTGCCTTGTACTGAATTAAGCCTCAATGGATAATATTGACTTAAGGAGTGACACTCTTGTTTAATCAGTTATTTTGGCTGAGTTGAACATGATTGTTATATTCTATAAATATTCATCAACACAATGCATTGGTGATTTGTGACAATAAGAAATCTTAATTCATCATCTAGTGTGTTTACATTTACCGAAATGGAATGATTTCAAACAGACTCAACTCTGTATTTGAAATTACAAATTCATAAAAATGTAAAGTTACAAAAAAGTCACAATGCAGGTGTATTATCATACTTTTATGTTAATAATGTCAATGTCTTGTGTATATGGAAATAAGCTTTGTTTTAGATAATATCATAGCCAATCTTTCTTTCTATAAGTCTGAATACTGAAAAGCTAATTATTCTGTGATACAGTATTCTAAAAGTGACATTATTGTTTGATTGCTTTTTTTATTAGTATTCATTTGGAAAATAATGTACGAACAAATATGGATAAAAGTAAGATGTGGGTTTATTTTAAGCATTATCTTTTCACAATTTAGTTGACTAAGGAACAACTCTGCTAGATATTGATACTGACGCAGGACTGATCCTTACAAGATTATTAGACTAATATTTACTGGCATCAGCATGTCTCATAGGTAAAAGTTTTCTGGAATGTGCAGGAATTCTGTTTTCCCAGGCGCGGACCCTGTTGGTTTTTATTGTTTCTGCGGCTCTGATGATACGATTTCCATTTTTCTTTGGAGATTTTCTACTATCGCACATGCAGTCTGTTTCAGCCGTGTTATTCATATCACACATTATGTTTTAAAAAGTCTTACTGTTAAGCTCACATTGTTGTCATGAATATGTGCTTCATTCCATTCTCTGTCATTAGTCTTGATTTTTCGTGCATTTATACAATGGAATTGCGAGGCTTGTATTTGAATGTAAATAAAAGATTTAATACTATATTTTACGTGTTTGTTATTTTTCATATTCTCGTGCTCTTACTTTCCTGCCGGCCATAGTACAGTGGTTAGTGCACTGGACTGTAACCCAGAGATCCAGGTTTGAATCCCGGTCACGGCAGGTCATACCCATCTATGTGGAGAAGTTGCCGGCTCCTTGTTGAAGGGTAAGTTAATACTGGTTAGTATACAGTCCAGGAAAACTGGTTAGGTGAACCGGTCATCGTATATTGTTGAAAAATGGCGTTAAACCCTGGTGACAATATGTCACTTAAAAACATACTACATATATATTACTTTTATTTTCATTTTCTGTGTGTACTAAAAACTTGTAATGTCGATAAAGAAATGGAATTTCTAAAATGGAAATCACACGCTGTTGAAAATTGCTCCATATACAAAGATTGCAAAGAAAGACACTGATATTTTCAAAAACTTGGAACCTTATTTTTTGCCTATGTAAGGTTCGCTTTAGATCTGTCACCAGTTTGATAGACGTACCTGAACTAAGATGGTAGTTTTCTGACTTGCCATATACAACTGACAATAGATCCCCTAACAATCAATAGAATGAAATACGTCTTAATTAAAAACTTGAGCTAGATAGATTTGTAAGTTTAAAGACTGCTATCTTTGGATAGACGTCTATAAAGAGACCCCGTAGAGTGTATTTTGTCTGTTTATTTACGTATCAAATCTTGGGTAAGTCTTGCTATTCAGGAAAAAAGTCTGGCACCTGATGCAATGGTCGTGGTTTAAATAATAATATATTATGCTCCAAGTATGATTTTTTTACTATTCCAATACTGGTTATTCATAAATGACGAAGTAATTAAAAGTATTTAATTATTTATATTATACATATAATTATACTACGCTATATAAAGGCAAATTAGAAGGATTTCTTTCCTCATTATTAACGCCATGTAATGCTGATTTACCAAAAGAGACGAACGTTTGTTAGATAAACCGTCGGGCCAATTCGTTTGAAAAGATACAAGGTAAATTTCTTGTTGCATGACACTTTACTTTACACAAACACACACACACCAACTCGCACATGACAGCTATGTCAAGTACAGTACAGTTGAAGAATTTTTAACTGAAAGAATAATGTATTACTATGGTCTCCTGTATCCATTTATGAACAAACTATTACTTCATATTTTTAAGAAACTTGGTCTAGTCACACAGAATTAAAATGACGCCCCGAGGAAATGCTAAAATGTTGTCACAGGTGTTAGACGGTCAACGGAAGAAAAGATTAACCGAAGTACATTTGCATTTCATCATTATGTCAATATTTTCTGATTACATAGATCATAACCATTATATATAATTTTATATAGTTATAACATTATTTTTTTCATATAGTGACTAAACAAATATAACACATGAAGTTATTAATGGAAAACTTGAGCTGTCGTTGAACAACGTCCATCGAATACTCGTTTCTAAGATGTTCAATTCAATGGTTTTTCACAGGCTGTTGAGTATTGTCGAGAACAAGGAATATCATGCCATTCATAATTATGTGTATGATATAACGCAGCACAATCTTCTTGACCATATCGGTCTGGTTGTCCTGGATGCCAATCTGGAAATGTACATGCCTAATGAAACGGTTTTTGAATATCAAATAAGCTTTGAAACGATGTAATTTGTGTGAATTCTTTGCACTATGGTGTTTTTACTGGGGTTTAACATCGCACCAACAGCTAGGGTCATTCAGGACGACCCCAGGGGTATACCTGGGTAGAATGGTCGACCTTCCGTAAGCAGTGAGTGGCTAGTATTTACCAGTCAGAGATCATACCCATTCTATGAAATCACTACCAACAAATTGATGTAAAAGTGTAAAATGTATTAAAAGCAAACACGCCAACTATTTTTGACATTTTCCTGCAAACAGATATTCACATCTTTATATTTAGCTAAACGCCGTTTATTATAATAATTGCTTTTCCGTTACATTCGACATAGAAAACTGGCGAACCTATTAATCAGTACTGACGTGTTCCTTTTTATATCCTGTAAGAATTTCATCGTATTGCCTTGCAAATTAGAGGCGAGGGAATGACTTAACAAAGTGTTCAGTACAATTGCGAAGGAACTATATGTACCTCGATTTTGCACCAGAGATACCGGAAGTTGTATTGCAGCACAATTTCGGATAAAACCAAATTCCGGATGGTTCACGGAAATCTCTGCATTTATAATCGTGGGGATTTAATTTCGTGGATCAACCGACCCACGAAATTAAATCCCCAACGATAATTAGTGAAGACATAGTATTTCGATCCGATGGTTGAGCTTGCTGAGAGACTGTATAACACTTACCAGTAAATGATGGTTCATTATCAAGGATATCCCAACGCCAAACGCTTTCGATGTTAATGTCCGTTAATCCGATCCAATAATGACTCTCTGCAAATGACTTGGAAATTAAAATTCAATGAAATACATATTAATCGCACATTTCTTTTCAAAGCTATGTGTTCGTTTCTTAATCAAATTTAGTGTGAACGACTTAATCCGGAGTGTTTGTCTCTATAACTCATTTCAACGAAATTTGCTACATCCAAGTTTTATTGCATTTATTTCTTGCATTTGTCTCACACATTGTATCGGAGCGTTAACAGAACTGGAGGAGCATATTTGCATTGAGGTGAAAAACAACAAAACACTGATTAATTGAATGACTTTTCAGCTGCGTTGTCAATCACGCATCAACTGTCCTACCAGCAGCTGACAACTTCCACTTAATGTGTGACTTAGATATGCATTACCTTCGGTTAAATTGTCGCTAAGACATGTTACGACACTAAGAACTTTCATGTCAACTTTTGTAGCACTATATAGCGACTGTATATCTAATGCATATCGGAATAAATAGAAACATGTACTTGTATATTATAACGGAAAATATTATGCATATTTATTCCTTAAATCAGAGATATTAATCAGTGTACCTTTGACATCTCGAAGGTAATTCTTGATGAAGACATTTTCCGCTTCGGTTTCTATTTGTAACATGTTGGAATCGAACAGTCTACAGTACGCCTGTAATTTAAATTTATGATACGCATGAAGTGAAATTTTCTGCATCAACTGAGATATTTACATGCAGACTATTTTACATAAACATTTTGTCCTATTAATGTGTTTGCCGAATCCATTTGGCTGTGTTTTTCTTTTTACACACAATAACTTTTGAGTATTTAGTGTACAAAATCATCAACCAATGTTTATGCTACTTTGTGTTAACGTTTAAAAGATATTACATTATCAAACGAATGTTCCCGGAGTATAAATTAAGAGAATTGCATGGCAAATGCATATGCTGTTTACCTTAGCATCAATGTACGAACATTTGACATCCCTTTTGAAAATATAACAGGTGTTGTTATAGTATAACCATCCATTTGGGCAGCAGTGATGCACGGCTGAAAGGAGACGAATGTTTTTAAACCAGATCTGGCGCGTATCCAAGCTAAATAGAAGTGAATTCAAGAATATGATACGTTCTGGGGGTAACTAGTTTGACCCTGGTCAACTAATTAGACTGTTTGTGACTGCGAGACATTTTTTTATTTGGCCCCGACCCTCCCAGTCTGAGAGGATGGCCTTTCCGAATTCATTTATGAAATCGGCCAACCGGAAAGTCGAATAAGTAATGCTAGTTTGACCCCATCTCAGGCAAGAATTTGATTGATTTCGATTCATTATCAAATCCTTTTTACCATCTTTATATAATTTGTGCATTTTTTTTTCGGTGCAGCTGTCTAGTATCAGGTTTGTCCTACTAGTGTATTTCTTGGTATGACGTATTAATAATTCAGAGGAAATTTCTCATTCTATTGGGGGGAATCTACAAGCGTGGAAAAATTAAGGCCACGCCAACTTACAGTTGCAATTGTTTACCTTGTATTTTTTCAGTTTGTAAAATTTGTAAAATTTTATAAATAACTTTATACACACATTTTTGACAAACATTTACATTTGATATGAATTCGGTTTCTCATCATGTGTCGTGAACAGCATTTAAAATACCTTCAACGACCTGGGTTCCAGGTGTTACACATTTTCTTCCAGGATTATAGTTTCCCATACATTAATTAATCCGCATTACAATGCATATGAAATTATAGATTTTCAAGAATACTGTAGTTTTGTACATTAAACACTCAATATTGATGCGTTATTTTTTCCAAATGAATACATACAGCATGCGGTTTGGACATTTGGAATTTCATAAAGATAAAAAAGTAGAGTAACATTGATGGTACTTTTAGTTTAAACAGTGTAAATAACATCATAGGACAAATTTCTTTATTTATTTCTATGCCGTTTGTCTTTTTAAAGACATTTCTGTTTTTTTCTTTGTTTTTTTTTTTGATAAATGACATTGACTCAGCTGCGTACTTGCACATAGGCAGCGCCTGCAAATTGCTAGTTTCGAATGCTGAACGACGGAAGTTACTGAATTCATGGCAAGTGCCAATTTTCTTATTCAAAATTGTATGTGCAATGTTCCAAAGTATTGGAAAGATATGCACAGTCACAATTTTTCATTGTATTTGAATAGAACAGAATGAGTTAAAGTTGCAACCGAAAAAATAAATATTAATTTTTTAAAACTATCTAAAACGGGCATAGAAACAAACACATCAGAAGGATATAAAGCACGATATGATTTGCTCAACTGAATAAGTTATACATGTTATGTTGAGTATGTCAAATTGTTATAACACTGTACGTCGTTAAATCTATATCACCAACAAAAGTCTAGTTAATTTTCTATTCAACATAATTATTGCTATATCAGCTTGAGTTATCTTAAGGGAAACATATTTAAATGGTATGCACATGTACTCATAAGAAACTTGCTTTGCTTCTTCAACTTTAGTCAGCTTTCTTCCAAATGAAATATTCGCTCAGACAAAGATGTGATGAGTTTTGCGGTTGTACTGGGTGATTCTGTATCCGCCGAAGATACGCCCACAAGAAGAGATATCGTTATAAAATATTCAAAGATAAATGTCATTTTTATACAGAGCGTGAAGGTAAAATTACAGAGAAATATAAATTCCCAACTGAGATGTTCACTGAATCTCTTCAGGAATGCGAGTTGTTTGTAAAATAACAACTTTATACACATTTTACTATTCCAAGTATGGTAATGTTAACAAACATAATTATTCCTTTCAGATTGTAAGTTTCGGGTTCTCTTAAGGTCAGTTTTAGTATTATTTTCCTGCTCAAAATAACAAAAGATTAATTTCCGGGACACCCTTGCCAACAAGGACGTTGGAAAAAGAACAAAAGGAGAAACGCCGCTTAAAATAAGAGGGCCATGATGGCCCCTCATCGCTCACCAGAATAAATATTAATTAACTTGTTACTAAATGGTAATAAAGGTACACTTGTGGGCAAATAATGGGGAATAATAATAAACTCGATAAAGGACCATCAAAGGATACTACAAAGGAATATTTGTGATGACTGAAGGATGCCACGGACCAAATTTGGTAATGATCCAACCATTGGTTCATGAAAAGAAGTCATTTTAAGGTATTTCGTTTTTTAGCTCTAGAGGCCCCTAATTGGGGCCAACCATTTTGATTTCAGCAAATCTGACAGAACACTATCAAAAAATGCTAAAAACCAAGTTTAGTAATAATCCATCCATAGAATCATGAGAAAAAGTTGTTTTAAGGTATTTCTATTATTAGCTCTAGTGGCCCCTAAAAGGGGCCGGCCAAATTTATTTGAGCAAACTTGAGAGAGGACCATATAAGGATGCTACAAACCAAGATTGGTGATGATCCATCAATGAAAACAAGTCATTTTAAGGTATTTCTATTTTTAGCTCTAGCAGCCCCTAAAAGGAATCAACCATTTTTATTTGAGCAAATCTGATAAAAGTCCATATAAGTATGCTACAGACTAAGTTTGGTGATGATCCTTCCATTGGTTCATGAGAAGAATATGATTAAAGATTTTTCTGTTTTTAGCTCTAGTGACCCCTAAAAGGGGCCAGCTGGTATTATATGACCAAATTGCCACTAGAACGTCAAAAGGCTTCTACACAGCAAATTTGAAGTAAATCCGACTGGGGGTTTCTGAGGAGAAGACCATTCTTGACGCCAGACGACGGACGGCGAACGCCGGAGCATCCACCTACCCATCCCAATGGCTCACCCTGAACCTTCGGTTCTGGTGAGCTAAAACACAAACAAATAAAACGACGTGAGTCATTGATCTTGTTTCGTTTGTTTAAACAACTTAAACTTCCTTGTAATTTACGCAGTTAAATAATTGTTCACAAAATGTAGTAAAACACAAAGTCATCATGGCTGTAGCACATTGCATGAATAGCAGTTTTTTGGCGAACAAATTATGTTTATTTACGTGAATAATGACAAAAATAGAAACGATACCTACAACATCTTACTGTATATGTGTTCTACATTCTACTTCATTACGAAGGAAAACATTACAAAAACATAACCGTCTACTTTGTGATACAGCAAAACCTCGAAATTAAGACCCGCTTTGGGACCAAATGGATTTGTTGTAATAATGAGGTGGTCTTTGTATAGTGTAAATATGTAGCGGTATACATTGCTTCTGTTAATATCGTCAATGGTTGTGAGTATAATTTGTACGAGAAAAAATCAACGTGTTAGTAAACTAATCATTATGTGATGTAATATTTTGTTTGTGACATGATCATTTTGATCGCTTTTCAATATACATAACAAAAAAGTTTTCTTGTTACTTTATTGGTAAAGAATAATCTGAGATATATAGGTTTATTAAAAAAATATATTTTCATAACACAACTGTCTGGGGAACAGTTCAATGAGTACACCCAGGTCACGTGCTACCCACATCAACCTGCGTAACATCGACCATTGAATGTTGGGTAAGAAACCACTTTAACTTAATGTTTATACAAGGTCATGTGCAGTGTGCCCATACAACGTGACTTTGACGTCATTTTTTGATAATACGGCTAGCAAAGGTTATCAACAAATTGCTTCATTAGTAATCTTCAACTTCACGTAGTTTTTATTTCTTCATCACATGTGACAAAATAAAGCGGGAGCTAATGCCAAAAGTGTGAACTACAAGCGCAAAAACCCGTTCATCTATCGAAAGATATCAATTTTCTTGCGCTCCACTTCCTCAAATGTACATACTTTCAAAATGTTACTCTAAAGGATTTTGAATTCCTCTACATGAAAAAGAAAAAAATATCACCCACTTTTGCTAACCCATCGTTTTTTTTTATCAAATACACGCATGTCTATCATAATTTATTAAACAACAAAAAAAAACATTCACACATTAGGTACAATATATTGAAGAATTATTTAAGTAGTTCACGAAATTATGCATTACTGTGGTGATTTGTCTTAATTTCTGGAGCAAGAGGATGGTTATATGTTTGGAAAGAGACGAGATGAATCACATAGAATAAGAAAGACACGACAACATAGTATCAAAATGAATTCAGTGTTATGTAAGACTAACAATTGAAAATACGCTATCCAATGGTCATTTACATGCATGGAACCATGATACAAAGATTTAAAAAGCATTTATCTAAATATAAATTTCCTCAAAGTGTTAGAAAAATGTTCATTTTTATAATTGAACAAACTTTTATATAACTAAAACAAAATTATACAAATACTGACATTATAGGTGCATACTCGCGAAGTTGTTGATGGAAAATGTGAGTTTTTGCGGACCAACGTCAATTGAATACATGTTTCAAAACGTTCAATCCAAAATCTTTTCACAAACTGTTGCCGCTTCAGCAGTACAAGAGTAATCGTACCATCGATAATCGTGTGAAGCATGTAGAAAAACGTAATCTTGGTCACCACTTGAGTTCGGTTCTCCTGGTCCCCAATCTACAAATGTACATACTTGGTGAAAAAAAAACAGTGCGTGAATTGCATATACTCGCTTAAAATTGTTAGCAATGTATATTGTAGTTTATTTGTACTTGCATGTATATACAATATGCATCTTTGGGACAATTTCCGTAACATTGAAATGGTATTTTGCTCTATACGGATCATTCCCTAATTTCCTGCTTATAAATATTCACTTTTCAACAATGTTTATATTTGATTAAACGCCATTTTCCAATTGCATGTCCGTTAAGTAAGGCGTAGTAAGCTGAGATAAGAAGTTCTCTTAGTATACATATTAGTACAAACGTGTTCTTGAACATTGCATCGACATTTTGTACTTCACTTCATACTTTGCGAATTAGAACCGGGAATAGGACCTAGCAAGCAATATTTTCTATGCAAACTGGACACACATACGCACGCGCACGCACGCACGCACGCACGCACGCACACACACACACACACACACACACACCAGATATATATATAAGAGTCTCTATGCCAGCAGTATTTTGATTTACAGTCCGGCGACCTAATGACTGTGCTAAATTGGCAGACAGAACATTTACCTGTAAACGAGGGTGTATCACCAAGTACATTCCAAATAAAAACACCTTCTTCGTATATGTCAGACAAACCGATCCAAAAATTATTGGCTGAAAATAACTTGGATATTGAAATCAAACAAAAATTACGCAATAATTTAATACTCAGAGCCATCTTATCTTTACTCTGTGAATTGGTCAATAAGCACTTTCTACAATCAGATACATGCATGACTGACCACTGGTGTAAAACCTTTTCTGACAGTGTCACTAAGAAACTAAGAAACATGTTATGAAACCAAATGGTTTTACCAATGTAAATCAACGACTATGCCTATCAGCATTACATCTTTAACTGAATCATTGAACGACAATTATAATGTACATTGAGTTCATTTCATACTTCAGTAATGTTAACAAGTGTACCTTTAAGTCCTTGAATGTGTTCCTTGATAAAAGTGTTTTCCTCCTCAGTTTCTACTTGTAACATTTGGGAATCTAGGTGTCCACAGTAGGTCTGTAAGTTAAATTTAACATATGCATGTACTGAGACTACATTCACAGCAATATTTGACATTTTACGTAGAATATAATATACATAGTTTCGTATTCTCGTCTTTTGACTGTTAGCTTTGAATTTGTTTCTCCCTTTTACACACTCAATTTTGTGTGTCTTGTAGACTTCTAGAAATGTCATTAAAAGCACATGTCCCCGTTTGTGTTAACTTATATGTTAAAGTGTATGTATAAAGAATGAACCAGTATATAATGAACACAAGCATGAGTACAATCCGTTTACCTTAGCTTCAATGAACGTACGTTTTACATCTGCAGCAAAAATATAGCACCTATTCTTATAGTACAACCATCCATTGGGACAGCCTGAAAAATGACGAATGTTTCCCTTTACCAAATTGCAATCTTTGGCTGTTGAACGATGCCAGGACTTCTTGTGTTATTTCAGCAAAAAGTATTTGGAACTGCAAAAATCTCTTCCATGTGATAACATTCAACTACAAGATCAATATTCAACTACGGCGAAAACATGCCTACCTATCTACATGTATTTTGGACTTGCAATCTTCAAAGTTTGACAGCTGTAATTACCTATCTCCGAAATGTTCATTGATTATTTTGTCAAAGTATTTAACTTTAATGTTTCAAAGATCCATGCTTTGGTCATTGTGTTGATTGCCTATGTATTCTTTCATGTTCTATCTACTTTTTAGTATGACCTCATCAGTATATATATATATATGCATGTATTACGCAATATATATATGTTCGTAAATATGTATATATATATGTGTGTGTGTTCGTAAATATGTACATTTGTATATATATATACAGATATAGAGTATATTTTACCAAAACCTTTCGTATAGTTAAATACACTCGTGAATGCTCATAAACACAGCTTTTTAGCCAACAAACAAATACTTCGGTATTACGAGCATCCGGTATATGTTGAACATTTTTTCGTCTGTTCCCGTAATTCTTCGAGATAACGAAGTTTTACTCTATTCAACAAAATGAACAATGTTCAAACACTATGCGGAAAATTTGTACAACCGCCAGTTTTCCATGTATTTGAATGGGCATTACACCATTGTAATTATATAACCAATTTGATAGCAAACCAGAATCATCTGTAAAATTATACTGGTCAAAAGAGTTCATAAAAAACAACGGGTAACAAATTGGAGTGAAAGTAGTGTTACGATATACATGTTTTTTGCTTTACAATAATTTCTGTGAACGTAATGTATACAATAAGTGAAATGTATACATTCCTAAAGTATGAGTTCATCGCTAAATATAAACTACCAGCACAATTTGATTGATCTAGTATTCAACATGCTTTATTCCCATACGGACTATCTTAAGGCAAATTTTAAAGGTATGTACTTACGGGAAACTTGCTTAGATTGTTCGATGTTTTCTAGTCTTTCTTCAAAATGAAGCATCTGCTCAAACAGAGTTGTCACAAGTCCTGTAGTTACACTGCGTGATTCTGTCATTGTCGTGCTCAAAAATAGTGACAGCATACAGTATTTAATGAGAAAAGTCATATTTTCCAATGAAGCGTTTAGTTGTAAAATGTAAAAATGTAAATCCCCGACTATTAAAACGCTTAGTCTCTATTTATGGAAGAATGCGAAATGTTTATAAAATAACAACTTCATACACAGTGTACTATTTAAAATATGGTATTCCTAACAAATATTGTTATTCCTTTCGGGTTGTAAGTATCGGGTTCTCATTAGCTCTTTTGTGATTATTATTTTCCGGCTCAAAATAACAACAGATAAATTTCCGGGGCACCTTTGACAACAAGGACGATGGGAAAAACACCAAAAGGATATAGATCTTGTTTTGTTTGTTTCAAAAACTTAAACTTCCCTGTAAATTTACATCATTGTCCACAAAATGGGATAAAACACAAAATCATCATTGCCATAACAAAACGTGCGAAAATATAAATGTCTACATTGTAATACAGTAAAACTTAGATATCAAGACCGCCTTTGGGATCAAGTAGGTTGGTTTTCATAATAAAGTGGTCTTAATTTCATGTTGAAATGTAAAGGTAAATAATGTTCATTACTCTGAAAGGGTTTTGATTTTAGGTGTTCTATAATAAAGGTTTTCGGATATGCGAAGTATCCGAATACACGGATGATCACGCTTGAAACCTAAACGCGATCTTAATAAAAAAAAATTTTAGCCTGATACAAAATTTCATTCAGAAAGCGTGATATACATGTACATAATATTGCCATGTTCTTCTAGTCAGTCTAGAGTTTACCTCGATTCAATGGTTTGCGTTTTTCACTGTTTGAATAGTGTTATTTATTGTGTTCCCTTGTCATGTTCATTGTTTATAAAAATATCGCGTTTGTATTTGCGTATGATGTTACAATACTCAGTTTATCAGTATTCTAAGATGTAAACAACATAAAAAGAGAAGAATATTGTGCTTTCCGTTTGATATAAGATTTGTGGTTCCAACCATGAATCGTTGGTCCGACTAGTGGATCGGATTGGATCGACACATGCATGAATAGAAATATGCATTCGTGGCTTCTAACTTGATCATTCGGTAATATGAAAATATAATTTTTCCAATTTTTATTCTAAATGCTGAGTGTATTTTTTTAATTATCTTTATCTTATTACTATACAAGATCTGTTGAAATTTTACACCATTGAATGTAGTGAAATAAGTATTTTATATTACCACAATATTTGAGTATATGATAATATAGTTTTATTGTAGATTATAATATTGTACATTTTCAGGGTAAACATTGCACAGATTATACATACATATGACACTATGAACCAGATTCTTTTTTGTTAATCTAATCACGTAAGGCGCAAACCTTACCTTAACTGGTAATAATGTGAAATGAATATCGAGTACATTGTCCTCGAGGAGGGAAAATATCTAAAAAGCATAGAAGCATTCTTCAACTCGTGGACTCAACAGTCTTACGCTAAGCGATGACGTAAATTAAGTAAATTGTCCTCTACAGAAACACGAAATGGACTGTATAACATACGCATCATTTTTAGAAGCAGGACTCAGATCTACTTTGCTCTTTCATACAAATTAAATTTATGTTTGATTTGAAATTAAGCATTAATTTTGTTCTTCAATAGCGTACTGAAAATTGTCCAAAGCACAAGGGGCTAGCACGTTGAACGGAGTATAATGGTGTATTAGGCCTAAAATGGCCACACAGACCAAAAACACTTATATCATATATATATATTTCGGAAGTTGTAACCCTTGTATATGTATACATGTTACAACTTCCGAAATGACAGTTTCTGCACCAAGTTTGTTTAAAACAACGTAACATTTTAAGGAATCGCACACAATAACTGGTGTCTACAGATAGCTAATACATTATACTACACGTAACCAATAAGCACTGTCTCAAATTCAAAACAATGAAGCAGATATTTAATCTTTTTCCTCCGAAAAATCGTCGAACGCGACCTCGCAACACCAAATTGATCAGAATTACCATACTTCAACATGCTAGCCCCCAGTGGTCCAAAGCACAAGACCTGATTTATAACAGCAGATCAAGCATCACGGGAAACTTGCGAAAATTTCAGAAAAGAAGCGCTCTCAAGATTTTGTCTACAGACAAATAAAAAGGTGCATAACTTCATGAAAATAAATGCAAATATTTTTTATAATACGCACAAGTTGAACTAATGCCAAATGTTTTGGTCAAGTTTTATAAAAATCCAAACAGCCGTTTGGGAGAAGAAGCGCACACAAGATTTCGTCTGCAGACGGACGGACAACCTGAAACCAGTTCACACACAACTTTGTTGTGCGAGGGTATAAAAAAGCACCTGTTCACTACTGGGGTACTATAATTAGTGGGCGTATTGCGTTACGAAGACGATACATAATTTATATAAGCTGAATGTAAACACTTTGTGATATTCTATATATTAAAATAATAGTACAATATTTGAAGATGAAATACGCCTGTCCCGCAAATGTATGTGAATTATGTTACCGTTTTAAACATACTATCCATAGTACTATAAACAAGAGGGCTATGATGGCCCTGCATCACTCACCAGAATAACTGTAATAACTCGCTACTGAAAAGGTAATAAAGGTACACTTCTGGGCTGATAAAGGGGAACAATAATAAACTTGATAAAAGACCACTACATGACACTATAATGGAATATTGGTACAGACTAAATTTGATGAGGATTCGAACATTGCTTCATAAAGAGAAGTCATTGCGAGCTATTTCTGTATGCAGCTCTTGTGGTCCCTAAAATGGCCGATCAAATTTATTTGAGCAAACTTGAAAGGGGACCATCTAAAGATGCTACAAACCAACTTTAGAAATGATCCATCCATTGGTTCATTGGAAGATGATTAAATATATCTATTTAGCTCTAGAGGCCCCTTAAAGGGGCCAGCCATTTTAATTGAGCCAACATAATAGAACACTATCTAAAGATGCTAAAACCAGCTTTAGAATGATCCATCTATTGGTTCATTAGGATAAGATGATTAAATACATTTTCTATTTTTAGCTCTAGTGGCCCCTTGAAGGCATTTCAATTGAGCCAACATAATAGAACACTATCCAAGGATTCTAAAGACCAAGTTTGGTAATAACGCATCCATTGATTCATGAGAAAAAGTCGTTGTAAGGCATTAGTATATATAGCTCTTGCTAGCCATTTTTTATTGAGCAAACTTGACAGAGGACCATTTAAGGATGCTATAAACCAATGGATGATGCATCCATTGGCTCATGAGAATAAGATGTTAAAAAATATTCCTGTTTTAGCCCTGGCAGTCCCTATAAGACCAAGATTTGTTGAGCAAACTTCATAGAGGACAATCAATGGATGCTACAGACCAAGTTCACTGAAAATAATTACAGTGGTTTATGAGAAGAAGACGTTTAAAAGATATTTCTAATTTCAGCTTTAGTGACACCTAAAGAGGACCAACCATTTCTATTTGAGCAAATCTGATAGAAGATTATCTAAGAATGCCACAGACCACGATTGGTTATCATCTATCCATTGATTAATGAGAAAATGTTTAAAGATTATTCTATTTTTAGCTCTGGTGACCCCCTAAAAGGGGTGAACTGGTATAATATGAGCAAATTGCAGTGAGAGGGGTCACAAGAATACCGGGTTTCACATAGCAAATTGAAATAAATCTGACCAGTAATTTTATGGAGAAGACCATTGTTGACGCCGGACAACGGGGTATCCCCCTTCCCATACTAACAGCTCACCCTGAACTTTCGGTTTGTAGAACACTGATGTAAATCATGAAATTAGAATATAATTTGCCATATCATGTTAGTAGGAGGTGCCACACTCATGCTAAAACAGTTACTAGTCAACACACCATTTGTCAGATTTGAGAAAAAACGGATTTAATCAGACTTTTTCAGAAATTTTCATATCAGTTACTCTATATTTAATGTAAAAAGGGCAATCGTTTTTAAGTGCTAATTCCCCCGCCTAAATATCAAAATAAATAATTCCACATATAAATAAAGCTAAACAATTAAAGTTAATGAAATATGATAGGACATTTTTTGTAAAATGATTAATAAAAAAAAATGTCTAGCAGTCCTTCTGTATTCTATAGCGCCGATTTAAGCGTTAAGCGCTAATCTGATAAGCGAAATTGTACCACGTGATTCATATCGTTACTACTGACTCCTGAAATGCAATATCCCTTAACTATGAAGAATAATGCAATAATAGAAGATACTGTTTTATTTCACCAATAATATTAAAGAGGAATTTGGGTCTAAGTCTGCCATATTAAACCATCTTTAAGCATTATTTGTGCTGTATGTCGACTGATGAGTCTCCCGGTTCATAATGAGTATTACCAACCATACTCGCTCTTCAATCATGCTGTTTGTCGTGGATGCTAAATTGGTTCAGAAGTTGGAATTGTAATTCATGGTCGCAGTAGTTCGCGTTAGATCCTTATATGGTTATTTTATTAATTATAATCATTTTATCCATTCGAATTATAGGATATATCTAATTCTGGTTATGTATAAGTTTTAATAATTGAACAGTAATCTCTCTGTAATTAACCATTAAATCTCCCCCGATGTACAATATATCCTTTTCATGTTCATGAGACTGAAAACATCTCGACCAATGTACCGCTTAAAGGAATGTTCTTAATGTTTTATACATCTAATACACAAACCTTTGTTTATACTAATTTATTTTAGCTCGATTTCGAAACAAGCAAATTTGCTTATATTCATTAAGCTCGAGTCCGCTTCCTGGACACGTCACCAGTAGTGCGTCCGAAAATGAGATTGAGGAGTTCATGAACGAAACCCGTCGAAGCCGGGATTCGAAGTCAGTACCTTCGTATCAGAGGTCGGACGCTCTACCTGTAGACCACGATGCCTCCCGTACACGTACCTTGCGGATGAAAGTAGCTAGTTCCGCGGTTGTGACAATGCCATTACTTGATGTATTATATAAATTTCATTCTACGACTCTTTTTTATGAAATACTTGATACTGAATACTTAAATCACTGATATAATATTTTCGATATATGTATATAAATATTTGACATAATTTCAGATATACATGTGAGCTTTTCTATATGAATATATGACCTAAAACATTTCATAAGTATACTTACCATACAATGTATTTGAGTGTAATTTAGTAATAGACTGTATATAATATTTTTACATATCATATATAAGCTATGTTATAATTAAAATTCAAATAACGCGAACCATAATTATTATCTTCTGTTTTGAAAATCATTCTGAAATACAGATGCATCTTTATTCACGTAAGAATGTTACTTACTGTTAGTTAGTTCTACCAATGTCGGATTAATCTTATTTGCAGCTTATACGATGACAAAGCATGACCCATTGATCCCCATTTTGATAATATTTCTAAAAAGACAAGGTGTGTTCAAAATCGTGATAGAAATTTACATTTATCCAGTTTGGTAATTGGGTTAGCATTTGCTGACGGAGCTTGATAGAATACAGTTGACATACATTAAAACCTCTAATAGCGACCACCTCAATATCACGACCACCATGTCATAACGAACATTTATTTACGTACCAGCTTCCAACGACCCCCTATTACTCAACTTGTTAATGAGACTTCCTCATTACTACGACCGATATTTCGGGTCCAAAAGGTGGTCTTATCTTCGAGGTTTCACTGTATTTATTAATATACATTAATATTTATTAGGAACAACCAGTTTTAAAAAAATGAAATAAATTTGAATATTTAAACTGTTGTTCATTCCTGATGATTTCGTTTGTTTTAAGCACACAAAATGTTAAGCAGCTGCAACGGTGTGACAGTGAAAATTTTGACAAATGATTTAACGTTTTCGCTTCTATTTTAAAACTTATTTCAACCGTATTTGTTTATACGCCATTGAAACTATGCATTCTATACAGTAAAACCTCACATTGCGACCACCTCGATAATACGATCGATTAGTTAAGATGACTACTTATTTTCGGACCGGATTTCAACTCCCCAATGATTCAACTTGATAATAAGACTATCTTATTATTACAACCGATAGTTCGGGTCCGGCAGGTGATCTCATTATCGAGGTTTTACTGTATGTACAGTGGAATCTCACTAAACTGGACAAGGTCCGGACCGAACAAAAAATCCGGTTTAGCGAGGATTCCGGTTTGGAGGGGTTTTGGTATTTGGAACAGGTTTACTCATTATATAGATGGTCTTAGTGTTGGATATGACTGTATTTGGCCAATTACCCTGGTCAAAGGGGTGTTAAGGCAAACAACACATAAAAGTAACATTTAAAACAAATTATGCACCAGAAAAACATTTTTTTGAAGCTTTAGAATAAAATAACTCATGAAAATGGTCATTTAAAAATCAACCATAGTCTTTGATTTGAGTAACAAACAAACAAATTATTCGATTGCCCGTGTCTTTGATTAGGCATTTGAATTAAAGTGGTTGCTTACACTTCATTCTTTAATTAAATCACACCTCATAACTCTCATTAAATTTATCATCAATTACAGTCCTTGATTTGAGTAACAAACAAACAAGTAATCATATAGGCTGGGTCTTTGATTTGACATAAATTGCATCAAATTATAAGAGTTTGTAACAAACTACATTTCAAAGTCAAAGTCAAATATCTTTTATTCGCTCATATCATGTACATGCATGTCAAAAGGAGGTGAAAAACATGAATATAATCAAGTATACAATTTTGTTTAATTTTCAGTTTGTTTCATTAAAATTACACCTATTATCAATTCAATTTTAATGTACTATACTTAATTGTTGAAAGATGCTATCTGTATGGACGAACGAATGATAAATGAGTCCATATCCTGACTGCTTTATTCAATAGTAAAAAGCTCTTGCATGCATGTATAGACGTTCCGACAGGTACAAATATTATTCTTACCCAAACCATACTCAATTATATCATATTCATGATTGTCGATCTGAACTGTTCATTACTTCATCATTACAATAATACAATGGCAATGTGCCAGCATACCAAATGCATGTTTCGTAAACATTCACTCCAGAAAACGGAATTTTGCAACACAAGAATTCTCTAAATCACATGAGACAGAAGTTGCAGATACAATCAGTGAATGAACAACATTCGTATGACCGACAGAACGGACAAGTCACTTTTTTATCATTTATTTTCAAATTCAACAAAATGAAAACAACCGAAATTTCACGTGCAATGTAAATTCCCATGAGCAGCGCAAGGATGCATCTGAAATAATTTGTGTTATATAAACAATCAGGTTTAAGAATATGGCGATAAATGTCACTTATATCTATACATGTATGTTTTGCTGCGTGAGTAGGTTTTTTTCGTTTGATTGGTGTTTTACGATGATTTTAACACTAACTAGGCTATATCGCACCGACAGCAGAATTTGTTAATTAATTAATTTATTATGTTAATTATATTTTACGGTACATATTAATTGCATTTAAAACTGAATGATAAGCATAGATGGAGTGTTTGTGAACAGGTCTTTGAGTGAACTTGCCCGTTCACAAACACTCCATCTATGCTTATTATTCAGTTTTTAAAGGCAATTAATATGTACCGTAAAATATAATTAACATAATTAATTAATTAATTAATTAATCAATTAATTAACAAATTCTGCTGTCGGTGCGATATAGCATAGTTAGTGTTAAAAGCACCGTGAGTAGGTTATATTACTAACTGATATTAAATTTTGATAAGTTACGTGTACATACCATTCTCAAGAACGCACCAAATTCAGCGGTTGTGATTACTGAATCACCTGTAAGTAAAATAATTATGATCCTTTAAAATTGTTTAAAATATTTGATTATACCTGGATAGCTAAGTTATAATGATATGATACCATTTAAAATGGTGCATGATAATGCGATAGTTTCTTAAATGTTTCAGTCATTTTTCAAAGACATACCCGTACATTGATTAACTATATGAAAGCATAGGGTATAATCGACATAATTTTCGATGGAACATTTTCTATACTTGTAAATATATGTTTCAATCAGACATTACAACATAACGTTTAAAAAAAGTTTGTGTATAATGTAGCACATGTATAGTATTACCCATGAGAACCGGAGTCCCTGAAAACTGAAAATCGGACGATTTTTTTAAAGTAACATTGTCCCTCTTCTACAAGCCATAGTTCTCTGAAAACCGAAATTATCAGAAAACCGGACTTCTGGCCTAGTCCATAAGGGTCCGGTTTTCAACGGTTATACTGTATATAGTATAGTTCGGGTGTTCGGTGTTTACATGAAACAAATAACATTTTCACTGGCTTGTACATTGCTAAAATAATACTAATTTCATTTATTATATTTCAAAGGAATACAAAATTGTTTACCATTTGGATCCAGGTTTTTCATGTGGAAAAGAAGATCCACTTCAGACAATTCACCATAGAGGGGGAATGTATCAAGTTTATCGAAGAACAGAGAAGCCTGATGGTGACTATCATGGTAGGTGGCTGTCCATTTATTTACGAAGTCATGTTTTGACACGATCTCGTCTGTTGCTGTAATCAAAATGTAAGCTTTGTGTTTTATACATATTTCGAATAAAGTTATTCTAACACAAACACCAATAACGAAGGAAAATAACTCATACTTATCTAGATTACTAAGATGCTATATATGTTACAAAGATAGTTAAGAAATAATTTTCATCTATCGTTGTTCATTCACAAACAGCTGAGTTACAACGGTAATTTGTCGTAAATTACTCACGAACATCTGAATCCCATTTAGCCAACAATTCATTTTTGAATTCGTCTATACTAATTACACCATCTCTGTCAACATCAGTATCGGCAATAACCATATGGACAACGGCATCCAAGGTGGTGGGAGGGTTGCTATGAAATAGTAATTAAGAGTTGTTGGTGTAGAGTAATAATCCTGAATATTTGAGTACTTGTCAATTAATTTAATCCAAAATTATTCAACCCTGAACATGAGTGTCATATATCTTTATATAAGTAAGAAAAGGATTTCCAGGGAAAAAACACACGGATAAAGTCCCACCTTGCTCTAATCTTCCCCAAAAATTCAATACATACGACCATGCAAAACATGCAAGGCATAACACAGAGGGCACCGATAGGCCGATACAAAAATGAAAGATAATACAATCAACGGCAAACAAGTTGATTACTCTCGTCCGTTGTAACTTCTAACTAAACCAACAAAATTATTTTTTAGTGTCCCCCACTCCATTACTAAGCCCAGTACTGTGTTTAGAAAATCACAGACAACCTGTGAGGACACGATAAAGAATCAGGAGGTCTATTAAAAAAGAGTAGGGATATATATGCCCGGTTCTCCTTTATCTTCTCCCATCTCTGGGACAACTCTGAAATGACCATAGCTATTGAATGGTTCGTTAAACAACATATATTAAACAACATAATTATACGAATACAAAATACATGACGTCATGTATCGAGCTATGACGTCATAATAAACAGCTTACCAGAGAAAGTTAACTTACCAAATAGCAAATCCAATCATACACATCAACAAGATAACTTTCATGGTGTCAGCTAAAAATAAAGGGAACAATGTTTATTGAGAGTCTGAAACAAAGTATGGGTTTAGTACCTTGTTTCCATAGCAACGCAGTTGCGAAAAGTCAACTTTCACTATGAGTCAAACAGAGCGTTACGATTATCATTAACGTTTTTATCCTACAAATGAACATTAATCAGTGTATGATGCCATCGAACTACATGCAATCAAACACTATTTGAAATACCGCCATATGCATACTGACATAAACAAGTTCCATTATGCAACTTTCTGCATGTATCTCTACTAATTTGGCATATATATTATTCATAATATTATTTACTTTTAACTAGCTCTAGTATGCGGGTTAGAATTTCAGCTAACGTCATTGAAATATACTTAATCTATTACAATGATGTTATATTAGTGATTTTAATGCATCATTAATTTAAAGTAACGAGATGAGTAGTAGCGAAAATACGAAAACAGATCAGACTCCCGAACAAAAAAAATACATAAGTAAAAAACAGTCAGGTAAGAAAATAAAAGACATTACAGTCATCAACAATAACATAATTATATAACAAGTTGATTGCTCTTGTCCTCTAACTTATAACAAACCAACAAAATTGAACGGAGCAAAATAAGTAACCTAATATATTGAGTTATGACGTTATATTAGAATGCTAATGAATTACAAAATTATTATGGTTACAAGTACTTGACGATTTTACAAAAGCTGGATCAAGGGAGAACAAGAACTGTCACATCCAAAGGCAAAAAGAAACAACCCCACGTCCCCAGTCACATAAGGGTTTATAAAGAAATGACTTCATTTCTTAAATGCCTTTGAGCGTAATCTCATTAAGTAATCTTTAAATATTTCCATATTAATCTGATTAAACATTTTGAAAAATCTTTTCATTGAATGCAAATTGGTTTATAATCATTTTAGCGGGTCCTTAGGTGATTCAAACAAAAAGTGAACTAATGAAAATATCGTATTCATTCCATAATAAATTAACATAAAATACCCAATATCATTCAACAGTAATGTTGGTTTCTTTTGTTTGAACCCCTGTGCATTCGATGCTACAATGTAAATATTAATCAATAATTTGTACTTATCCTGAATTCTAGATCAATAATACACTACAGATGCAATATATACTACATTTGAAATAAACCAGATCTATCATGAAATTTCGTGGTGGTTACATGAAAGGATACTCGAATGTACGTAGAAATCAATTAATGTTACTAACCTGGTGTTAGTTAAAAGCTTCAATATCGAAATGATATTTGCAGGTTGCTTTTATATATATATGTATGTACAAGCAAATGACCTAAATTACTGCGCGTAATAAGTGTGTCAATTTATGATAACCGTTTATCGTGACATTTCAAAATCGTGGTTGGAACTATTTTCTGTCACCTTGATAGGCAAATTGGTTTCATATTCGTTTGTACTTTACGGTTGCATATATGCTTCCATGTATTGGTGAATTATTTGTCGTTTATTGAAAATTATAATAAGAAAAACTTGTTAGAAAACTTGTAACAATTAGTTTCTTTTGAGTTTATGGTAAATATTACCATCATGAAACAATTTTGTTGTTTCCAAGTGAACTTCAGTTTTCAGTTGCAGTCGTTTGAAGAAAAAAGTATGTTTTAAAATCTAAAATCTAATATACTGGACAATATTAATTGTGCTTCTTAGAACGTTCAATAAATCCCCACCAAGCTTTTACTAACCAAACAGGCTAAATTGTTCCTTGGGTTTGAATTGAGTAATGTTATAAAAGGGTTGTTGTATGTTTTATTCATACCAAAACCATTTTAAAACTGTTTAAACTTTTTTTAAAAGTAGATTGGGTACGGCGCTAAGTGTTCCACCAATTGACCAAAAAGCAAAGCAGAAATATGGTAAAAAATTTCATCCGAAATATTTTACCTAAATTTTATGTGGTGGATAACGGGTGGTGTGGGCACGGAATCTGCCTCCCGTGAATTGATTGATTGAAGAACAAATAATAAAACCAATCCAATTTTAATACTGAGACTTTCAGTTATATTATTTCTTTTAGTGCTTCAAGGACTGCTAATATTCCCAATTTGAACTTTTTTTTCAAAGTTTATCTCATGTGTGAGATATGATCTGGCCTATCCTGTTCAAGTAGGACGTTTCGAAAATTCGAACATGATAACCTCTATGATGTTCTGTTTCAGATAAACGACTTCTCCAATTACTGTTTGATGTCCTTGACTTAGCATGTCCCTGGGTTTGATTGGATGATTCTATTCCATGTAACACGTGTTGTATTGTTTTGTTCCTATTATCTAAATAGTACAGAAACATTCACGTATGACTTTCGACGTAAAAAGTAGAAGTTTTCATATTATTACCCTTGTTTAAGTAATAATCTAGCAGGAGGTCCACGTTATCAGTTTTCTTGGATTTGTCACCAGTGTTCTCAGCAGGTGATTACATTTTTTTTGCAAAGTCTATATGTTACTGGTAGGCGAATAAACTACAAGACATTTTAGAAAGAATTGTAAAACAAACGAGACGCGAGAAGGATTCTATTTTTCGAATGAATTGCTATCCAAGTTTTAGTTTTTCAGTACTTTAATGGCAAGAGACTAAATACCAAGTACAAACAAATGACAAGCCCAAAAACAACTACTGATGAAACATTGTCAGACTAATGACAATGTAATTCTAGGATAAACATGCCACCAAGAAGTGTTTGAAATCTGCTTTTTTAAAAACAACGTCCCTCTTTCACTATCTAAAACACGGTACATCGATCTCCACAAATTGTTTTGTTGGAACAAGCAGCGCTTCAATATTTTTAACAAAAAATGTATTAAACTGATGAAGACACGCTCTTCGTATGAAATGGACGATGCCTTTAGGTTCGCTAGCACTAAGTCCATCCAGTCCTTTCATTTGATTTCACTCTGTGTGTTAATTAATTCGTCATGTAATTACGGCGCAAGTCATTGAAATTCTTATCAGAAATGTCGTTCACTTGTCAGGCGTATATTATATAGAAGTGAACAAGTCTGTGAGACACACCAGACGTAACATTTGATGTCAAGGTTTTAAGTAGAAATGTAGGGTAATTTAGTTGTAACTAAAATGTGATTACGGCACTACTTATGGTCATATACAGTGAAGACTACCAAATACGACCACCTCATTACAACGGCCACTTACTTTCGGACCAGTTTTTAATATTTCTCTTTATTTCAACCTGATAGTAAGACCACCTCTGTATTGGGACCATTTTTTCAAATCATAAAGTTGGTCTCCGTACTAGGCTTTACTGCACATGGTGGGCAGGACAGGTCAGCAGTGGAGGGTGATCCTTGAGCACATAGAAGATAGTAATCCGCTGTGACTAAATCTCATCTTAACCTTGATATTGCAGTCACCGTTTGAGCCATACCATTGCTCTAACAGTTGAAGTATAGAAAAAAAACGAAGAAAACTGGTTCGAAAAATTTGTAACGTGGTGGTCTTAATTTTGTGAGTGATGCTAAATGAGAGTTTACGTACAAAGTGAGCAAACAATATTTTATACAATAATATAATTATATTATAATATAATAATTAAACTACTTTAAATCTCTCCAGAGACAAAGATAAACATGGAACATGACATTTCAAACCCGAATGGAAGTATCTTATCTTAACAATCACCACTTAACACAGAAAATTGGACAACAACGATTTAAGTATGATAAAATCCAGACTGTTGCTTATCTCAGGTAAAATGTCCTGATTGTATAATGTCTCTGTGGCTTTAAAAACAAAGTTGTAAAGATAGCATACACAGACATTGACCTCGTGTACACAGCTTACTTTTCATACATTATAGGAGTTCTTCAATTATATACTGCAATTGGAATTCGAGCTCAAATCACTCATATATTTTAATGTTTCTTTATTAACCATGACAAAACGATGGTGAAATTAATCATACAATATTCTATCATCATATTTATCGGACTTTGTATTAACTTGAATTAACTTACGATATCGTTCAACCTAACTACTTCGAAAATGAAGTGTTGTCTGTCAAAATTTCATACAACATGTTTTCATTGTATTGTAAAAACTAGACAAAAGACAAATAATGAGAAAAAAGAGAAACTTGAAAAAGAAGAAAATGGATCTGATGAAAGGAAAAAATCGATAAGTATGAAGATGACGTAAGAGATAAAGAAGGAGAAGTTCATAAAGATAGAAAAATGTTTATGATAATGAATAGAATGACCCATGTACTGCCTAGTTGCTCTTCGCAACCTAGTTGTATTTTGCTTGTCTACTTTTAAATACTTTCTAAAATGATCGTCACAAAATAATGTTGAGCTTTAGGCTGGGAGACTGTACTCTAGTTGTTTAGCTTATGTCTGTATCATCTTAGAAACCAAATACAGGCTGACTTCTACTAGCTAATTATGTTTAATACAGGGATACAGACTAGCGCCTTTTTCTTGGTAGCCATCTGGGCCCCTAACTTTTAAGATGTAGGAGCTCACCTGGAATTTTGGGGACACAACTTCAAAACTGCATGTTTTAACATAACAGAATTTTATCGTACTTTCAAATTTTATTGATACCAAAATATTTCACAATGGACAACAAATAGACTAAACTAGAAATATCACTGATAAGGGATTAAATACGCCCCGCAGAGCCCTATTTTTTACAAGCTTAATGTACTAGTAAAGTTTTATAAACATCAAACAAGCCATTTAGGAGAAGAAGCGCGCACAAGATTTTGTCTATAGACAAATAAAAAAGGGACATCACTCCGTAAGAATGTATCCCAATATATTTTTAAAATATGCGCGAGTAGACCTAATGCTTGAAGTACTAATCAAGTTTTATAAAAATCCAACCAGCTGCGTTTTGGCTAAGAAGCGCACACAAGATTTCGGACGGACGGACAGAAAGACAGATGGACGGACAGCCTGAAACCAGCATACCCCTTTCAACTTTGTTGTGCAGGGCGTACAATAATCCACAATGCAACCGTATAAATCCAACTAAATTTAACATTATAACTCAGAACTGTTACATAAAATTGACTGTCTATGTCTTCGATATTTCAACCGGATCTATAGACTTCCAGTAATTTTACAAAAACTGTGGCCTCATCCTCTCCCCCATCAAGGTCAGAAGACTCATCTGCATCAAAGTCTTTGTCAGTATCAAAGGTATTACACGCACAAAAGAAGAAGTGCCAACAGATGTAATGGGTGGTGGTGTTGTTTCCTGTACAATACTGGTCGGGTTAGAAACTATGGATTGCACAGACTGAGAGACATTGTCTTTGAACTGTTGGCACCGAGTTCGTGGACCCAGATCCATTCCATAATTCAATAACCTGACCTGGGTCATATGTGTTCATGTCTGCAGCAAGGAATCGAACTTCTAGACACTGGTTGAGGCTTTATGACAAAGTTTACAACGAAGTGAAGTTCTTAATTGGGAAAAGCCTCTTTCAGCTTCAGCACTGGATGGGGACATGGTCAAGATAAGGTCTATGATGCTTAGAATGTTTTGGTGGGAGTTTCCAAAGCGATCATTGAAAACCTTCCAGTAAGTGTCTTCAGTAAGGTACCTAAAAGCACATGAGTATTAAACTTATCAAAGAATAGAACTTATGTATCAGGGCTTTTATTTGACTTTTAACATGACATTTTAACTCTTGGAATTAGCAAGATAAAGCTTAAGAATCTTGAGAATTTATACCAAATGGTCAAATCTACTGTTGAAATTGAAGAAAAGTTTGTTAACTCTTCGAATTATATTGGCCAAAGGATATTTTTAACATTACCTTTGGACATCTAGTGAGCACCCTACTGTACATGAATACAATTATATTACAAGTAGGCAAGTCATAATTTATTAAAATCTTTATAATATTTGTTCATTGTAATGAATATTTTTATGCTCACTTTTCATTCAGCATAGATTTTTTAAGAGTCTAACCTTGTCGGCTTTTGCGGAGTCTACACCAGCACTGCTCACCAGTTTATCGAAGAGGTAAAATAAGACCCTCAGATCATTATCCCCAAAACCTGTAAAAGATAAAATGTGTTAAGCACTTGTTTATCTATTTCCACAGCATATATTGACCAACATATAGTTTCATAGCAGAACGAAATCAGGATCTGGAAATGAAAGAATTGTGAAAAAAACTGCAACATGATTCAACTGGAACTTTGTTTACTCCTTTAAGTTCCTCCCATGACTTTGGCCGTTTGGCAATGTGTGCCATTCTGATGAAATTTGAATGGTTTAACTGATATTGTACAGTTTTGAATTCAACACAGACTATCGCATCTAAGTAGATCTTAGTACATTCAGTATTCCTGTATGTCTTCCCGTAATCTAAACCCTTCATATCATCCAGCTCGCAAGTCCATTTATAGTCTGAAAGTGGGCGATTTTTCAAAACATGGGCATGAACATTTCTGAACATTTTATCCCACTTTGCATAATAATGTTCATTCAACTTTAACTTTGCCTTGCCAGCCTCTGACTCACTAACTGGTGTTTTTGCTTTGCCTTAAAAATCAAGGATTTTTTTTCATGCTGTTTACTGGATTCGTGTTTCATAACACTGTCAAGCTTGTAGCTTTGGCAGCCAACTACAAACGAAGAACTTATATCATCACTATACATGTTGCAATAGGTACAGATCAAGCCATTGTCTGTGTTTTTAACAAAGCATGATCAATGCTCCAATTGCTATTGAATGTTCGGGCGCGTTTATTTTTCTCACCATGTTTCACGTACAAGCGTTTATCAGCAGAAGACTGCCTTGGAGTATCCTTAAGCTTGAAAACGCCGTCAATAAAACGCCACTTTGTAGAGAAGTAGGCTACGTTCACTTACCCAAATTTAAAGATGCTTTTCGAAAACAAAATAAACTTCGTCTGCAATACCGATATCTGTTAACCGGAAACGGTAGATACGCTATCAACCCAAATAGCATTTAAACTAAAGGAAAATATTCAGCGGAAAGGCGAAAAGCGTAGAGCGTTGGGAGGACACGTCTCCGACGAACATTTCGTAACCCTGATTTTCGGTCGCCAGCTGGGTGATTCAACTTGGAATTTTCGGTCGCCCAGAGAATATTTTACCCACCTCGGGCGACTGGGCGAGTGCTAATCTGTATCCCTGACTGTATAGTGTGTCATTTGTATATTATAGTAAAACCTCGATATTGAAACGACCTAGGGACCCTAAAAATCAGTTATAATAATGATTTGGTCTCATCAAGCTGAATTATAGGGGAATTTTGAAAGCTGGCTCTGAAATACATGTAAGTGGTCGTTATAACAATGTGGTTGTAATACTGAGGTGGTCACTATTAGAGGCTTTACTGTACAATTAAGCGTTTGGATTTAATGATAGATATAGACTAACAAATGTCCAATTTGTAAAACATTGGATTACATGTGGCGTGTAGATCAAGAGGGGATTTGATATTTTACATTCAGGACAGTAAAGTAATCTAAAATTACCCATCCTGTTATGTTATGAAAGTCTATACCAATGATTAAGTGTATGAAAAATAATGAGTTTGTAGTAGAAAATGTGCAATTGAAACAATATATCAAAATATTTTTTTCTACTTGCACAAGCCTCAAGGGTAGCCTCTTGAGACCCGCATGCTACATTATACTGCACAACGTTGTCCAGTGTTAATGCGTTACACGCTGTACAATACTGGACGGTTATCGTGTATAATATGTACCGTACTAAAATACAATTTGGACGGAAAGACGGAATGATGTCACCATAGTGATATAAGTCCTATTAAACATTGGAAAGAATTTTGAATCTCATTAAGTTTTGCTCCTTTCCAAAATTAATCTCTAGGCCAAACTTATTGTGAACGATAGTTTAACTTACATCAGATGTTATACATATATTTGTATAACGAAGTATTAGCATCAAGATGTTGCAATTATTAATGATTAGTGAAACTTTTTGTTTCTGTCGAAAAACATGCATCATGTCATACTTGAAACATTGGTCTTCAGTTACGCAACCGAGTGATTAAGAAATCTCTCGATCCAAAAGATGTGTCAACGATTTTGATTATGCATTATTTCGTTCATTATTCTAGAATTTCGTTTTCAGAACAAACAACAGTAGTATTTAAGGTTTCTTTAAATGTAAAACGTCTTTCTTACATGTAGAACTTCATTTGTGCAATGACTGTTGAAAACTGGGTCTAAAATTGGTAATTTTTCGTTGACTGAGGACTGAAACACCGGAGCTGTTTTGACTGTTCATTAATATTAATACGGGAGTTCGCGCGTGTCTGGAGGAGATTTTGTTTGTCTTTCGTAAGGCAACGATGTTAAAGATCCTGTTATATGCAATATAATTTATCGCAGAAAAATAACACGTCCTTGACCCTCTGCTGGCGATTACTATAGCCACAAGCACAGTTTGTGGAATAGAAAAGCAGTAGAAATTCGATATGGTTTGGTAATTGAAGTCTCTCGTACGCTGAACATTGCACCTCGAACTTTATTTGACGTGTTTTGTAAAACCACGAGAAAAAGCTACCCAGCGTTGTTTTGTGATGTTATAATAGTGTCAGCACCTGAATAAATGTAGGTTTAATAATAAATGTTATTTTGTGCCAGTCAACCTGTTTCGAGTTTTCAGCTCGTAAAAAGTACAGCAGGTTTAATTAAATATTGTAGGTTGGAAATACGTTGTGTGCATTGATTTTTGTCTATTCTTAACGGTTAATCATTGATAAATCGTTTTTAATTAATCTGTCCTTAATCATTTAACCAGCCCAAAAAAATGATATTGTCTAACAGTATTATTGATCAAGTTTTACTCCCTTCATGTTACAATAGTGTTATGTTAGCATATAATACTATGTTTGGACCCATTTTGTTATGCACACTTTGATGTTTTGATGGCTTCTCAAATACTATAGGTTATGTAATTGTGAGACTTAAGCCTGTACATAGTAGGCGTGGCTTATTAGCATGTGTATCTTAGGTACATAATGGGCGTGGCTTATTCACATGTATATCATACGTACTTAGCGGGCGTGGCTTATCTGTATGCATATCATAGGTACAAAGTGGGTTTGGCTTATAGGCCTGCATATCATAGTGACCGATTGACAGTGAGTTAAATAAATTATACAACATATTTTAATGGTATTTTCCAATATGGCAAATTAGAAAATAAAATGCAAAACTACCGGTGTTAGCCCTTTATTATGCGCTTGACAATTGATCACTTCAAATTTAATGATTTCCATGGCCGGGGTGCATCTGAAAAATAAATATTCCTTATATTGATAGGATATTATCGTCACAAGTTTGTTCTATATACTTACATTTGGTGTGCTCATTTAGTTTAACTAAATAATTGTTTATTTCAAGTTGCTGATACATAACTTTTTTCTACTTTATTGTATGTTCACATTTAGACAATGTTTTTACCGATTTAGGTTTTTTCATAAATGTACATACGTGACCGAATGTCAAATTCTTAAAAAGTTGATAAGTATTATAAATGTCTGAGTCAATTGTGTACATGGGTAATATTATACATACGAGGGGAGGTAGAAAAATATCCAGACCTTAAGCTCTTCCTAAAAAACTATTAAACATTTTTCAAAAAAATATTTTTATTCTTTTTGCCCCCCACTACATCTGTACACTTTTGCCATCTTCGTGAGAGCTCTTTTATACTCCTGCTGCCAGCCATGAAGTAGACATATTGTTGAGGAAACGATTTATAGCTAAAATCATAGACCTTGCCTCTTTTTCAGAAATATTCTCGGGGTAGGGGCAAGGTCTGGGCTATCCAACAATCCCAGTTGACCTTTGCCATGCAATGAGTAAATAAAATTTCCACATGAATCTCAAAAAATTAACATAACCTTTCCAGCAAACGGAGATTTGATTTAAACATCTTCGGAGGTGAAGAAGCAGCTCGTTCCATTGATTTTAACAGAGCTTTTGTTTCAGGTAAAGTATAATGAACCCATAATTATCTCCAGTGACAATAAAGTTCAAAACCTCATTTCCATCACAGTTCCGTTGCTATGGTCACCCTGAATGCCCTTTAGTAGTCTTTTTGTAGTTTCGGCACCCAACTAGCATTTATCTAGCTCATACCAAAATTTCGCACAAAATCTGATATACCGGCGCTATGGCCATGCTGAATTTACTGGTTACAAAAAAAACCCCTCAATATTCGTCATCATTACAGGGACAGGCCTCCCTGGCATAGGCTTGTCTCTCATGCTCGTCATTTCACTCCCTAAAGTGTGAAACCCAGCTTTAAAAGGTTCAACGAAGAATACAAGCTTTAGTTATATATTTCCACAAGCTTTGAATAAAGTGACAACTCTTTGACTATCTAAAAGCAGAAAATCTATTACAGATCTCTGTTCTTTGAGAGTAGAGGCCGTGGTATCCGTAACACCTTCCTTGTTTGAAAGCTCATATACAAAATGTATAAACAAAATTCGTAATTGTAATTTTCACAAAAGTGTTGCCAATATATGTAAAAAAAGCGTAAAAGAAAAAATCCCTACCTACCAACCCATATTTTTTGGACAGATAACCGGAAACAAACCTTTTTTTGTTCAGGCCTAAAACGAATATACTTTAACAAAGCATTAATTGGTTTAAATTAGCTTACCAATCTGATGAAACGAGTAAATTCTGCAACAGTTACATTACCATCGCCTGTAATGAAAGTGTGCACGATACGTATATATATATCAATTTTATTGACAAGTTATTTATGGCATATATTCCCTTTTTTTACAATAATTAGCTAAAAAACATGAAGAGACGAAACCTGGGGTATAAGCTTGTTTGAGTCTGTTTTCAAGTTTTATTACCTCGAACAAAGGTTATATTACTCAATATTCAATCATAGAAATTTTAACCAGTGAATGTCAAAAGCAAGCCATTTGAGTAGCAAGGAAGCTATGTGGTTGTTGTTGTGCTTTGAATGACGGCTTCTATACTAGTATCCTAGTCGCTGACACTAGAGTTTAACATCACACCAACACCTATAGTCATTAGGTAACTTTTCCAGCTTTAACGGTGGAGAATGACCCAGGCTTACACCTGGGTAGTACCACCGTTCTTCCGTTAGCGAGCTGGACAGCTTCCCCTCATACGAAACTATGTACCGAGTGGACTGGATCTCACAGTGATAATGGGCTAGTTATTGCAAGTGAGAGACCACAATCACTCGACCATGGAGGCCCCAGTTACTGGAACAATAAGTTGTGTACATGTGGTAACATTTTGTTCGTGCAGTACATAAGGGAAGTGTGATAATGAATAACTCAATATTTATCCGGAGTTATCGTTCCTTATCACTCATTTCTTACAGATTCCTGTAAAACAACAATCAAGCAATAAAACCTACATATTTTCAAACTATGTTTTTATAGTAACTTTGCGATAAAAGATATAAGTTACAAGGAATTCAGTGCAAACATCATATTTATCCGCATATTATTTTTATGGTACATGTTTGATTAATTTATCAATCAGATTAAAAATTCAGATGCCTGAATGCAAACAAAATGGAGATGAAATGAAAAGGGATTGTAAAGAGCTATGACAAAGTACACATTAATACAAAAAGCAGGCATTTGAGTATCTGATTGAAACTAAAGGAGACTCGGTCACATGATTTGGAACTACTTTTAATACATTGAAACAGACGTACACGTAGTGTCAAATAAAAACAACTTTGAGCAGAGATTGTGTATAATTTAGCATAGACTTTTATCTAAAGGTTACAAAGTCCGTATAGTACTATGTCGCAGATCCACAACGCACAGTGTTCGTTGCGAGGAACATTGGGTTTGTTTCAGTAGTGCTCTAGAATATATATACAGTAAAACCTATGAACAAAGGCCATCAAAGGGAGAGAAGAAATGTGGCATTCATTCACAGTTGGCCTTTATTAGGAGTTCTATGCTGTCTATAGGTTATGGAATGCTATGTAGTGACAGTGCTTACTTTGTGAGCGTTAACATAGGTTTTAATGTATATATAACCCTAAACAATGTAATATACACAACATTATCTGATAAGATATTAATCTATCTGTCCAAATCGTTAGATAGATTAATATGTTCATAATTATGCCTAGAAATAATCATGAGATAGATATGATACATTAAAATTGAGCAATAGGTAAGAGTGTATACAAGCCGCGGTTTATTTCGTTGCTACAACAGCATCACTAGATTTCAAACACTTCTTTGTAAGTTCCGTAATTTTGAACAGATAAAATTTATTTTAATTACTGCAAAACCTCGATGCCGAGGCCACCTTCGGTACCCAATGAATTAGTCTTGATATTGAGAAGGTCTCATAATCAACTTGAAATTTAGTGTAATTTTAAAACTCGAACTGAACTAAATGGTCATTGTAATAAGGAGGTCCTAATACTAGGATGGTCGCTAAGGGACTTTTTACTGTACGTGTTCTGCATAAAGAAAATACTTACGGTTTCCATCCAAGTGACCAAAATACATGTGATATTCAAGATCAACGTTGTCCAATGCATGGCTGTTATCATAATCTAGGTTATTAAAGAACGTGTTCGTGTCCGCATGGTTGTCGTCGTACCTGTTGATCCATGTTGTTGTAAACTCGTGTTTTTCTACCTTACCATCTCCATCTGCATAATAAAAATCCGTACAAATAAAATACGGTGACTACAGGTTTTAGACACGCTTCGCTGATAAACGCGTATTTTGATCACTGGTGAACAATGGTGTTGAAAATTGACATTGAAAAGCTGTATGCAATGATAAACGTTTTGTTGTTAATACAAACTTGCTCCGAGCGATCAGCGACTCCTTGACATCAGTGTTGTGCTGCTCTTCAGTTACTCTGCCTTAAAGGACAGGCTGTTAAATTGACAGTAATGTGAAACTAAATAAAATATCAACTGCTTTCGATGTTGGCGAACAGATATCCTGTTGTATGATTATTAGTTGCGTCCACCAGTCCCGGATGACGCTTCAAAACTTGTTGAACCACAACCCTTGACTTCTTTGATACTAATTATCTTGCTTAATTGATGCAAGTTTATTTTAAGACGATCAGGGTTAAATAAGATCATTAGCTGAGCCAGTCTCATTGAAATCAGATGCAATTAAGCCCAAAATTCTTCCCATGTTAGATTTAACAGACTCGCATTATATGTCACCTTATTAATTCGCGTGATAAATAATCATCAAAATGATTGTAAAAATCATCACAATTTCAACTAAACAGACATTTCATTGCATTACTATTTGCTGATGAGGACTGTTTAATGTGTTTAAGTTAAATTAAGGTAAACGTTTCTTTTGTGCTCAGTTAGAAGCGACGTGATAGACTCCACATTGCGTAAGAGAACTTTTTAGCCCCAAAAATCACTTAAATAGATTTCAACTGGGACAAATTGCTGTTCCTAAGCAATAACTAATAACGACCGATAACTCGATGTAGGATGCTGCACACATAAACAATAATGTTTATAAATACGCGTGCCTGAGATACAGTGCGTGTGATTTTCATTTATGTGTATGTTTCGTAAGAATATATGTGTTCAAAATAATACCATTTGATGCTTCGTTGGTTAATCATCAAATACAGCGAAGTACATTCCAAATCAGATAAAAAAGTTGGAAAAAATGCATTTTATTAAATGCACTTATATGCTTCCAATAGCGTATACTACATCTACATACCTAAATCATGTGACAAGACCAGGACTGAGAGTTCGTCCATTGATATAAAATCATCTTTCGGGTTTATGTTTGTATCATTAACAACATCGACAATTATTTCTTCCAAAGTTCTGGAACTAAATAATTAGAAATTATTCATCAAAAGAACTTTTTCATCGACAATCCATCGTAATGATGTTAGGAGGTTGATTTGGAGTTACTGTTGAACCCCGTTGAGATGAAATCATTTAAATCGGCTTCTTTTCATTATTATCCATACAAAAATGACGTTGTAGTCGATTTTTCAGAATTCCTTATGAGTATCTAATCTATGTCAATAAAGACTCAAGATATAGTCTGCATAGCATTAAGAAATGGTATATAACATAAAGTATATTAATAATCCACATTTTTCTCAACGTACATTATGGCTTATTTCACCGCACTTTATAAAATATTCATATCTAATTTCCTAACGGGGTCCAACTCAAAATATTCGTCAGAAAAGCATGACAAAGAAAATAGAAAGTCTTTGGAAGAGTAGATAATGTTAATTGCATGTATTTTGTAAATATGAATATATAAGTATACGTATATATATATAACACCATTAAATCCATTAATTTCTAATATTAATATTTTTAATATTATCGAAAATAGCAATAAATCTAGAATCTTTCCCTAGTTGTCTGAATGAAAGTTGCATTTCAACAAAAAATGATTAAGGCGGCTGAATCTTTTATGAATAAATTCAAATGAAAAATCTCCCAAACATTGTGATTCTTATAACATTTAACAACATGCATGTTAAAATATTCATGTATATCAAAGAAATGTTCAACAAATACATGTATTTAACAACCGAAATAAAATGATTAAATATAATACCAGACCACTGCTCCAATAAAAGCAAGTACAGTCAAAAAATTCTTCATCTTGAACGATTGCTTTTGAAACTGCCACTTAAGGAGTCTCTGTACTTATATGGCTTATTTATTATGTTAAGCGCAATAAAAACAGACGCAAAATGATGTCATGTTCACGTGATCGGACGTTTGTCTGTTATGTGTCTATTTCATTATCAGCAAGGTGGCTAAATATAGAATGACACTCAAATGTCATCACGCCGTACAGAAAATAGTTCACACAATCCCCCTTTCAAAAAACGTTTGATAATAATCGTAATAATTTTTCATACAGATTTAATGAGTTGGGTCAGTACTAACGCCAATGTAATATCTCAAATTGTACATAAAATTACCATGGGTTAGTACAAACGCCAATGTCATATCTCAAATTGTACATAAAATTACCATGTGTCAGTACTAACGCCAATGTCATATCTCAAAATGTACATAAAATTACTATGGTCATTCAACTAAATTACGAATCAAATGCATTTATACCATCAGTTTTGATTCACCAAAATCTGCTAAATGCAAACAAGCACGGGAAGGACTGATATATAAACAACACGTAAACATTATATTGCAAAAAACCTCTCATAGGTATCATGTCAGTAGTCAAGGGAAAAGAAGCTGTGAAAAAACTTTTCACAACCCTGCCAAAATCACCATGAAACTTGTAACTACCTTTCCTCCATCTTTGGACTCCAAGTACCTATCAACTGTGTACGGACCATTTTGCTTTTTCCGGTGATTTCTCCTTGTTGAATAAGAAAATTTCTGTCAAACTCTAGGTCGGCTAACCATTGATACGTCATAATGCACTCTTTAGCCTCAGATCTATACCTGTAGGACGGAATAATCCCAATGGTTTCTTGATCAAGGAAAAGCATCCTAAAGACAAGATAACATGCAGATGCAATTGTTATGCATTTTTCGAAGGAGTCTATGCCGTCATTACTCTCAGATCTTGTTAGATCTTTAAACAGTAATCTGAACTTTAAGGAACATTTCCACAGAACATCTACGTCAGAACTACAATAAAGAATAAGTTCAGCTTGAAAATCAAAGGGTAATCGGCGGTTTGATTTGTACTATTCTATAAAACTGGCACAGGTCCCTGGCTTCATACTGTCTAAGGTGAAGCACTTAATACTAGGATGATGTGAGAGAATGATGTTCAGAAAATTTGTACAAAAAAATATTATTCAATAAGAAAACAAGTTTTTAACCGAAAGCTAGACATCACAGGGCACAAAGTACTCATTTATGAAAGAACTAAACAAACAAAATATAAACCTCAGATAAGGTTTATTACACATGTATTGAGTACGTTTCACCATCAACGTGCGTCGTCTTGTGTTTTGAACGATCAACTTACTACAGTGCCTAGCGTCGGTAGAACAATTGAAACGTCAATTTCCCTTATTCTGTTTTCTGTTTTGTTCTGTTCTGTGAAACATGTCAGGTCAACAAACAAACAAGGTACGCACTATTTTCAGTCTTGGACATCGTACCCATTCCATACTCATTATTGTTTGTTTAGTTCACAAATAATTACAAAGTAATCACTCGTTAAATATCACGGCAAACATACACTTGTTGAGCAACATAATAATTAATGTTATACAATTAAGGTTGCAAACAAAACTAAACAATTGTTAATTGTCATAAGTTTATAATGATATCTATACACATAGATAGTTTCACGCGATGTATAATCATGGCACTAAACGAACAACTGTGGGGTAGTCAGATATGCTAATTCTGGGTAAATTACAGATGGTGCGCGTAAAACCACTGCACATGCGATCAAGGCCATGAAGGTCGTCCTCTGAAGTAAAAGTTGTGCCCAACTAATAAAGCAAGCAGCTACTATCAAAACGAATACTACAAGATTCACGATAACTGGATACAAACATTGTAAACCCAATAAACATATTTGAAAAACAGTGACCCTGCACGTTTGGTAAAATTACTTTTCTATTACAATAACAACATGACATGTTTATGGTAATGACGATGAAACATTGTCACCTCTAGATGAGGTTATGCGTAACTAAAATTACATTACAATTACAAGATATTGTTTTTAAGAACTTTAAATATTTTTGAATATTTAAATTAATCGCTAGTCGTCTTTTTTGTACTGTTAGATATTGACTTTTCGCTGTTATCATCAGTGGACGTCTTGTATTACATAATTTCTACGAGTACATTTGGTTAAGTACAGCTTCGTCAGTCCAAGACAGCACATTATTCCCATAGGAGCAAGTAGTCCAATGTAAGACTCTATATTCCAAACAAATCCAACAACACAACCAATCAGGAGCAGCGAGAGAATAGTCAAACAAATCCATCTGATTAGAAGCATGAAAGACGTGTGTCTATCTTCTGTACTTATGATGGCTGTTGTAGAAGAAGTCGTCCGTATGTTTGGTGAAGTAGTGCTGCTAAGGGACTGTTGTGACCTTTGACTCTCATTTATATTAGAAAACTCGGGCCCAGAATGATGTTTCTCAAGACATCCAGCATTTAAAACGTTCTCGCCGTTGCCAAGATACCAAGCAACTTGCAAGCCATTGATATAAGCCACGCTGGACGAGAAGTAACGCATGATAATGTATTGTAGCGGCATCACAAGTCCATTTGTAGCTATAAAGTCTGTGGTTTTTCCAAAGGAGGCAATCACACACGAGATAGTGGATTGTCCGCTTGTAGAACGAAGGCGCATGTTTAAAACGATCTGAAATGATATCAAAGATAAGCGCATATAGTGCGATGTAATTTGGCCTTGTAAAATCTGCACACCTGAGGTTTTCTATTTAATTTCGGTCACCTTGCCAAATTTCTACTATCATACAGACTGATAACGTAACTTAAATTATGACATTGATATCTAACTAAGGATGACATACAATGTACAATAATCAGATTACATTGGTTAAAGTGCACGTGTCAATGTTTGTTTATACGTTGCGTTCCATATAAAAGTGTTTTAAAATGATTTTTTATCAAGGAAAACATACATCACACTCATTTAGTTGTTTGTTATATGTCAATCAGTTCACATTAATTTCTATACTAGCGTTATATATTTCTAAAAGTTAACGTCCTAAATACGAATTGTTTAAACCGTGTACAAACCACTTTTATCGCATTCCAAAGTTAACCTGATCCAAACACAACGGCGAAAATGTAGATAAGTGTTTACATTGCATAGCTTCGTAAGAGACCCTTACCTGAGGAAATGTTTCGACACTCCAGAGGACTATCGCAGCGTATTCTAATACTGACCCAAGTCTGATTAACATCTCTAGAGTAATAATGGCTCCCCAAACTACGAGACAAAATACAGCATATAGAATCTTCTCTTGCTTCCTGTAATTTCCATAAAGCAGAAATTGCACCATTAGTCCAAACTCGAGGATAGGACAATAGATGGAACTAATTTGTCCATATAGTGGTATTTTCACGTACATGAACACGAAAAATAAATTAATCAGAGAAGCAGTGAAGTTCGCTGTGGCCCATAATATGCTGAGACCCCTGACAGATTTTCGTCTGAAGTTTTTCCAGAGCTGCGGAAGAAGAACAAGAAACCATAGAGTTGTACTCATTAATCCGGCGATGTTGGCTGCAATACAAGTCCATCGAGGCCAATTCTTTCTACAGTTTTGTTCTATAGCACTCCATTCAGAATGATTGTTTGTCTGTATGTACGAATACGTAGCATTAGCCATGCTTAGAAACAGAAACAAACACCCAGTGTGTAGATAAACCGAAAGTTGAACAAACATTCGCGTCACTGCAGGCTCTACGAACGACAACTATGAATTTACATATTTATCGTCAACAGTTATCCAGAGTTACCTTTCTTTGATGTTATTATAGAAACACATTAATATACGTACAGTAAAAACTTCGATAATGAGACCACTTTCGGGACTAGAAAAATCGGTCGTAGTAATGATGTGGTCTTATTATCAAGTAGAATTATAGGGGAAATTATTGAAAGCCGGCCGAAAATGAATGGTCGTTATATATCAAGGTGGTCGTAATATTCAAATGGTCGCAATATGAGATTTCTGAGAATATCTAAGATGTGTATACCGTCATGTTAGAACAATATTAAAAAAATCGACAGGCTTTTGTATGTCTCTTTGTTGTTATGAAATTGTGCTTATCATTTCACGATAAGACTGACCTGTTTCTACTGGACAGATACGAAAGTAGAACACGTAAAATGTGAATCGTCCAAATAAAAAATGCATAATTTATTCGATGCATGAAATAGTTTTCAAATATTTTTTTTGAATTCGGCTTTCGACACATGAAAGGCTAATTGTATTATTGTATAACTATGTCCATTGTTTTCTAATTGTATCGTGATGAACACGATCTTCTTTCTGATGACGAATGATAGGGGCTCACATAATGATATAACCTAAATACAGTAGAAAAGTTTATAGCGAATTCATGGGTGCCCGAACAGTTACTTCATTACATTCTTTGCTTAATAATTCCATAATATTGTGACAAAGAAGGAAAAATGAATATCTTATAATATTACAGTTCCCTATAACCGTGTTTTACAGTGCACGCATTTTGTGCGATTCTCCAAATTCAGTATATGAAAGGAAAATGTACTTGCAATCCTCATTATAATGACCATAAGGACTTACACGTATGTGTATATATATTGATATGATCATAATATCTGATTCATATATAGAGGAACTATTGAAAACCGATCTGAAAATAAATGGTCGTTATAATGAGGTAGTCTTAAAACTGTAGTGGTCGATAAGTATGGTTGTACTCACAGGGGGCTAGCACGTTGAAGGGATGGAGTATAATGCTGTATTAAGCCTAAAATGGCCACATTGACCAAAAACATGTATATCATATATATACATATACAAGGGTTACAACTTCCGAAATGACAGTTTCTGCACCAAGTTTGTTTAACGCTTCGTAACTTTTTAAGGAATCGCTCAAATTTCTAATAACTGGTGTCTACAGATAGCTAATACATTATACTACACATAACCTGTAAACACATTGTCCAATTCAAAACGATGAAGCAGATATTTAATCTTTTTCCTCCGAAAAATCGTCAATTTCGTTTAGTCGAACGCGACCTCGTAACACCAAATTGATCAGAATTACCATACTAAATACACATTAAAACAACAGGTAGAGGAATAACAACGTGTTCTAACCATAAATATCTCTAAAATACACTGATCCGGCACAAAAGAATAATCCAGGAATGTTCTACTCACGTAAAATTAACAAAATCGTCGACTCCGTCATAGATTTCCACCTCGCTACGCCATTATGATTCAGCCAATGAAACGTCCGCTTACAAACAAATTACGGGGCAAAGGTCACCGCATCGTAATATTTGAAGTTTCAATCATGCGACGATTTTTGTGAATTGAACGTGAATAGAACGTTCCTGGATTGCATTTTTACATTTTTCGTAGTTTTTAAGATCTTAATAGTTCTTATTTTAGTTTTACATTAAATTTTGGTTTTGGCTGTTCAGTTTATTCTTGACAATCATTTTGTCAATTAAATGTCATTGTATTCCAATTCGATCCTAGGCTCAAAATAGCGTGTAGCCATCATTCTGCTACAAATAACTAGTTACATGACACACATAGACTGATATGTAATGATAACGATTACACAAGTTAAGGAAACATACAAATTTTGCAAATAAGACACGTATAAATCTGACAATTCCCAACCACCGAACAAAATTCGGGTACTGTCTATAAGACTTAAGGTACCGCACTTTCAGTATAATGTTTAAATAATGAATACTGTAATTCATTATAATAATAACCTGTAATTCACGTTTTGTTTGAATAAAGAAATAATTATGTGGTAATCAATTAAAAAGATAAGTTGATATTATATAAGTTAGGTATCAAAGCATTCTAACCTGATCAGTCATTGTGAATAACATGACAAAATGCGTGTTTTATTTTCTAATCTATAATTACTGAGAGAACCTTGGCAATTTCTTAAAATTATTTTATTTCCTCTTTCGATTTTATTTGTTGGTACAAGTAATCCAAGAAAGACAACTCTAGTTAAACTAATATATCAGGCGTTTGAATATCCTTTCTTGTTTGTTAAAGACATTTCTTTTATACAAACAACGTTTTCATAAAGCTTTGCTGATAAAAGTAGATAAAAAAGTCTAATAAAATTTTGGGCATATTTTTCTCTTAATTATTCATTTACTCTAGATTAAAGTTTAAAAGTTTGTTTGAGGTTGTTATAAATCAACATCCAATTTTGACTGTCCAAAGGCAATACTCCTGAGGAAAACTGTTTTTATCCAATGCCTTACATCTAGAGCGAGAAAGTGAATTCATATTTTATTGGCCATATTTTAACTCGCACGAAATAAAGGCTTTTGCAGTCTTGCTGCTTTGTTCAGCACCTTTACCACTTAAGTATTATTATAATTATTTGGGAGTACAAAATATTACAAAACGACTTTTGACAAAATTAAAAACCCGATAAATCTGAGGGACTATTACTAATGAGGAATCTTGTGAATTTGTGAATGGTAATTCGTTCAATACGTCGACCTTATTGAGATCACCTTGGAAAATTCTATTAACTTTTTCTTTCGTGTTTGTATGATAATTAAATGTACATATATCTCAAGCGAGATAATTCTTTTTTGTATCGTTTGACTTCAAAAATGTAATCTTGGATGATCTTTCAGGATCGTTGAATACTGTTAAATTAATGTGTATACTGTTCAAGTATGTTTGTCAATAAAACAATCATTTCTTAAAACAGTCGATATGTAAAAATAGAAGTGTTTTCATTTATACATATATTAACGATTTATTGAATAATTGTGTTTTTATTCGTTTATTTTACAAATTGTAGTATTACTTTACGTCTTCAAGCTGTACATCAGCATCATATACTGAACACCACTTTTTTAGTTAAATGTTTACATTACTTTCTTATTTACGTAATTACACGTATATATCTTTCAAATGACTTGGTTTTATACAAGTGCAATTTTAATCATAAACTTTAAATCACCAGTCATGTTCAGTCTGATCCTAGATTGTATTTGTTAAAATAATTAATACAAACGAAATAGTCAATGATTAATTGACCACTATTTCATAGTTTCGTGTTAATCTCAATATCAAGACATAATTTTAAAAAATCAAAACATGTGATAAATCAAATAGACTACAAAGAGTTATTTTGCAATATTATGCAACATGGCTGTCTCACCCCCCTGGACGCTTATAAGGTAGAAATATTTTATGGATCATATCTGGGAAGGGGACCAGTCTATCCTGACCATATGTGATTCATTCTTTTTGTTGTAACATGAAAAGTATCAATTTTAGCATAATGGTAATATCTTTGTGTCTGTAATGAATACCTTTGCGGGTAAGTTCTAACATACATCATATATTATTTTGAATAAAGGGTTCATTTATAAGGTATTTAAACACAAGTAACATCTCCGCGGACATTTAACAGATGTACGGAATTCACAGAATAGTTGAACAACTAAGATACTTAGAATAATAAAGTAAGTCTTAGCCACCAAAGAAAGGACAAGTATTTTACTTAACAAAGGACTGACTAAACAAACATAATTAAGTAATCACCGTAAAAAATACTAACATTTTGGACATTTATTATTTAGTAGGATGTCTCAGCCAACTTAAGTGATTATAATTACAGCAACAAAGACTGACATTCGGTAAAGCAAATTCATTAATTAAATAAAACATTGACATTTATAATCAATTCCCTATTAATAAAAAAACACTACAAAATTTCACAAAACTCAACACAAAAACACCCTTATATTCATGGAATAATAGTTCAACAGATCAGCATTTGAAATTCAGAGATATTGTTGATAATATACATATCTGAATAATAGAACTAAATATAATCAAATGCAATCAATTTATTAAATGACAAAGGTTCCTGCTCGATCATTTATTTTCAACCAGACAGTTTGTTGTTAAGTTTTAATGCGTGTTCATAAGGCATTACTTATCAACAGCCTAAATGTATATGATATATAATTTGGATCAGAAAACGGTTTTAAGTACATACACAAAACAGTACAGATACAAAAAACAGTATGTTTACATTTGATATTATACTTCTTTCTTTGTATCGTAACTATAGACATTACATAGCGTTTCGAATTATACATGTGTATTTACAATGAATTCACATGTGAATTTTCATTAGCATGCTTAAGATTTAAAGTACAATAATTTGATGTGATAAGAATCTACAAAGGCTTAAACCAGATACTTGAATAAAAGCACGAAATCACAACATTAACATTGAACAAACATAAGTCATTGAAATTCCTAACGTTTGTTTTTTTCCTACAATATCTTTAAAAGATTTCATATAGAATTATCTCCATGTTTCGCTGAATAACATAAAAGGATATTGAATTGAGTTCATATGGTACAATTATTTAAATCCATACATCAAAATCACATTCCTTTTTATTGGCATGAATTGTAGCAGAAGAAAAAATAATTAATAAATGTATTGAAAAAAAAACAAACCCAAAATCCAACCAACACGTAGGCCCATTCAAAAAAGGACAAAACACAGTCTCTCGGAAGGTACCGCTTTGGACTGTCCGTAGCAAAGCATCAAGAGGTTTATTATTATTATAATATAATAATAATATACATAACAAGTTGATTACTCATGTTCTCACTAATTTAGAATAAACCAACAAAACTACGCGAAGTAAACTAAGTCCATTATCCTGTTACATTTTTCGGAGTCAACTACGTGAAATAAAGAGTAATGAAGTGTAAGAAAAGCTCACTGATTTGTTTCGAACAAATTACTACTTTATTGTGAATAAATATTTACTATTTAAAAAAAGGCATTGCTGTCTAATGGTAAAAGTTCTCACTCTGCCGGAGAAAAACGACATTCCTGATTCGATTTTAGATACTGATTACGTTTATCTCAACCGAGATGAGATAAATCAACGAATGGTTGGACAATAATAATGTACTATTTAACGATCGTTTTCAGTACAGTATCAAAAGGGCTCCTCTGAATGGAGTAGAAAGTGAAAGATAGGGTCAAAAATGTAAGACAGACTTATTAAAATATTTAATGATATCTATAATGTAGTCAAAATTGGGATAGATCTATATCTGGAGTGAAACCAAACGAAGGGCTGGGGCAATATGAAAGTTATCATGAAAAAAGTGTGATAGTAGCACTAGCATAACGTATGATACCAAGTGAGTTCCAACCTTGGATTTCAGATCTGATTTGACACCACATTCCTCCGAAACTACACGGCACTGCTAATTATATTCTACCAATATAGGCCAAGCATGAAATTAACCATGAAATGTATTACTATCAAAGAATTTTACCATCGGACAAATACAATGTATTGACAACAAAAACAGACAATGATTATAATTATAAACATCCATTAAAATAACTCACAGTGATAACAATGACAGTGTAATCAATGTTTTCAGTTAAAAAACGACTATAATAATCACAATAATTACAATAACAAAGAATGATTACATAACACATTAAATTCATTACAAAAACAAACATTTAATACAATAGCAAACATTCATCATAATAACAACAAACAGTGATTACAATACCAAAAGGAAAAAGAAGGTACATTTCTATGAAAATCGTGTTACAAAGATATAAAAGCCAGTATTTTAAAAAAAATGTAGAAGACTGCGCAAAATCTCTTTGGTACAGTTACATATTGACCTGTCGCTGTATTCTTTAGTGGATGTCTTGTATTACATAATGTTGACCATTACATTTGATTAAGTACAGCTTTGCCAGTCCAAGATAGCACATTATCCCCATAGGGGCAAGAAGTCCAATGTAAGACTCTAAATTCCAAACAAATCCAACGACACAACCAATCAGGAGCAATGTGAGAATAGTCAAACAAATCCATCTGATTAGAAGCATGAAAGACGTGTGTCTATCTTCTGTGTTTGTAATGTATGTTGTAGAAGAAAGTGTCTCCGTATTTGGGGAAATAGTGCTGCTAAGGGGTTGTTGTGACCTTTGACTCTCATTTATATTTGAAAACTCAGAACTAGAATTATGTATCTCAAGACATCTAGCATTTAAAACGTTTTTGCCGTTGCCAAGATACCAAGCAACTTGCAAGCCATTGATATAAGCCACGCTGGACGAGAAGTAACGCATGATAATGTATTGTAGCGGCATTACCAATCCATTTGTAGCTATAAAGTCTGTGGTTTTTCCAAAGGAGGCAATCACACACGAGAGAGTAGATTGTCCGCTAGTAGAATGAAGGCGCATGTTTAAAACGATCTGAAGTGATATCAAAGATAAGCGCATTTAGTGCGATGTAATTTGGCCTTGTAAAATCTGCAAACCTGAGGTTCCTAACGTACCATTTCTTTGCATTTAAGATGACCAAGACTCCTATACTTCTTTATAATAATAATAAATCTATCACTGAAAATACAAGTACTGTCATATACATAATACAAATCATATTCATCACATCGTCATAATCATACAATTATATTTACGTACACCAATTATTTTTAAACAGCTTGTCGTGTTAAAATTACTCATTAAAGTACTGCAATTCTGAAAATAAAATAACGTTATTAAAGCAGGTTTATCCAGTCAGTCTGTCCAAAGCCGAATGCCCAAACCTTATCGATTTTTACGTGCTTACATAAACGACACATAGCGGTCGATACATTTTCCTAAGGGGAAATTAATTTTCTTCTTATTCAGAAATTCAAACTTAGAAAATTAATTTTTCTATTCAAGTTCGGTCACTCTGTCAAACTTATACAATTACAATCTGAAAAAGTAACTTAAATCACGACATTCATACCTAACTAACAATAATACACAACGTGCAATGATCAGATTACATTGCTTTGGTTAAACTGCACATGTCAATGTTTGTTTAGGCGTTACATTCCACAAAATGTATTTTACCATATCGTGTTACATATTTCTAAAAGTTTATGTACTAAATACGAACTACTAATTGTTTAAATCGTGTATTCTGTTTACACAAACTCTTTTGTCGCATTCTAAAGTTTATAAGATCCGAACACAAGACGAAAATTAATGTTTTACATTGCATAGCTTTGTAATAGACTTCCTTACCTGGGGAAATGTTTCAACACTCCAGAGGAAAATCGCAGCGTATTCTAAGACTGACCCAAGTCTGGTAAAAATTTCTAAAGTTATAATGGCTCCCCAAACTATGAGACAAAATGTGACATATAGAATTTTCTCTCGCTTCCTGTAATTTCCATAAACCAGAAATTGTACCATTAGTCCAAACTCAAGGATAGGGCAATAGACAGAACTAATTTGTCCATATAGTGGTATTTTCACGTACATAAACACGAAAAATAAATTAATCAGAGAAGCAGTGAAGTTCGCTGTGGCCCATAATATGCTGACCCCCTTGACAGATTTTCGTCTGAAGTTTTTCCAGAGCTGCGGAAGAAGAACAAGAAACCATAGAGTTGTACTCATTAATCCGGCGATGTTGGCTGCAATACAAGTCCATCGAGGCCAATTCTTTCTACAGTTTTGTTCTATAGCGCTCCATTCAGAATGATTGTTTGTCTGAATGTACGAATACGTAACATTAGCCATGCTTAGAAACAAACAAACACCAAGTATGTAGATAAACCGAAAGTTGAACAAATATTCGCGTCACTGCTGACTCTACGAACGATAACTATGAATTTACATATTTATCGTCAACATTTATCCAGAGTTACCTTTCCTTGATGTTATTACAGAAACACATTAATATACGCACAGTAAAACCTATGAAACCGCCTTCGGAACCCGGTAATGATGTTGTCTCATTATCACGTTGAATTATAGGGGAGTTATTGAAAGCCGGCCGAAAATAAATGGTCGTTATATAACAAGGTGATCGTAATATTAAAAGGGTCGTAATATGAGATTTTATTGTTCTACGATCTCTAAGAATATCTAAGATGTATATACCACCATGTAAGAACAATATTAAAAAATCGACAAACTTTTGGATGTCGCTTTGTTGATACGATATCGTGTTTATCATTTCACAATAAGACTAACCTGTTTTACTGGACAAATACGAAAGTAGATCACGTAAAATGTGAATCGTCCAATTTAAGAATGCATTATGTATTCGCAGCACGAAATAGTTTTAAATATTTTTTGAATGCAGTTTTCGACGAATGAAAGGCAAATTGTACTATTGTATAACTGTGTCCATTGTTTTCTGTTTGTAAGCGTTTGTGATGAACACGATTTTCTTTCTGATGTCGAAAAATTGGGGCTCACGCAATAATATTATTTAAATACCGTAGAGACAGTTTATAGCCAATACATGAGGGCCCGAATAGTTACTTCATTACATTCTTTATTTAATATACCCATACCATTGTAACAAAAAAGTGAACATGAATGTTTTATATTATCACAGTTCCCTTTAACAGTGTTTTACAGTACACGCAATTTGTACGATTATCCAAATTCAGTATATGAAAGGAATGGGAAAATATACTGGTAATCTTAATTAAATTGACCATAAGGATATGATCATAATATCTGATTAATATATAGAGGAAATATTGAAAACCGATTACAAATAAGTGGTCGTTATAATGAGGTAGTCTTAAAAGTGAAGTTGTCGATAAGTATGGTTGTACTCAACAGCTGTATCTGGACTGCTTATTCTTTGTATATTGCTTCTTCATACTGCCAATAATGACAAGGACAACTCAATATTATAAATGATATGTTTCTGTTTTTGAAATATTTCAGCACTAATACTAATATCTATGCCACCATGTTTTGTGATAGATATCCATCGATTGTGAATCTTCACAAGATAAGCCCAGCAACTGTTATGTTTCTTATGAAATAACATAAACAATTGTAAGGTCATATACGATCTAATATTTAGTTAAAACGAATCAGATGTAAAAGTTAAACTTTTATAACAACAATTTTAACTTCTCGGTAAGGTACTCAATGTAAAATTATCCTTCCTGTTCACTTAGCCAAATATATATATATATTGTTTGACCGTTGGAATTAAGTAGATACATATATATAATTCCAACGGTAAAAAAAATGTATTAAAAAGCATGACCAATCGTCAAACGTAAATTACATTCATACCAAATTATAAAGTAAATGAGAACAATTCTTATACATGTGTTACACATTTCCAATGTCAGTCATTTTATTATTTATCACAGGATAAAATGATAAATATGTTTCTTTAATATTATTTGCAATCCAGAAAATAAAAGGTCTGGAAAAGCCCTCAGTAAACTGTTTCTGCTACTGTTTCACTGCACCGTTCCTTAAGTTAAACAAAAATACGAAAAGGGTCAACATAATCAAAAGGTAGGGAACCAAAACGAAATGATATCAAATGTGTAACTATACTTAAGATCGTGATAAAGATTTAGCGATGATAAGACAACATGATAAAAATATGAAACCAAATGTGGGTCAACATTTGATATGGAAACCTTTATACAGTCTCAAATGCTCATCCTGTGTCATTACTAGGAATGTTCATACAGAAAGCAATCTAGATATGTGGAAATTCGCTGCATTATTCCGAGGTCGAACCTGGAGGGAGCTTTCATAACAATGAAATGCATCGTTTGGTTTATTCTCTTGTTCAAAACATTGTCCAAGTAGATTCAATGCTGTCTCCTTGTGTCCTAAGTTTAGTTCATCACGAATAGTTTGCTGTAGTTTATTTAATGCTCTTTGTTGCTCTCCATGATTGTCCAGCCTTCCATATGTTTTGTACTGTAAAAAATGTAAGTATGGAAGAGAATCCACAACAGCAAGGTTCATCCATCTATCATATATAATATTCCTATTTTTAACATCTTCTTGCGTCGATCGAAAGTATTCATGCCTCATTTCTTGAGGTACAATATTTACTTCACAACGCATGAACACAACGCAGTGTGCTACTATTGTTCTAAAATCAGGTATCTGTAACCGATCAGCTTTTAACCTGAATCCTTGTTTCAAGCGTGCTCCTCCTCCGTCCATATGACATCCACAAACAGCATTTACAATATCTCTATCATATTGTTGGTCTATTTGACGTAATATAGCCTCTGTTACATTCATATCACCGACACTGTAACTCACAGTTGCCAGTTTCAGCCAACCAGAAGATACATCCGTGTTAATTCCCAGCATTATCCATTTTAATGCAACGCTTGACACTGGTCTGTTTATTGATACACAGTAAGATGCGATCAATGAACCTATTGTAGAGCAAAGGAGTGGTACATGATAACTGCCAAGTGTCTTTTCTAAATGATTTAATTGTGGATAGTGTTGATTATACCAGCTATAATAGCGCAATATATTCAGTAATGCCTCCTGGACATTATTGTTATTACAATGAATTTGCAATCCCAAGTGTGTGAAAATAGTATCCCTCACTAAATGATAACATAATTCCCCTGATATATTCTCTTGTATTTGTATACGTGTTTGTATGTTGTGACGATATACAGCATTTCCACTTAATTTCATCTGCAGTCTTGTGCCGATATCATCAATCCGTATTTCAAACAACGCTCTACCTTCACTCTTTATAATACTTTCAAGGACTTCTAATAATCTTGGTTGTTGTTCATCTGATATTCTGTTCGCCATTATATTATTCTTATGGTTGATGAAGTGAGGACAGTTTTTATAATAAATGAAGTTATATAGTACCTTCAATACATGGTTAAGACATGATAAAAGATTATGTTCTTGCCAGAAATCAGATTTCATGTTTTCAATACTATGAAATAAAGCGGTTTTACACATGTAGCTGGAAATCACATCATGAAATATGATATGTGACTTTATCAATATTTTCATCATCACATAACATCTCATTTGTGTGATATTTATACTAAACATAAGGTATCTCTCAGCTAATGCCGTAGAAATTCTCCATTCAAGATCATCTAGACCGCTTACTTTACTAGCAACTGGTACGAGGAAACACCCAGCTTTCGCCGACAAGAATCGTAATCGATCTGTAGGCCATTTACCACTACCTATCTCGTTTAACCAATGTCTTCCTTCTATCGTCCAATGCTCACAATAGCATGCAAACACGACATCTACGTCTAAAATACCATCTCTTCCTGATGAATTTCCAGCTGCACCTTGTCGTTCTAATCCAGCACTGGTTATTGTATCGTCCACGCAGGTGTTTTTCATAAGTATTCTCCCTTTGTCATCCTTGTAAAACATTTCGTTTGGAATATTGATTTCTGCAAGAGGCGCATCATCTCTCAGCAGTTGTAGGAGACAATATCCAGGAGCTGTTGTTTCATCTTGTACCATCAATAGATTTCTCACACCTGGTTTCCAATGAGCCCAATCATGAATTATAGAGTGTACATTGATACAAAACAGTATATCTTCATCAGAACCAAGCCCTTTTGTCGTGCTTCCCTCAGACCGACTGCCAAACAAATATTTTTTTATGTGTAATATATCCCACCATTGCATATCAGACATCGCTTCCCTTAATAAAGCGGTTATTCGTCTCTTCTCGATGACGTCATCGTTAATTCCTATCTCACTGAGTACTTCAGATAGTCTCAATGACAGGTTTCCAATGCTGTTTGGAGCCCTCAACATCCTGAAACATACCGAAGGATTACAGACTAAATGTCGCACGTCAGAACAAAAAGGCTCTTTCGGATTAGTTTAAGAACATTGTTCACCGTAATCTTCAATAATGTACGTTTTGGAAATATATATCTGCATATTTTACTCCTAAACCAAATCACCCTGCTGAACTATGCGACATATGTTTTATCAAATTCTTCATGTATGAAATCATCGTGGGGAAATTAATACAGAAGAGACAACTCCAGTCAGAACATTTATATTAAGGATTCCAGGAAAATAAAATATGTACAAATTCCCCTTCACCATACTACTACCGTCTCCAAAACATATAAAAATACATACACAATGAAGGACAAAATAATTTTTTCCGTTATGCATTATTTGAATTATTATTCTTGCGCGTTAACTGCTTTCAACTTTCAATATCCATTTTACAGTTTGGATTGAAAATGATAGTCTGTAAAAAGCAATATAACTAACAGAGAATTGTAGTATCTGTTATGTCCAAAAAGATGTGTTGTTATTAATATCTTTAATCAATTAATTTCCGTTCGTCCATCGAATCACGAAAACTGCGTATAAGATGAAATAACTTGACCAGCGGGACTGGAAACAAAATATCCAGGTCAGGAGCACAATGTCTTATATCTAACAATATATGCAATTGAATTTGTATTCATTGGCATATATTTTATATAAGATATAAGTGCCTTTGCTATTTCTTTGTTCGAAAACTCTATCTATTTTAGGCCGTATTAGTGTATCACTGACGGGTAAAATAAGATGATTGAAGTTTATATTACACAAGACAGATAACAAAACATTTTAACCTAATTAGTTATTGCGAATAATATGACAAAATGTGTCATTAATGAGAGAACCATGGTAAATTTGTCAAATTATTTTATTTCTTCTTTCGATTCGGGTACAATTAATCCAGGAAAGACAACTCTAGGTAGACTGATATACCTAAACTTGGAAAATAAAAGTAAATAAAAAAGATAATAAAACTTCTGTGTGTTTTGTCTTTTAATGATTTAATTATGATTCATTTACTCCAGATTAAAGTTAAAAAGTATGTTTGAGGTTGTTATAAATTAGCATTCACTCTAAACTGTCCAAAAGCAATACTTCTTAGGGAGACTGTGTTTTTATCCAGCGTCTTACATCCAGTTCGAGAAAGTGAATTTATACTTTATTGGTCATATTTTAACGTACGAAATTAAAGATCTTTGCTGTCTTTCTGCTTTGTTCAGCAGTTTTAACCAATTAAGTATTATTATAATTATTAGGGAGTACCTAATATTACAAAACGACTTTTGACAAAATTAAAAACTCGATAAGTCTGAGGGACTAATATTATTATTATTAATAGGGAGTCTTTTGTGAATTTTATGAATGGTAATTCATTCAATACGTCGACCTTATTAAGATCACCTTGGAAAATTCTATTAGCTTTCTCTTTCTCGTTTGTATGTATATACATGTATCTCAAGCGAGATAATTCTTCTTACACCGTTTGACTTCCAAATCAATTCAAAATCAATGATCTTTCAAAGTCGTTGGATATTGTAAAATTAATGTTAAAATATATTTGTCAACAAAACAATAATAATAGAGTGACGTACACGTGAATAGAGATACTTATCAGTGACACATAATTGAACAGTATATAACAACTTAATGTCTTAATTTGTGTCTTATAACATTATAAGGTAACTGTTGCCATTTAACTGACTCATCGTGGTGACTTATGATTAAACAAACTAAAGATGATTTTCATTACTATCTAAGTCATAAGTTAATATTATAAATAAATGCATGTATAAATTAAAAAATTCAAATCTGATGAGACGTTTATAGTGTGATATATCATTTTCTAATTCTTCAACAATGAAATCATCCAGGAAAATTCTCATATTTTTATCTTCCTCTTTCGATTTCAGACATCGGTAACGTTAATCCAGGGGAGATAAATCTCGTGAGACAAGTTTATTTGAGGTAATGCATAACCATGAATCTCCATATTTTATATTGAGAAAATTGTTTATCACCTTAAAATATCATTTATACATATTATACATTTACAAACACTAAATAAACATACATACCAGCCCTTAGTTTATGTTTAAATATATATATGAAATATTTCATGTGTTATATACACCTCATTTAAACATACATATGATAACAATAAAATACTAATAAACCTGACCCCTACCCACTTAACGAGTCTCAGATACTCTCCCTAAAGACTTAAGACACAACACACACACTGAAAAATTTAAATAATGAAAGATGAACCTGCAAATGTAAATGGTAACAAATCTATAAAAAATGTTCCCAAGAAATTTTCACACAATTTCTTTGTCTCGGAAGATTATGTTTATAAAATATAGCCAAAATTATTGGACATAGCTAGCAGAAAAATAATAATTAACCTATGTATCGCGCCCGGTCTTGTTTAGATACACGGATGAAAACTGTGATAATATTTTGAAAATTAAACTGATTTAAATAGGACAAAAAAAATTCCATACCTTATCAGTCATTCAGAATAAAACGAAACATTGAAGTTATCTTAATGTTCAACAATAATGAGATCACGGAAATTATCCAAATTCTTTTAACTTCCTGTTTCGATTTCAAGTTTTGGATACACGTAATCTATGCGAGATAACTCTGGTAACTCTAAACAGTAACAGTAACCTTTCTTGTTTGACATAGATTTTCTCTGGGTACGACCAAACTTGTCAACTTAATGTTAATTTGTATAATACATTGTGTTAACATTTTATTTTTTTGAATTCTAGAGTTTGGTTCATTTACTGGTTATGATATATCATACAGTATATTTGAGATTATATATAAAAAATCCTCTATTACAGACAGTGGTGGTTCTGAAGAGTCCTTAATAACGGTCTGTCCTTAACATTAGTCCCTAATACCGTGGTGTTCGTAATGTGAGATTTAGTTGTACCTGCAAATCTACATTTTAGGCTGACAATTTCGCATTCTGTACGGAAATGTAAATGAGTTTACCAATTAAGGCATTACATCCCTAATTTCAAAAATTATTATCTCAAAAAATGAAGCACAGGAGACATAGCTTTTGGACACATTTATAGGTTTCCATGACAGAAAATGATTTACCGTGAGCTTTTACAAAGCAATGACAATGCTTTGAGTTACTGACCATTTAAATTTGCATTGAAGTTGATGGGAATAGCCTTTCAAAGATAAAAAAATCCATTTCAATGAAAACTTTGAAGTAAAAAGATGCAAAAACGCAGTATCATTTTAAATTGATGTAGAAAAATTAGGTCATTGTGCAATATCTACAGAAATTAATATTATTAAAGGCAATAGAAGTTTCAAAATGTATCGTAAATAAATTGAAGTATCTAGAGTAACTATCAAACGAAGAATGATAATTTGGCTGTACTATTTTATGATATTATTAACCTGTTAAAACCGTTGTCACCTTCTTGTTTCTTGCTCTGAGATATAAATCATTCATCAAATGCCCAATGACTATTGTCTGCAAGTGCTGATTAAAAAACCACGTGGTGAAATAGGCAGTCATCCGTCTGAAATACCCAACTGAAATATCGTTGATAAAAGACGTAAGATGCATTTGAAACTATGAAACGAACTCAGATTTTGGCAAAATATCCTGTATCATAAAACATGTAAGTTTTTACAGTTGAACACTACGTACTTAGTATAATAACAGTTCTGAAAGTTGAGATTCCGGTGGTGATACAAACCAAATCTAATGGAGCCGATTTATAACAAAACCTAATCCAGTTATTTGATTTTATTTAAAACAACGCGATATTGGCGCAAAATAAACATATTTAAAGCAACATCTCAAACAAATACTGGAAATATGAGAATTAAAGTAAGGTTTGTATGCGTAGCAGCGTGACTGAACTCAGAAAGTAAAAAGAAAACATATTTGCTGACCGTAGATAAAGAGCTTTCCAATGTGATGATGACGGTGTACATGCACATACCTGTATATGTATTTACATTGTCTGATAATGGTCGACCTTTCAGTAACAATTAACATTTCAGAAACATACATTTTCTTCTTGGCTCTGACTCAGTTTGTTACGCCCTTATTGAAAATGTTAGTCAATTAATTTCTGTTTTCATTGGTTTTAGAAGTAGTAATGTGCATGACTAGATATTGTCATGATTGTTTTAATATCTTAATGTTTAACTTATATATCATATAAACTATCTCAACTTGTTTAACTTTTTAATAATAAAATAATGTTTCAATGATAAATAATTAACAAGTTTGTGACCAGGTATCATTTACCTTTTATACTTGTTGTTGTGAAATGTTTGGTAGGTTCGTGTACCTTTACCCTTTTTAATACAGTCATGTTATTGTTTAATTATAGACCGTTATAATACGCAAATTGGTTGTTGAAATATAATACTCGCCTATATAATTCAAAACTCAAAAAAGAACATATTCAGATTAAAAATCTCGTCCGACAAAACAGGAAACAATGAAGAGATCATTGCAAAAATATGGTAAATAGAAATGTATCTGAAACAACTTGTAAAGTGTATCGCGTGACTTTTACATGATCTGAATAATGAAAGATGATGTATACGTGACAGTATTAGGTCTGGATGTTTCCTGTTTTACGTCATAATTGAACACAAACCGTCCTCATATGAAAAGTCCTCTATTTTAAAACGATTGCCATGAACAAAAACTCAGTTGTACTAATACAATAAACGAATTTATGACCTTTAAGATCGTGCCAAAAATTGATTTATACGATATTCAGAATTGTTCTGTAAACGGTAGAAATCAGTAATTGTAAACAAAACAAATGATCCACGAGAAACCCATTGATTTGTTTAGATAATTACATGAAAGCATTGCGTCTAGTATTTCTCTTTATTTTGTAATGAGGTTTCGTTTGGAAATCAACTTCGTGTTTCTTCGGCTGAAATAGCGAATAACAAGCGCACAGAACTAACAGGTCTAAATAGAAACCTCCCGAGGAAGCCATAAATTCTCTCACGCGTTCATCAATTCTTCATCAGAAAGTCGCCATTTACTCATTTCTGGTGTTGCAGAATCAATCTTCCTCTATTACCTTTTTCATCCTTCTATGCATTGATCCAGGAGTAGTCTGTTACAGTTTTTTTAATACAACCAAGTCAGGAAGTAATGCGATTTAAAACCATGCGTTGCTCCTGCAATTTGTTATATTTCACGAGAGGATTTTGAGCAGAGTCCATAAATAAAAGGCAAGCTAATCGCAAATGTTATTCAATAACTCATGTGCAGGACACATTTTACATTAAGTGGAAAACACATTCCGTTTACTGTCATAATAAACAATTCCGTACAAATTTCTCTTCTAAAATAAAACTGTAACATGCATCCATTTAAAGTTTGGTGAAGGTATGGACTCAAAACAATGACACCTTGATCTCTAGGCCGAGGGCTCAACCTGGAATGACAAAGGAATAACCCAGTAACACTTTTGTTGTTGTTGTTTGTTTCAGTTGCTATAAATGTATTTTTTATGTTCCAACGATTATTTATTGTTGTATGTGACCTGAGCAAATCCGTTACCTATAATGGGACACTTTGCAATGAATGTGTGTCCAGATATTGCAAATATTTTTGTCTTATTCTCGGGACCTTTGGAAGTCACGACAGAAACTAAACAATTAAGAAATGATTGATTTTGTTTATCTATTCTACCTAGAATTATAATCGTTCGAATAAATGTAGACCATGTATAATAAAACTCCACCGTTTACAGCGTGTTGTTTAAAGATTAACAACGTCTCAATTTAACCCTGACAACATGGTCTGATATTGGTCCACTCGCAATATAATAAAGATATTCGTACATTTTGTAATTTGTTGTTTCTGTGAGAATATTATCCATAAAGAAGAATGAGCAAAAATTGGTCATCATACCATTCCTTGAGGAATTACAGCCTATACTTCGTTTTGTTTCCAATGTCTGTATAATGAAAGAAATGAGTCTCCCGCAGTTTTCGATTATTGGGCGTACGATTATAGTTTGCTTGATTGTTGATTGAATAAGGCTCATAGCCAGCCACACTATACCTCGCGATATCAAAGTGACAATGTGATGATCTACAACCTGTTAATTATGACTATATATACGAATGATGACAACACTGTAAGAACAAATGGTACGGGTAGCCACCAGCTCTGAGGGTGTAAAATGGTTTGTCGTGCCAAGTATTGGGTTACTTGACAAAATTGGCAATACGCGCTTCGATAGCCCAGATCAAGAGGGCGGAGTTGAACATGTGCACACTGTTATCATGATGATTTCTATTTAAATCCCACTCATAACTTAATAACGTCTCTAACTTCAGTCTAAAAGCAGTAATGTAACGTATTAAGACCGATTTTGTTAAAAGGCTAAGTGTACCATTTTTGGTATCTTAAACTGGAAATATTTGTTTTTTCTTCACGCAAAAGTTGACCTGTCAGACCCCCTGCTGGATATTTCCGGACGTTTGTTACAAGTAATGCAAACACGGAGGAAAGATTAATGTTTTAAATCTCTCAAGGGAAGCACTCTTGTCATTTTCATATTTAAAACATCATCTTTCTTCGGGCGAATCCAGAATATCGACAGACAAGTGCGTTTATATGATGTACGGATATTGCGAACGATTTCCCATTCTTAGACAAATGGGAACAAAACTGGATATCAAGATTAACCACTGAAGCATACACACTGTGTTATTTACTTCAGGACTTATACATGTCAAGTTAATTTAAGCGAATCGAATTATCGTTTTTTTCCAAGCATGATTGCTGTTGTGTGTTTGTTTCTTATAATATGATAATACCCAAATACTTTTGACATAGACACACAAGAGAACTTTGAGGAGAGATAATATTGTTATGTATACGAAAAGTGGGGAAGACGTTATTTGTTTAACGGATGGAATTGTTGATGCTGTGTTTGCTTTTTACAGGAGCAATAAAACATAGTAAGTCATATACAACTAGCGTTATTTTTGACATAATGACCTAAAAATTGTATCACTTAATGACGATAACGGCAATGATGATGATGATGATGATGATATAGTTGTTACTTTTGCTGATTATAATGGAAATGCGACTATTGTTATTACTGCTACTGTAACATTTGTTGTTGTTGTTGATGATGATTTTAATGTTGCTTCTGCTGCGCTGTGGTGCTCTTATATCTTTAACCATATGTTTTAATTACTATGCAATGTCATTATCTGACTAGTGGATTTACTGTGGCTCTAAACAGCGATACTGGATTGATTTTATTTTGGATAATAACATTCGGTATGTATATTATGTCGACTTTTAATTCAAAAATCGAGTATTTATCTCTGACAATAAACAGAGAATCGAAATTCTCCGAAGATTTATTCGATTAAAAATCTGTATTTCTCTAAAAGTAGGTCGAACTTTGCAACAGAAAAATGGTTTTCCTTAAGATTAACAAGAAAAATGTCATGCATAAATATCAGCTTTAATGGAATTCAGTAATACAATTCAAATTGTCTTCTTTATGTATATACTCAAATAAAACTTAAATTTCATTTTGGATGCAGTAACAGCACTACAGTGATCTCTGACTTTGTTTTAATGTTCCTCAATCTTAGACATATTATATACTAAACGGTAGATGACTCGTTTTACCAGTTATGTAAAAGAATCTTTCTTTCTCCAATGCGTCGTACGAGTACTTTTGTGAAATAATCTTTCCGCCATCAGAGTTCGGAAATTTAGGTTTCCATGCCATGGTATGACAGCTACCTGCCTGCCTGCTACCTAGCCAGCCAGCATGCCTGCCTGCCACCCAGTCTACTTGCTTGCCTGTGTGCATACATGTACATTTAACCAAATTAACATGTTTTTTTCCTCCTAACAAGTAAAACACAATATGAAAATTAAACATTATTTCCATTTTAATACATTTATTCAACACGTTCATAACTAGACACAAATCACATTTTGATTCCCAATACGTTAATTATACCAACTACATAACTCATACAATATATGACTGGCAGAATATGAATGCTCAGCTACACTCTAATCAATTAATATATGTTATGTACTAAAACTATGCTATCATTTCCATGAACAAGAGCTAATTTTATCAAGACAAATGTACAAGGCAGTTGGTACCATAAACATGTTGTTTACAATTATGATAAACCGATCATTTGAACCCCTTGGGACAAGCATAAATACATTTAGTGTACATAATGACGGAACCAGTTCTCTATGGTTGTGTTTAGATTATATATAATTGTGAAAGTTCATTGCTGTCTGTGATAGACCCACATTGTGCGTCTCTTCGTCAGGAAACTTATTGATAAAGTCATTAGTAGTTCGTGAAAAGAGGCTTGTCCTTTGACAACGTTTTATGCCATATTGAGGAATAAGTCATTGTTTTAAGATGCAATATAGTAGATGGAATTCACAGTTGACGTGATAAACAGTATAGTAATGCAGTAATACATAGCTATAGGGAATTCCTTGGGATCCAAATTATTACTTCAATGTCGCTACAGTTCACATTATCCATTACATGGAAATAAAATATTATATAATTTTAGTACGATGGTAAATATAATGCGCTCTTAGGCCGTTTCTGACCAATATTTTTAAAAACTTCAGCCCCCAAAACATCCAAAACAGTACAACAAATCATTGTTTTCAAATCAGTTCAGTTTTAATTATCCTAGCCAAATCCACGTTATGAAATATGAGTGGCCCGTAATGTGTCTGTGCAGCTTTCAGAATGAGTTTATTGAAATTCCTCCATTGCATTGTTTTGCTTTTGAGAATTGCTGATCACATTAATTTATTGTAAAAATACGTTCGTGCTAATGTTTCGCCTGACAGTAATCGTACAGATAAGACCAGACGCAATAAGCTTTGAATCATCACATAGAATCATCAGATTGTCTAATAATAGCGTATGTTCAAAATAATGACAAAATTAGGTACGATTTGAAGTGGTTAAGTCTGTCGTTACACCAGAAATGGCTTTTTGGTCGTTTTCTTAGACATTACCCAATATTTGAAATACCAGACATTGTCCAGATATGTTTGCAATGGTAGTTTACACTTAAGATGGGACACCGTTCTTGTAGATGATTCTATTTTCTATTTTGAACATGTTCGGTGGTAGCATTGTATACAATTAAGGCAGCTGTGTGTTAAAATGTAGTTGTAACCTAGTTTTGTATTCTTCGTAGAAGTGAGCTTCACGCCGACTGTCAACATTATTAAATTTTAGTTATGTTCGGCGTACATATCTGTCGCAACAACTGTACACGACCGTACATAACTCACACTTCCAGTGTTCCAGGCCACCTTTCTGTGCCATTCTACTATACATATACTGCAAGCAGCTTTCATAAAGTTTAAGTCTGAGTTGAAATAACTAGAGTCATGGAAAAATGTGCCAAGTGTGCTAGTAACGAACCTGTGGCCTCTTGATCAACAGTCTAGCGCTCCACTGACAGTGTTAATTGGGCGGTACTTCGTTAAGCATGGATACTATTTTTAAATATGTTGTATTTTTCAGCATCCGGGATTATGTGTTCACAGTGTGATAGTGACATTGACAGCTACTGCCTAGAAAATCCGCCCATTCCTAGCAACTGTACGGTTTGTGTCCAATATGAACAATATGCTGATATATGTTCCCTATTTCGTGAGGTACCATACTGCATCATTGAGAAACGTTATATTAACGGTGAGTGCGCGTGTTACTGAATACAATGTATATGTATGTGTGATTCAATCTTTTCTGTCCAGATTTGTTTGAATGAAATTATCGTACATAAAATGTATTATGTATTCACCTACCATGAGCATTAATTAGTATCATGGTATTGACTTTACCCATTGATATATGTTTAATAATAAAGCGAACCATACTGTCTACACTTGTGGTCAACTATCATACAAATCTTAAGCAAACATTTTGAATGTTTCCTAAGGCGTTCATTACTAGTAACCAGCGATGATAATTTTTGTGTCGTACATTTCGTTATAATTTCCTGAACATAATAATGGTATACATTGTGTAATTGTTCCGATCCACATTTATAGAGCTGAGCAATTTAAATCTGAAATATATTGTCATGTACTTTTCTATTAAGATATTATGATTTAGTAAAATGTAAGTCAACTTTTACGCTAAACTGGTACCCCTATACCATTTTAAAGTTTTTTTTACATAGCGTTTTATATCCACGGAACCAGTTTATGTAAATCAAAGGGACATAAGCATTGGAATATTTCTGCATTACATGGAGAGTTTATTGCCTGAGATCATTCTCGTAGAGGAGATAGTTCCTATTAATATTTCAATTCTAAATAATCTATATTGTATTCTCTTTCAGACACTATGATCAGGATAACACGTGACTGCAGTCCAGCCCCAATGCCAGAAACATGTGAACATATTACCCAATATGCAACTGTAATACGAGTGTGTTACACGACGTGTAAATATAACGGATGCAATTCAGCTATCAGACATACGATATATCCTAGTCTTATGTATTATTATATCATGGCAATGATTTATATTACAACAATGTCGTAAACGAAATATTTTATAGTGTGCATATATATGTTTCTCAGCTGTCATGCGATGAAATCATAATATAATTCGTCTAGGCCATTAATGCTTGTACTGTATAACCCACTTCATCATCCAAACATCAGGAATACGTCAAAAGCTCCGATATCTTCACTGGTTTTATGATGGCTTCGGTGTTTCTTTTTATAAAACATCGAGTGCTTCTATTCGTTTGTCAAAAGAAAATGGCTATTACACAGGTCCCGTTGTATTTGAATAAAAATGTTAAGTAACAATATACAAGACTTGGACGAATAAAGATCGAATGTATTTTTTTCACGTTTTAGGGCATAGAAAAAAGAGCGCATACGGCTATAAAGGATTTTGTGTTCATTTTATGCTAGGGTACTTCAGTAATACCGTTATACAATAACATGTTCATAATATCAATACATGAATATGAATTTTGCATATATGTAAATATATACGTGTAACAAGCAGGCTATGTAACTACGGGGTGTATAAGTAAATTGTCCCGTCCGCTCTAGTTACCCTTGGTGTTTTATAATGCGACATATTTTGAAAAATTTGTAGAAGTAACGTTGTTGCCCATGTTGACAAATAGAAAAAATGTCACTGAAGATATTTTTCTTTAATTAGGTCAATACTGTGTTTAAGCATCTCTTGACCGGGATTTTTCTTTGAAATTGATCTTTTTTTTTCTTTAGTTTTTGAAAAATTAAAGGAACTATAACCCAAAGGATTGACAAAATGCTTATGAAAAACATCTCACGGTATATACATGGAAACCTATAAAAGTTATCATGGTTCCACAATTGTTGACGGTTCCCGTTTTCTTCTCCTACATACACTTAGAGCCTGGATGTTGCGTATCTATAGAACGGGTGCCAGTTTCAGTTAATTAGTTCACCAGATTGGTTGGATTTTAATGATTCGCCTGTGCACGCATTGTACTAAAGCTGAAATGTCACCAAATGACCTTACACTGTTGCGCTACGTTAAATTCCGTTGAAAAATGTATGTTTTCAACATATACACATGCAAACTTTAAAGTAAAACTACTTTCGATGCTGATTTGAATCAAGTCTCCACTTTAACGAATGAAATTTAATGCTTCAAGTCATTTTTTAGAAATTATACAAAAATTCATAAGCTATAATCCAATTCATCAAAGCTACGACTGTGAGGTTGTTTTCTGTTAAAAATCACTCTGAATGGATATACGGTAGGTTTAATAGGTTAACGGAAAAGCAGGCGAGCACGAAAAATTGTCACCAAATTGGTAATTTGTATGTAACTACCACAAGCAGAAATACTTAGATTTCATGACTGATTTTTCGTAATACAACTATTATAACTATGCGTTACTTATTAAGGCATTTCCCGTTTAACTGATACTAATTCTAGGATGAAAACTGCATGGGAACGTAACTGAATTATCTCGATCTGTATGTAATGGGTACAGAGTGCTGGCACACTATTATCACTCTAAAATACATGTACTTGTACACCGGACCTGTGATGGTTTACCAGTCATGTTCTTGTGACCAGATATGTACTTTTATACCGGACCCGTGATGGTGTACCAGTCATGCTTTTGTAAACCCAATGTGTTCTTGTATACTTCTTACTAGGCTATTAATATGTATATATATTTGTAATCAGTGGTGTAGCCAGTTTTGAATGAATATTACGCACACAAGGGGATGGTACAGGGGTGTTAATACCTCCTCCTGTGGGGTCCGGGATTTTTTAAAAACTAGAATGATGAATTTTGCCACGTACTTTGAGGGATTATGGACACTGAATACGACTTGTTTAACCTTATATTTTATTTCAAAACACCGTTATTAGATATTAAGGTCAACCCCAAGCTTTCAATTTAGACGCCATTTTTTGGTCATACATGTATTTACATTTTCACTTTTCAAATTAATGTTACGCGCGTGCGTTGGTGCGTATCGCTGGCTACATCCCTGGTAATTGCGCTGATTATAAGTGATGCAAAAATAAATGAAAGTAAATGTAATGTGTTTTCTTTTTATTATACAGTAAAACCTTGAAATTGACTCAATATTGAGATGTATTTGTTATCAAGTTGAAAAAAAAATATATTGAGACAATGTGTGAAAAGTGGCCTGTACAATGAGTTGGTCTCAATATTGAAATGATCTCAAGTAAGTTTTCGCTGTTTTGATAAGCAACAGCAAATGAACGAGTATTTCATGTAGTATTTATAACACACAAGAAGAGTTCTGGTCCAGATGTGCTTATGCAATATTGTGAACACGTGCGGTCTTACACTAAATAAGTACATGAACCTGCTGTTAATGTGAGCTAGGGGTCTCCGTGCTTGAGTGGTTATGGTCTCTGACTTGTAATCACTGGCCCCTCACCACAGTGAGTTGTCCGCTAGCTTAATTACGTTGGGTCAGTGGTTCTACCCTTGGGTAGGCCTGAGGTCTTACTCCACTGTTAAAGCTGAAAAATTTTCAAATGACCCTGGCTGTTGGTGCTACGTGAAAGTCTTTAATATGAACTGACAACAAATCTATCCGTCTGTCTGCAAACGTATAGATCTGTCTACCAAAGTATACATAACATACGTGTTTATGAGCCTGATTTAATTGTTCCTTATTTATAACAGAAGGTCGAGATAATGATTATTACTTACATGTACATAGGGAATCATTTCCTGAAGAGACCAGTAACAGAAATCAAACGTGTGATAGGTTGTTAGAGAATCTACTATCGGTAAGTCAGCATTTTAAGACTGATCTGAATGTCCCGGCCCGCCTTTTCTGTGCTCTGTCTTAATGTAAAATGTCCTCATTCTGAAACTGTTCCTTTGACCAAGTTCTATCAGTGAACTCTGATTGGTTAAACGAGTCCAGTCTAAAAATTTCCATTTTCCTGACTAGATACAAGTATCCTAGTAAATAGGTCTAGAAACACTCATTGTACAAGTTATTTTATATTCCACCGTAATGATAGTGTTTTAATCAACAAAGCTAATGATGTACAAATTCCACGCACAATCCCAACATTTAAATTGTCCCAATACTCAATTAAACTCATCATGTAAACTGTCTCATCACAAATATATCTCAATATCCATTGAGTAATCTCAATACTCATACAATCTCAGTACATAAACTGTACCCATACTCAAACAGCTTCATTACTCCAAATGCCTCATTTAATTCTCAAACTGTTTCAACACTTCAAACTATCTCACCACTAAAAATATCTTACCACTAAAAACTGTCTCACCACTAAAAACTATCGGACCACTAAAAACTATCTCACCACTAAAAACTATCTCACCACTAAAAACTATCGGACCACTAAAAACTATCTCACCACTAAAAACTATCTCACCACTAAAAACTATCGGACCACTAAAAACGGTCTCGCCACAAAAACTATCTCACCACTTGAACTATCTCAACATTCCAACCGATCAATACTCGAACAGTTTCATCACTCAAACTATGTGAACACTCAAAATGTCCCAACCCTGTCTCACCACTCAACGTGTCTCACTTACCATTTAAACTCTACCAAAACTCAAACGCTCCTATCATATTATTATCTATCATATATAACACTCAAATTGTTTCAATATTCAAACCCTCTCTACAATCAAACTGTCTCTTCACTCAAACAGGGACTCTGCATCGTAGAGTCCCCGACTCAAATTATATTATTTAAACTCAAATTGTCTCAATACTCGGAACAAGAACAGTATCATCATTATGACAGTGTCGGCATATTGAAACGAGTACATGTATACAAAGTGAAGTATTGTCGTGATCTATTCTTAAATATTCGTCACTGATCACTTTGGAAGAGACTTTGACAGCCCAAATCTGATGAAACGTAAGTGCTGTATTAAATCATCCGGTCTGGGTTAAAATAGTATATTACGACGTGTTATTCTCACGAATCACCAAAATGGCGGCGCCCACTAATGTCATCAATGTCGCGTTAAGCAGTTTAACTACTGCTGTATTCCACCCCATTGGATATTCTAAGATTTTAATTCAGGTAAAAACAAACAAGTAATAACGAACAACGATTCCCTTCAACTTAAAGTTTCGGCATTTCAATGATAGTTCAAATAGGGTTGTCGGAAGTGATGTCCATGAAATCTAAAACAAAAGTAGCTTCTTCCACTGGAAGTTCCAGTACTTGAAAAATCAACAAATTGACAATTTTCGTCATTGTGTTAATCCATGTCATGCTCGTACACATTAATATTTCACATATGTTATCGCTATTCTTCTAAATGTTATAATTATTTAAAAACATCAGTACTCTCTAGCCTAGTTGAAGTAGTTCAGATTAGTGAATTTAGTCCATCTACTTAGGCTGTTTGTGATGGCAAGGCATTTTTTATTTGGCCCTGTCCTGCTAAGTCTAACAAAGAACTGCATATATGTGTTAGAAAAATCCCCAATTAAAACCTTTTGGGCACGATAACTACAATACCTGTGAACAATTTGAACCATTCAGTTGATACTAAGGAAACACGTCCGTAAACTCATACAAGCATAAAACATTCCAACTCATCTTTTCTGAAAGGTGCACCAATGTTTTGTTTCTCTCCACTATTTCTCTATGGATAATGAAACCAGTGCTGCCAGTGTCTAGGTTGATATCTACCGGTGTCATGGTAAAAACTTCCTATCCACTGTATTCAACCCATCACGGATGCAGTTGGGAAGAGGTATTTATACAGATGGTTTAAATTTTGTTTGTGGAGTGCGTATCTAACGCAGCAGTTGTACAGAGAGGAAGTTTGGAAACATCACAATATGGTAAAATATATGGTAAGGCATGGCCGCTTGAATACAACACACTACGAAAAATTTTAGGTCAAGTATTTTAATTTTGGCATTAGATACTGAGAATGTATGGCTCATTATTAAGTATTGTTGTTATTTCTTTCAATTTGAGTAAGCTATACCAGTTACTGATGCATTTTTACATAAATTATGTTTCTGCACATAAATATGCAGTTCTTTGTAAGGCTGAGAGGATGGCCCTTCTAAATTCATTTATGAAATCAGCCAACCGGAAAGCCAAATAAGTAAGGCTAAGTTCAGATTTATTCGAATATCTTGCTTGATTCTTTGATAGACTATAAGTTATATTAATATAATATAACTGTGATATAGAATACCTCTGCAGGGATCCAACCCCTGTAAAATCAGAAGAAAGGTTGTGAATGCTTTATGGCAATCTGTTATTTCTTTTAATTAGCTTCATAATAGTCTTTGTTTTGAATCCTTGTGTTGTGATGACAAAGTAATATTTCAAATATAATATTTTAAAAAATCTGATTCTGTACAATTATTCAGCTTTTGTTTGCCACTACACTTCATTTACTTGTTGATGTTGAAGTTACGGGGCACCACAGAATAGTGCAAAGCACAGCCCCATCTTACTTAACATTGACCGTCTGGTAAAATCAACTTTTACACTCCTAGAACCAGAACTGCCCCAGCACATAGATCAATATCAGTGGTTAGACCAAAATAATGGAATACTCCCCAAGACATCTTCTATGTGTTACAATAAAAAAAAAATCTTTGAAAGAAAATTGAAAACATACCTGTTTGCTATGTTTTACAACCAACAAGGAATCAGTACAAAGGCTCTGTGTATATTGGACTATATGAAGCACAAAGTAATATTTTCCAATGCTTTTTAGGCTATATTAAAATATTAGTAATGGTAATGAAGATTATCAATATATGTTATGATATTAATTTCATGTCCACCATTTCAGATTGGTCATGAACCAATACCTTCTACACGTGGCAGATACATATGGGGAACAGAAGCTTATTTTTTCCCTAACATCCGTCAATATGGTATGTTGTATTTTTTGTGTAGTTATTTTGGTTTTAGTCAATCTTCAAAATTAGCTCTCACCCACTCGCCATTGCGAGTAAAAAATATTGGGCAACCGAAAAATTCATTTTCACTGGCACCAAGAGCATGTAAAATTTCTAATTCTTGTTCCATCACACAGCGTGTTTGCTGATTAAAATAGTAATATGTAACAATCCACCTGCTGTATGATGTCACACAGTCACTGTTTCTTGGCTTTCTTTGCTAATAGACATGAAAAGCAATATATTAAGTTGATGCCAGTATTGTTTTGGTCCCAAGTTTTGTTTTTCCAGAATCATTAAGTATTTGTCAGATGTCATGAATTTTTTTATGATATATCAAAGGCTCCAATTCCGATTAATAGAAGTATCAGAATGTTAATTGGTAATTAAGGCATCAGAACAGGGACATTAACTGTAAAAGAAAAAGCCTTTTTTATTATAAACTACAGATTTTTTACAAATTGTGTAAATGGATATTACAGGTCTACATTGTCTTCAAATCAACAAATCATGTTAATATCTTATATGAGAACAAGAGTATTCTATATGAATGAGGGGAGTCATGCTAATCTTATAATACTGATGTTTGAGTCTTGACTTGTGTTTTTCAACCATGAAAATAGAACGTTTGATATGTGGTTGTAAAATCTGTGTGATTTCTTACTATTTCTGTGTTTGTTATTATCAATCATGAAAAAAGCCTTGCACAAAAGAAAATGACCAAGAAACATCTCATACCACTTGTACCAGAAATGTTTGTCACTCTGATGTCTTTATAGTCACATATTTTCACACCTATTATTTGAGATCATCAATGACAATGGTCTTTTTAGAATCCACTGGTGTGTGACAAATTATGCAAAACATTTATTTTGTATACAAAGTGTATCAACAGTTTCGAATGTTTATTGATTTGCTTGACTGTCATTTGCATTTTTGCCCTATCACCAAGAGCCAAATATCGGTCCCATTCCCAATAAAAGGCAGACTTCTTTTTCCCAATTTCAAAAAAGAAATCCCACAAACTGCTACAAAAAATCTGCAAAACCACTACAAATTCAGAAAAAATGCAGTAAATAAGTACCCGCAGATTTCTTATAAAATGATTCACATTTCATTGCTTAAGTCATTCTAAATTGGAAAATGAAATCAAACACTTCTACACACGTTTGCATACAAGTAAAATCGGAAATTAACTCCTTTTTAATGAACAGACAGTCTACACCGTTGTTTTCTTACCAATACATTATACTTAAATGGATTATTCAAAACTATGGCTTATCTGAATGATTTTTTTGGACCCAAGGATATTCAAATAATCGGGGTTTGACTTTAAATGTAAATTTGTGTGCTTTCAGCATGCCATATATGGAACACAGATGGATTCTTGGGTATGTACACTGGATTACTACCACGTTTGATTGGCTCCAATCTTGGCAGGCACATAAATAATGAAGTACTACAGGTAAGCATGGAGGGTATTAATAAAAGTTTTTCATTGATAATAAAGATTTTTTGTAAATCATTTTGTGATTTATTCCCAACATGTTGATACTGTCTTAGACAGTAGATTTGTTGCCTTCTTAGACACATTGCAGGTTATATCGCGTGTAGGGTGTCAAGTGGTTACAGTCTTTGACTTGTAATGACTAGCCTGCTAATGTGAAGAAGCTGTCCAGTAAACTTACTGAAAGTTTTTGGTTCTACCCTGATGCAAGCCTAGGGTCCTCCTCCACTGTTAAAGCTGGAATGTCGCCAAATGACTGTGGCTGTTGGTGCAAAGTTAAACTTCTTTGAAAAAATATTACTTGCATGCAGAAATATAAAATGTAACATTAGTTACTGATTATTTTATGTTGGTACTATATAAAGATTGCATGCTCCAGGATTGGAGTACAGGAAAATCAGACTTCAAGACCTCAGTCCTGGGGCAAAAATTTTGATGTAGTCTGGCAAAAATTAAAAAATAGTCCTCATGTCATGACAAAATCCTGTTATTTTTTGTGGAGATTTAAGTCTATATATATTACGGACCAGTAATATTTTGTCTGGCCTTGTAACGTTTTCAAGTGCATTTCTCCTCAGGTCCAGTTACTTTTCACTGCCTTCTGCAGTCACTGGAAAATTGAAACACTTCCTTTATACACTATTAGGATTATTTTCGAAGGGAACAGATAAAATAACTATACATATTACCACTCTAATTCAGTATTTCGACTTGAAATAGACCTTTCTTAAGAAATAAGATGAAAACTATTGTATTGCTACATAATATAAGTGTATGTTGTAAATAGGTGTATTTTGCGGGAAATTACGAATTTTTGCTGAAATATTTAATTAGAATGGTATTTTTTATAGTTACTTTCCTTATGATTTTTTGTTTATGAAGTAAGTAGTTGGGAGTCTGCTTCCAGCTTGACTGCAGCTGATGTAAGCCCCTCCCATCTCCACCTATGCATATGCAGTATGCTTAATTTCTATCAGAATTGGCCGATAATATTGACATTATTGTGTCATTTTTAGACTAAATGCAAAGTCATGAACAAATTTTTGAGGACTAATTACACAGAAAAAATTTAATTAGCAGTCACCTCAATATTACAACTACCTTGTTATAATGACCTCTTATTTTTTGTCCACCTTGCAATAACTCCCCAATAATTCAACTTAACAATGGGACCACCTCATTATTACAACTGATTTTTCTGTTTCCGAACATGGTCTCATTATTGAAATTTACTATAGTTTTTATTTGTATTCTTCAGTGGCTGAGGAAAGATGAAAACGAGAATGAAGACAATGAAGGTGAAGAACTCCAGAGCTGGATAAAAACTGTCTGCATTAGGGTAGGTAACTCTTGTCTACACAAAGTTTAACTACTTGCATGGGTGAAAGTTTTCCTGCATATTTGGAGTTTGTGTTATTTGGGGTTTTCATAGTTCCTTTTGCACTGAGCTGATATTGTCTAGTTTTTCAATATTTTCAACTTTCACTTGATAGTCATTGTAGATATATAGATGGGTTATTTATTCTGGTTTAAAACCATGTACATCAATATCATACAAGGTAATAGTATACAACTGTAAAAGTAAATTCAGATATAAAATTCATAGTGATTTTTTTTGACAATTTTGGGAAAGGGTCCAGGTCTGGTCCAATTGGGAAAAAATGTGTGGTGTATTGCCATAATTGGGAACTCTTACATCAGGAATCAGGAAAAAATGTCTTTTATTTTCAATCGGGAATGGTCCATTTATCAGACCCAAACAAAGAAAGAAAAAAATTACCGATAGCTAATGCTGGTATCTGCTTTTCAACATATTGAATTGATGTCTTTGATGAATTAAAAATAAAACAACTCCTGTGCAGGAAATTATAATCAGTTCTCAGGTTTCATGAGGTTTAACGTCACATAAACAGCCTTTTATGAAACTGTACTTTGATCACTGCCAGATGACTTTTCACTCATATATTACATATTTATGAATTAATTAGAGGAAGGAGCATAGAAAATTGTTGTCTTCATCACAGTGTAAAAAAATTCCAAGTTAAGACAAAATAATGCATTTAAAGTCACTACCTGTGCCTTTCCCAAAGTGTGGAAAAAATACCTGGTCTATGAATACAACTACATATTTGTATTAACAAAGTGAATTATTATATTTTTTTTGTGCTAATCTCTGATGTTAGAATAACAGCCTACATGTTGTTTTGATTAGTCAGCAGATTTCTATCAATTGTTATAATTTGTTTATTTTATCTCTGTATATTTAGACTTCTCAGGAATCTGTCGCCAGATTTTGTGCTGTAGTTGCTAGTCAGCCATTTCATGGTAGGTTTGTTACCATTTTGGTCCCGTTTTATAATAAAATGTTCTTGAAAAATAAAATTAACTACATACGGCATAATATTTTTCTATTACATTTTTGTGATTGGTTTCATCATTGTTTCCTTACATAATCTTATTTCTTTTTAGCCTTTTGTATATGATCTTTCCTTTCATGGACATTAGCTTACAATGCCATTATTCAACAAAATAAGGTAATAGGGAGGGTTAGCCAAATCTTCTCAAATGCTTGTAGAACAATTGTTTATGCGTCATGATTGGCAGGAGAATGACCAGTTCTCGTATCTGTCCAATTGTTCTAATTTTAGAATGCTTTCTGGTCATACCAGTATTCGCATACATCATTTTGCACTATCACAAAAATATCTTCCCTTGTAAACAGCAAAGAATCACACACATGTAACCTGTATACATATTAGTTATGATGACCGTTTTGTTTTCAGTTGTAATGGTTAGACAAATGGCACAGTTTGTAGGTGGAGAACAATCCTACAAGTAAGTATCCATCTGCCTATAAATTGCAGTTAACTTGTTTGTAAATTAGAGAACTTTTGTGTAAATCATAATTCTTTTGTGTAAATTATAGTACTTTGGTGTTAATCATAGAACTTTTGTGTAAATTTTGAAAATTTTATGTAAATTATAGATATTGTGTCTATATATTAGAATTTGTTTGTAACCTACAAATATTGTTTAATAATACTGAGATCTTGATTTAGTTTGTAATTTATAGAACTTGTAAAAAACTTCTAAAATGTTCCTGTCTGAGGGAGCTGTTAATACCTGAAGTTAATTTTATCTCTAAGACAAAATCATTTGAAATTAGATACCATAGATCTCTGTGTGAAATTGTATAAACATGAAGTTAAATGTTTTGTTATTGACTTCAGTGGTTTTTTTCCTGCCATTAGAGAGGTATATAATACAGATGGTATCAGGGGATTTTTTTCGTAAGTTTACCTCACATATTCCTAAGCTTTGTTGTTTCTTTTTTATTATTTCCTATGATTTCAATGGGTATATGTATGCAAGTATGTCATAACCCTTTGCCTCATGATACCACATTTCCTTGCATTTGAAGCAGACGACTTTTGAAAACAGCTTGTAATGAGTAATGGTTTCTTTTGTCACAATGTTTTCCACACTGTCGGAGAGAAATAACCCAATTTTCTTAAATAAATCGATGTGTTTGTATATGAGATTTGAATTTAAAAGAGTCCTGATATGCTTTTGTGGCAAAGGGTTAAATCAGTTGTCAGATCTACAGATAAGTGTACATTTTTATTTTTATTATATTGACTCGTGTAGAGTTCAGACTTGCAGTCTAATATTTCTTTGTTTGTCACCCCAGTATATAATTCTAGCATTTTCAAGTCAGAACATGATTTTCATATATAAGTTTCCATTGATCCATCAAGTTTGATTGTAATTACCCTTAAATTTGAACTAGTGCTAAAGATCAAATCTTTCTCAAACCTTTCCTTCTTATAGACGTTGAATCAATTTCAAATGAAAGTACAGTGAAACCTCATATAGAGACCACCTCATTATTACAACTTCCTTGTTTTAATGACCCCTTATTTTCAGACTGGCTTCCAATAACTCCCCTATAATTCAACTTTATAATTAGACCAACTTATTATGACTGATTTTATAGGTTCAGAAGGTGGTCTCATTATCGAGGTTTTGCTGTGCTCGATGAAATATAGTTAATTCAGATAAAGTCAACAATTGTATTCAGTAAATATATATTTTTCCCTGAATACGCCCTCCTATGTTATATTGTTGTGGGTTTATTAAGATTTTCCGCTGTTTTGAAGTATGGATGTAATGAAATAATTATTAGGACCTCCAGAAATCGTTAAAACTGTGTTGTACTGTATGGTTGTAATGCTTAATTATGAATAGTGATTTGTTTGCCTTTTAGGGGAATTGTTCCTCGCTTGATTGGTGAGCTTTTGCAGATATGGGCATGTAATTTGGTGTCCAGTCTATTGCTAAGATATCTAATAGACTCAAAGGTAAGGGATATTACTCTACAACCTAGTCTGGACTTCTCTGGCTTGGAAGGGTTTCCAGATTAAAAACTTATTTCTTTGTTGGTAAATATACATTTATTTTGCAAAAGATATTGAATAAAAAGATTGATATCAACAAGTATGACCGGATGAAGTGAATTTTAGGAATTAAGAGGTTCATCTGCATAACCAGTCAAGCATATAATTTGATGAAAAACTAACTACAATGGACTCTCATTGGCTCGAACTTGTTAGAACTGATGAAAGCAGTTCCAGTTTTCTGGATTCTTGTTTCCAGCCATCTGAAGTCGAACATTTTTACTCCATGAATTAGAGATGTTTCCTTTGAATACTTTTTAATGCGAAAAATGTTGTTTTTATTGATATATCATCATCATCATACATGTACATAATATATATATATGTTTAATAATGTACAAATTAAATACTGTTAAAGTTGCTAACAAATTCAATCAATTGTTAATTGTCATAAGATTGCAATAATATTTTCACATGTCAGCTTCACAAAGTTGTGTTATGTTGAAGGAATAATGACAGTCAATTGCAGGAATTCTAAAGTAATGAAATCATATTGTTCGACTAAGACATGTTATTAACATATATACGAATATTGAGCTGGGAACCTGATTATCTGTCCAAGTGTTTGAGTTTATGTGGTTCTAACCATGCATCTATAGACTAACTATACAGAACATCAAACAAAAACAATCAGGACCAGAGAATGAGTTCTGGGTTTTTCAGGGTGTTTGATGTACTTAGATCTAGCCAACGAGAGTTCTCAGTACTATTTCTGGTATTTTAATGATTTTGTTAAGGCTAAATATACTCTTAATTGTTGAATTTACAACTATTCCTGGTGTATAGTTATTTGTATTTGTACGTAATATTATATTCAGACATTAAGGGTGCACTTTGTGCCTGTTACCGTGAGTATAGTGTTCTGAAAGATTATCTTTCATTTCCATGGAAACTTCAAGCGATTACAGTGGCATTTATATATTTGTGTGTCGTAAAAAAATCTTATTTTCTTATAGTTCTGTTGGTGTTAAATTCATTTTTCAGTTGTTCTATTTTCATAGGATTTATATTTTTATTTCTGTGCTAAGAAAATGATTTATGAATATAATTCATTAATAATTTAATCAATTAAAGTGTTAAGTATTTTAATAGTCTTGAATATTTTCTCATTATGCCTATGGATTAGACATATCACTGAGTGATCTCCCTTTAATTCATGTACCAACGTGTTTACTTAAACCTAATTCAGAGAAAAAGATATGTTTTGTTCCAGCAGTTTTATTATTTTCATTGACAGTTTTTTTTTGACATTCCTTTGTTTTTATAAGAACTCCAGATAAGCATAATGGCTTATCAGTTAATCAGAAGGAAATCTGTAATTTCCATGTATGGTGGAGATTAAATGGTCATTACATTACTCCCTTTTGTTCAATCCTAAATTATTTATTATATTTTTAAAGTCAATAAAATTATCTTTATAATGATATATTTTTCAAAATATACACCAAAATTTCTTATGCATAAGATAATTTTATTGATGATACCTTTTGTCATTTATATGAATCAAGATGTACAAAAAAGATTAGCATATACCAGAGTTGAAGCATTCCTTACGTTTGCCTCTCTTAGTGTTGACTTTGTGACTGACCTCCACCTGCTCAGTGCCTCATACAAGCACATGTGTGCTATAAACTTGTACACGTGTACATAATGAATTAATAATTTCAGATAAAATAGGGTTTTCAAAACAAAACATCCCATATTTAACTTAGATATGTGATCACTGTAAAGTTCTTGTTTTATTTCAGGAATTACAGACCTATGTACATAATCTCTGCGGAGTAAGTATTCGTCTCTTGTTATTATTAATCATGTATTTTATGATAATAAATACAGATTTTTAACGGACATCACAAATTTTGTGTCAGAATTAAAAATGAATTTAAAGATATTAGAGATGTGTAACGTTAATATTTGTATGGCTGATGTGACCAGACGATGAGACGAGATGAATGTTAATGGTATTGTCAGGTTTTGGTGTTTAGTTCATTTAGACAATGATTTCAATATGTTAAATCATTTTCCCAATGTCTTAGGCTTATCAGGTGGTAATCTGTGTGTAAGATATAGTGGATATAGGATTTTGTATTTGGAGGAAGGATCATAAACCAGACATGAACAATGGTTGTGAAACTGCTGTTTCTAGAGGGTAAAGTGGTGAATTCTTAGATCTATGTTTGTATGATTCTTTGCTCATTCATATGAATTATTTTAGCTCAAAATTCTTGTATAATTCATTTTCTATGATATGACAGGCATGAATTTTTATCTGTTATGCTTAACAAATTTTAGGGCGGGGCATATGCTGGCTCAGCCCTCCCCTTCAGTTTAGGGCTGAATCTTATGTTGTTTTTTTCTCATTTAAAAACATTTTATATATATTTCAGTTCATTATATCAAGTTTTACCTATCCGTTCACTGTGGTGTCCAATGTTATGGCCATCTCTGGAACAGAGTGAGTTGTTGTTTATTTTATGTTTAGAAGAAATGTCTTGTCTTGTATGATTTCAAATACTGGATAAAAACTACATTCATCATCTCTTTTGCTGAGTTTAATCCTTGTTGTACAGCTATTAACAGGATTCAATAAATTTGATGAATTGCTTCAATGGGATAACTATTCTTAAAGATTATACAAAATGTCAAATTATTCTGATTAGTTCTTTATTTCCATCCTGATTGTTAAATATGCTTAAAAATTCATAATTAAGTCATTAGTTGTAATCCTATGTGTGTATTCTATTTGTGCCAAGGCCCTACTAGCAGGGACTAGAATAAATAGATTGGTTCCTTGCTATTAAAGTTCGAAATATTTGATTTAATTATGTATGCTTATAGGAATAAATAGATTGGTTCCTAGCTGTTAAAGTTTTGGAATGCTTAATTTGATAATATATACTTATAGGAATAAATAGATTGATTGTTAGCTATGAGATTTTAAACTGCTTGATCAGATGCCCGGGTTACAAATGCATGTTTAATTTTATGTGGTATTAAATTACAGATGAAAATTTTGCATATCAAAGTAGTTTTCCCAGGTTGTCCATGAACCTCTTATAAAGCAGTTTCATATTTCTAATAATACTGTTAACTTTTTCTTTGCATTGTAAGACTGATTTTTTTTACAGTTTGGTTGCTGCTCAACCTCCCAGCATGAAACCATACAACAACTGGCTGGACTGCTGGTCTCATTTGAAGTTCCAGGTAAGTGTCTATTAGGCCTAGGTGAAGGAGGCCTTTTTAGCTCACCAGAACTGAAGGTTCAGGGTGAGCTGTTAGGATGGGTAGGTGGATGCTCCGGCGTCTGACATCTGTCGTCAACAATGGTCTTCTCTTCAGAAACTACCAGTTGGATTTACTTCAAATTTGCTGTGCAAAAGCCTTTTGGCGTTCTAATCGCAAATTGCTCATATTGTACCGGTTGACCCCTTTTAGGGGTCACTAGAGCTAAAATAGAAAAACCTTTAATCATCTACTTCTCATGAACCAATGGATGGATCATCACCAAACTTGATCGTTAGCATCCTTATATGGACTTTTATCAGATTTGCTCAAATAAAAATGGTTGGCCCCTTTTAGGGGCTGCTAGAGCTAAAAATAGAAATACCTTAAAATGACTTTTTCTCATGTTTCTATGGATGGATTATTACCAAGCTTGGTTTTTAGCATCATTAGATAGTGTTCTATCAGATTTGCGAAAAAAAGTGGTTGGCCCCAATTAGGGGGCCACTAGAGCTAAAAATAGAAATACCTTTAAAAGTCTTCTTCTCATGAACCAGTGGTTGGATCATCAACAAATTTGGTCTGTGGCATCCTTCAGTCATCACGAACATTCCTTTGTAGTATCCTTTGATGGTCCTTTACCAAGTTTATTATTGTTCCCCATTATTTGCCCACAAGTGTACGTTTATTACCTTTTTAGTAACAAGTTAATTGATATTTATTCTGGTGAGCGATGCAGGGCCATCATGGCCCTCTTGTTTTGTTTAGGCCTTATGCCATTAGACAGATTTCATGTTGGGTAAACAACTTAATTCAATTTGACCCGATTTTTTTTTCTTCTGAGTGCTGTGAAAAGGGGATTGAGTTTTTAATGTAAAACTCAATTTTGTAATCACTTGTGTGTAAGATGCTAATTTTTATGTCCAAAAACGGGTAAAAAACCCGATTTTGGACATAAAAATTAGCATCTTACACACAAGTGATTACAAAATTATCTTTCAGTCACATTTTTTGTATTTTTTTTTTCAGAAACAGCTAAAAAGGGGATCAAGTATGTTTTGGCGTGTTGACCTAGTTCGCTCTGCAGCTCTCAAGAGGGGTTAATAACAGCATGCAATGCAGTTTTTATAACAATTTATTGTTATTTTTACTGATGTGATTTTGTTATCGTTTGGACTTTTTCAGACATACTGTTGTGTAACAAATATGATTAAGTCATACAAATGTATATTTTGTTTATTTTGCTTGCAATAGTTAGTTATAGTAATAATGAAGTAAATTGTATGTTATGCAATTGAATTCAGTTTAACAGTTTAAACAAATCAGAGTACTTGTACATCATATAGTGCTAATTATAAATAAATTTTAGAGTAAGTGAAAAAAAATAGATTTTTATAAAAATTATTTGATTTTTCCAAACCAGAGCATAATTTTTTTGCTCTATTAATGAATTAATAAACCATATTATATATAAAAAATGACCGGTATACTAACAATTTCACCATATCTCAGAGGTAGTTTATTTCCAGTGTATAAGATACAGTAAAACATGGTTATAGTGAATTTGAATGTTGTGTAAAATCAGATACTGTGAAGTGCTTGTAATTGTTTTACCCAGAACGCATGTCTTTATTACAATGTAATAGGCTTAGTGAAATATTGATATAGTGAAGTAATTCTTCAGGTCCACAGTCACTATAACTGTGATCTACTGTATAATTTATACCATATATTTGAATCTTAGCATGTAAAACACTAATTATAATTCATAAGGCATATAATGTTCTGTTTAAATGGACTTCAAAAGTATGTAGACCATGGGCTATGGTAATAAAAGTGTTATATTTGAAGTGCTATTCTTTTTTTGAATGTAATGGATATTAGTGTGAAATGTAAGTTAATCATTTAGATTAAATTGTGATGCTGTAGAAATCATGCATCAAGTCGGCTAATTTGCCAATTAATTAAGATATTGGTCAATAATTTAGTGTGAAGTGTAATTCATATTTTGTTATTATGTTTTTTCTTATTTTGATTTGAATTCTTCCGTGTATATGTGAATATGATGTCGAAAAGTTTGAAAAATTATGTTTTCACATGTAAACTTGACTTGAATAGTGTTGTTTCATCGGTAGACATGTTTTATTATTTGTGATTAGTCCTTGGTTTAAATCTATTTCATAATATTCAAAGCCAGATTAAAAATTGTCTTTTTATGAGTACTTGTATTTGTTATTTATCAAAAATGATCATATTTTTCTGAGTATTACTCGAGTCAGTCTTAAATTGCGTCGCATTGAAAAAAAAACATTTAAATCTGTTTAGGCTAGTCAATTCTATGATTCACTCTACTAGTACTGATAATTTCTTGCACATCAGGCCTATTAAAGTTTGTTTTGCGCTTTTTAGTAAAAATATTCTTTCAACTTTGTTGTACATTACTTCCCAATTTCAAATACACCTCAGACTCTTAGTTTCTGATTGAAAATTCAATTACTTAACATTTCTTCTCAGATTTTCGTGTTTTTTTTTTGCTAATTATTACCTCCGTTTTTCACAAGACAAACCAAGGAGAATTACGTTTTATTGATTTGTAAGTTAGCAACATCACCATAACTTGTTAACAGACCTGACAATTTCGTCATTTAGTTATCGCACCACAACTTCTCCTTGTTCAGTTGGTCAATTAACATCTCATGAAATCAATGATAGACTTTTACCATGAGCAACATCTCCAGTTGCTCATACTGGAATTGTTTGAGAAACAACACAATACTGATATGACGAAGAAAATTGGCTTTTTTGCTCATCAGAACCGAAGGTTCAGGGTGAGCTATTAGGATGGGTAGGTGGATGCTCTGGCATCCGCCGTCGTCTGGCATCAACAATGGTCTTTTGACGTTCTAACCGCAATTTGCTCATATTATACCAGTTGGCCCCTTTTAGGTAGTATCTTTAGATAGTGTTCTATCAGATTTGCTGAAATAAAAATGGTTGGCCCCAATTAGGGGCTGCTAGGACTAAAAATAGAAATACCTTAAAATGACTTCTTTTCATGAACCAGTGGTTGGATCATCACCAAATTTGGTCTGTGGCATCCTTCAGTCATCATGAATATTCCTTTGTTGTATCCTTTGATGGTCCTTTATCAAGTTAATTATTGTTCCCCATTATTTGCCCACAAGTGTACCTTTATTACCTTTTTAGTAGCAAGTTGATTAACATTTATTCTGGTGAGTGATGCAGGGCCATCATGGCCCTCTTGTTTATTTTTTGTAAAAGCAAGTTCCCATTTAATGACATTAATCATACATAAAATAATACGTGACAATTGTTGAATTAAATCAGCCATCCCACTTAGTTCAGTAGGCTGAGCATTAGGGTTCGAGTTTATAAAACATGAGATTGGTCTTAGATCTCAAATGTCATGTCTTGTCTTGTAATGTTCTAAGTTAATTATGATCAGACATTAATGATATTATTGATACATTTTTCTAACAGCATAATTGACCTGAAAACATATTTAAACATTAATCATCTCTATCTGTTCAACCATATTACTTTGAAAAGGAAATTGAGATTTGAGTTCGGAGACTGTTCTCATATTTTATAACCTCGGGGCTAAGTCTACGGATCTCAGGTGCTTGAATTCTAACCCTAAGTGATGTATGTTCTCTTTGATGATTTGATTGGAGAAATTATGTCTATGGCCAAAGTTACATTCACTACCATTGATCAATGATGTAATATATGTGGATTTAAGCTGAAAACTGTCACATATGTAAAATACTGGATTGCATGAGGCATGTGGCACCGAAGTGAAGTTAATATTTTACATTTTGGACAGTTTGAGGCTTATATCTTAGTTTTGCTTTTGTTATTAAAGTTAATTATTATTTCTCCATCAAAAAGAAAAATAACAGATAATGAGATTGGTGACTGAGAGTTAAATTGTAACTGTATCAAAATTTCTGTCCTCGCACAAACCCCAATAGTAGCCCCTTGAATAACATGATGAACTGACTGAAGGCCAGCTTCTTGCGCTGTGTTGACAAAATTACCATGGTAACGCCTTTGTAAAATGTACACTCTCTATATTGGATGGCTAGTGGGTATAACCTGTATCTTATAAAAATAGATTACTGACAGAAGAGGAATGACGTCACTGAAATCAAGCATATACTGGCATTGTAAAGATTAATTATTTTATTGAATTTTATCAGTCTGATTTTAATGTATTATTATGCTGCACGATTGTGAAATGACTGCATAACTCCCGGTAGATACTACTATGCTAATATTGACTACTGTACACAGCTGAATACTGTATATAACTGATCATTATATACAGCTGACCACTGTACACAACTGACCATTGTACACAACTGACCACTGTACACAATTGACCACAGTACACAGGTGACCACTGTACACAATTGACCACTGTACACAACTGACCACTGTACACAACTGACCACAGTACACAGGTGACCACTGTACACAACTGACCACTGTACACAATTGACCACTACACAACTGACCACAGTACACAGTTGACCACTGCACACAATTGACCACTGTACATAAAATGAATTGTTAAAAACTGAACAAAATCCACAACCAACTTGTAATTGCTTGCAATGAAAAACAACACACATATAGCAATCACAGGCAATTTTTATTCTTAATTTTATTATGAAAGACATTTGAAGCATTTTACAAACAAACAAATGACTATCAGACAGCAATTATATTTTACATTACACCCATATAGATCTTAATACAGTCCGCATAACTGTAAATTACACAGAAAGTAGAACCAAAGATGTCAAGAATTCAACACCAAGTGAGGTAATGACTTTCTTGTGATAATAAAATCATAACATCTGAAGTTGTTCCAATCTGTAATTTACTAATACATATATGTATAGAACTGAGCTCCAGTTGCTAAAATGTGGGACACAATGAAAATTTCATTATTTATAAATATGTACTGAACCAGGTCACCTACAAAACTCACAGTTCCATTATTTGTTTGATGCTTTAATTATGAGAAGGAATTTAGTACAAAGTTTGTGACTGTCTCAACGGTGATCATTAGGTTGTGACGTAAACTGTCACAATATGGTTGAGAAATTAAAATGAAAATTCTATGTGTGATGAAATCAAGAACGACATTCATCCTACACAAAATATCTGAGATTTGCAAACAGACCATAAATATTCTTTAGTTTCTTCCCTAACTGACAGATCGTTATTATTCATACAGCCTGAAAATTATTAAAGATTCCAGATAATTGTACAACTATCATAAAATATTACATCATGATCAGATAAAACAGATGTAGTTCATATTAGAAATATAATAGTCATATAAATATATATACAAACACTTTCTAGTAGCAAATATCGTCGCTTTTATTCTAAAATGTCGTACGTCAATTTTGTCTGTTTTCGGGAAACATCAAAAAAAATTGACCAGTAATTAAACGACAAAAAGTCACATGACATAACTGTGTTAGCTGATTGGTTAGAGAATCAGAATCCTTCGCAAAAGACGTATAATGAGTTACTCTATACGAAGAACAAAAAAAAATTTCGGGCCAAAAATGATATACGTCATTTTAGAATAACGCCGACGATATGATGCTATTAGATACATTCACTCTTGAACTTGTTGCAAAATTATTTTGTTTCCTTAATGTGCAATAATTTAAAAATAAAAAAAAAGACAAAAGGAAGAAGCATTACAGAACTATCAGTGTAAATAAATCTCTATGTTCCAGCGAAATACAAGATAAAATATAATTAATAACATACATTTTAGCTCAGAGCATATACATTTTAGATTTCCAAAACCTAATTTTAAAACCACAATTATCAGAAGGTTTGCTTGTATCTTTTCTTGTTATTTCTCTCCTGTGATCATGTGCATAATGGTTTATAATTCCAAAAACAACACAAATTATGTTCTATTTGTATGATTTCAAGGCTTTATTTGACACTAAAAAATGACTCTTGAAATCAGTAAAATAAAGTTTTTAACTCTTGAGAATTTGTACATTACAATAAATTTACAATGAAATTTGACTCTCAACTTTCACTTCTAGTGAAAACTTCGGATGTATCACCCTTCAAATGCCATAAGTAATGTTCTAGGTATGCAAAAAGGTTTCTGTGCGTAGATAAGAAATGGTTTAATCAGAGACAAAACATAAATGAATCGATTCAAATGAGACAAAATAAACATCAACAAAAAACAGCCCAACCTTGCATTCATTATATTTGAAATCTGAGACAAATGATTATAAAGGGGAGGGGCATACTTAAACAATAAAATCACTTTCCGGATTTGATGCATCATAAAATAAATGTATTATAACAATATTTGTTAACTTTTTCAATGATGTAACAAATTATAATTAGAAATTAATTCACCTCGCCTTTAAATAAGGACAAAGGCCAAAATCAATTACCACAAAAAAATCAATAAAATAAAAAAATGGTAATTCTGTAATGCATGCATCACTTCAATCTCTGCTACCTGCGACCATCAGCAGCTGAATACAACCAAGTTCATATGGTTTTTACACTTGGCATTTAATTCTACCAAACTGTATGTAACATACATATGAAATACTTCATTTTGAGCAAAATCCACAAAATTATCATTCAAGTCTATGAGGATAATGAACACATGAGAGAGCACTTGATACCCCAACATTGCACAAAGAAACAAGTTCACTTGCTGATTACATCACTGACCACTCAATCACTGTCACTATCAGAATCACTCAACTGTAAATCAGCAGCTGAAACAATAATAAATCAATATGGACGAGTTAATGAAAGTACAATTGAATGTCCCAATGATGGCTTTTTCTCCAACAAAAATGGATAAAATATCTCACATAAAATAATCAAATTGTACCACATGAAATAAGTACAATGTTCCTCATGAAATAGCTAAATAGTCCTGCATGAAATCAAAAAATTGCTTCACATGATACAAGTTAATTTCTCTCGTTCAAGATATTTTAGTGTTTAGATTATCAAATCACTATTGGATATTCTAGTGTTTAGATTATCAAATGACTATTGGATATTCTAGTGTTAAGATTATCAAATCACTATTGGATATTCTAGTGTTTAGACCTTTTGATCCTGCTAAAGGAAAACTCATTTATCTATACACTTACTTATCATACTCATAAGCCCTGGTGGTTTGTTTGGTTTTGTGGGAGCTGATGTCTGTAATGCTGACATTGGGATGGGTGGCAAACCTGGAATAAATAACACATGAGCAATATTAGACAATTTTACGAACACAAATGCAACACATTATATAGCACAAATATTTATCAGTCACTAAAGATATTCAGTTGCGCTTTACATCGCAGTTCATTCACAAGAGTCACAACCGTATTATCATTTTTTTTTCAATTTTGTACTCAAAATAGTGATTCTAGTTAATAAGTTAAGTATGTACTCCTTTTGAATCATTGTAATAGAAGATTTTAACCCCTCTTCATTTTATATGGTAATATTATAAGCATATTAAAGTTCTGTTTGAAAACATGAACTTATGTTAATCCTTCCTCATTTTTATCATCAAGTATTTGCCCAAACTTTTATATCTTACTTAATCATTTTTTATATTTTTTTTTACTCATATTCCAGACACCATAATTATTGTTTTAATGTAAAATTGCTGGGGAAGTTTACAGTTTATTCCTGAAGACAATATTATAAATACAATGGACCCTCCCCTAACAGTCATCTCCAAGCAACTGACAAAAAAGCTGCCCCATGCACTTTACTCCTAAATAGTCAGCAATCACATCTTAACACTGACCAATAACCAACCATTTAATGCCCTAATTGATAAAATATACCAATGAGAGGTCATTTCTAAGTCAACTTACATAATGTACGATAAAATACATCAAAAATTAATTTGCCATAGTAAACAGGCTTCTCGAAACTGCTGGAATACTTGCCTGACAATTGGTCAGGCAAAGTTAGAATTTCTGTCTGACCAAATGAAAATTTGTTTGACCGAATATACTGTAAATAGGTGATAAATGCTGTAAATTGTGCCCAACTGCCAGACATCTGGTCTGGCACTCACTGAAAAGTCATTGGACCTGCTCGCAATTTGCCTGACATGTCCGACTGTCCGGGAACTTTCAGGAAGCTTGAGTAAATAGGAATCAACACGCTCACTTGAATAAATTTTACAAAGAATACTACTTGGGTCAAGTACCTTTTCCTAACAAAAATATTTCTGGGCTGTTTCTTTTTTATCCTATTGTTTCCAGAATTAATTGCGGTTGAATCTCTCATTGTCCTTATGACCAAAGTCAGTATGACAAGACAGTAGCAATAAAAAAGATTCAAATCCACTTACTTTGATTGACTGTATTGGACTCCTCATCACTATCAGAATCTGAGGACACAGAATCACTGGAAGTATCACTTATCTCTCCTAGAAACGTAGAACCTAAAAAACATCAATACAGTAAAACCTTGTTATACAGACCACCTTTGGGACCAAGTATATTGGTCTTAACAATTAGGTGGTCTCTCCACCAATTTCAAACAAGAGCTCCGCAGAGCGGCACCAATGCTTGTTTGTTTAACATCTATTCTAACATTCTATTTAAGGAGCAATTTTGACCAAAATTCTTAGTTAAAAAGACGTAAACTCCAAAACTATAGCTTTCAGAATAATGCCCTATGTCTTGCAACTTTGCCTTGTCATGATAACCAAATATTCCAAGTGACATGTTGATATCTTTAAAAGTGTTCAAGTAAAGGGCTACATTAAGTTTTTGCAGGGCAACAACAAAAATTACAACGACACAATGATCATCATAGCTCAAGTTTTTCTTTGAAACAGACGAGCTAATAAGAAATAAGCATTAAAAATTGGTCCAAAACTAAGTGATCATTATAATGAGATGGTCTTAGTACTGAGGTAGTTTCATTGTTACTGATACTTAGGTGATCTAACAAACAAAAACTCAAAATGTACTATTTCCTGTGGTGATATTTATCAAAAGTTTCTATACCTGCTGCAATATGATACTTTTAGCATTTGAAGCATACCAATCAATCATTACTTATGTAGGCATGAAAAGCTTAATTAAGATTCTGAAGATTTAAACATAAAAAGTAAATAAAATCCTCCTTTAAATTCTTTAATGTAAATAAGGCAAATAGATTTTTTAAATGCCAAGAACATTGACTTCAGTAATAATTCATAAATTTTTAAATACCACTTAATGTGTTACTAAGATACTTAGTTTAGTGATGACAGCACAAGCTTGTTGCTAATAAGGCCTAAAAAAAAAGTTTGATTCTGGTTACCTGATTGACCCAATATTTTACCTGCTGACTCATAAGTTTTTAAACGTCCGAGTCGTTGTGCTATATAGTAATTTTCACAACTTATTAATATTATGGTGCACATATTCCCATACAGTTTTGCTGATGTATGTAAAAAAGAATTAAAATAAAAATCCCTACCAACAAATCCATATTTCTTTGGATATGTAACCAGAAACAAACCTTTTATTTTTTAGGCCTAAACAGACAAGGGCTTTCATGGCCATGTGGTTATAATCTGTGACTAATGATCACTAGCCACTCTATGCTGTGAGTTTGAATCCCTTCCAGGAGCAGATAAATTTCACATGTGAGGATGCTGTTCAACTAGCTTATAGAAGGTAGGTGTCTACCCAGGTGTTGCCATGGGCATTCCTCCACCATTAAAGCTGGAAAGTCAACAAATATCCGTGGCAGTTGGAGGAATGTTAAACCCCAGAGAAAAGAAATACAACAGACAAGATTATAAACACTCACTAGATTCTAGAGTTGAAACAGGAGGTGAAGGTGGTTTAGAATGTGTGCTTGAAGTATGACTAGATTTCACTTTATTTGGTGAATTTTTTAATCGAGATTCTACAGGGGTCAAAGGTCGACTTGCTGGTGTTACTTTACTACTGCCTTCCATTCTGAAATAAAAGAACCAACAGAATTTATTCAACTTGATCTAGAACATAGGTGTATGATAAATAGTTTGAATGTTTTTAGCAGACAGCATTGATCCATTAGCAAAAAATAAAACTGCAAACAAATATAATTAAAACTTAAGAACCAATGACCTTGAACTTGGGAGTATGACCTTGACTAAAGCACAGACATAAACATTTATGATAAGTTTGAAAGAAAGCCTCTGAATCAGTGAAAGTTCTTTTGGAGCAGAAAAAAGTATATTCGAGAGATGGGGAATGGGGCCGAATTTCGGCCCCATATTCGGGAGATCGAGAGACCTGACTGCATGTGGTATTAACAGGTAAGGTCAAACAAGATATTAACTTTCAGAATACAGTAGTTTTTTGCTCCATAGGTGACCATTTAATCATTTATTCTATAAATTTCATATCATGTGTCCGAAGAATTTACAAATACACCACGCAAAAACATGATGTACTAATTAAAATTGTTAAAATTCTATCTTCGAAATATACAATTTTTTGTCTGGGGTTCAACATTTTGTACCTCTTAAAATGCCTCAAAATACAATGTTATTCCCCAGTGTCGAAATTTTATGATACAGTACACAACAGTCACTTAAAATAATACATTCATTAATAATGTTTGAAGTTGACCATGTAATCAGACTGACCTTGTTTTCTTCACATTGATATTGTTGGTTAGTCTCTCCAATGTGAATGTTCCAGTGTCATGATCTATTATAAGAACACATTCCTTAGATACCGGTCTTTTGTTACCCTTGTATACCGTGTGTGTCTTACCAGAGCCCTGTGATAAAAGAATTGAAAAAAAAATCATTTATATTTGAATTTATTTACATTGATTTCAAGAATATTTGTGGAACATTGTAATTTCGTGGATAAGCTAGCTGATGAAATAAAATACCCACAAATTAAAGTGTACATAATATTATAAATATATCCAAGAGTACATTTATTTTGGTATACAGTAAAACCTTGTCATCTAAAGGGGTCATTAGAAAAGACCAAATGCTCTAGATAAACGTGATGCTCGTAATAACAAGGTATTTTGTTTGTTAGTTGAAAATTATGCAACTGATAACTAAAAACTTGGCAGGAATTTAAAAAATCCTTGTGATAAGTCAGGTGCTCATGATATTGCTGCTCATAAGTTTGAAGTTTTGCTGTCTATGTATCAATTACAAAGCTATGGAGAAGGGACAAAATAAAATTACTTGTAAACTTCTTCCCATTAGTAACAATGCTGTAACAATTATTGGAATACGAAAAAAACATATTGCTTACAATTAAGATTCAAATTGGTATTAAGACATTTGAATACATACATACACTTAAACTACTACAAAAGCATACACAATGCACAAACAATTTTCTTGGTCTATATCACTTATATTAAGGCATACCAGTATATATTTTTCTTTCCTTACAATTAAACTCACAAAATGTGTATACTTCATAATGAAGTAATACAAGATTTTTACCTCTACATGTGGAACTGTGAGTGTCACATGGTGACCTTGACCAATTTCAACTTGAGCTTCCTGGCTTGTATCAACTGAAGCTGGCTTGAAGTCATCTTGAAAAATGAAGAAAAATTAAGTTTCATATTAAGAATAAGAAATTACATTGTAACAAATAGATCAAACCATGATAAGGCCTAAACAAAAAAAAGGTTTGTTTCCGGTCACATGCCCAAAAAAATATGGGTTGGTCGATAGGGATTTTTTCTTATACATTTTTTTTACATGTATCTGCAACACTGTTGTGAAAATTAAAATATAGCACTACGATTTGGATGCCGAATCAACTTTTGAGTTGGCAGGTAAAAGATACGTTGGACGGGTAACTGGAAACAAACCTATTATTTAGGCCTTATAAAAAACGTGCTTTCGGTGTTTTTTTGGGGTGTTTTTTTTTCAGAATTATTCGGTTTTTCCATTGACTGAATATGACTTTGAGAGCCAGTAAAAGTAAGGATAATATATTACCAATAAGACTTTTAACTTATATTTTATATCACCAAATATATATACATGTACATGTGTGTGTATGTCTGTGTGTGTGTGTGTGCGTACTACCATGTTTAAAATATTATTACATTTACTTACATCGAATGGAATGATATGCGACACCAGATCTTGAGTCAAAACTTGCCCCTAAGTTCAACTCATGACGCTCGTTATCGACAGATAACGACTTATCACTCATTTTTATCCCTAAGTATTTCTTCGCAGCCCTAGAAATCAAAGATTTCAACAAATTTATTCCAATTTTTCACTAAATAACATTTTTACATTGATAACAGCTGTTGAGAAATCTATGCGTTTACGTATGCAACGATAAAATCAGAAATAATCCAAATGTATATGATAGAGCTAAAAGCCACACATAACCCGTTACTGCTCTTTTTTCTACCCGGTCTCTTTATTTAGACCAGGGATATAGAGCCCCAGTTTAGAACTAAGGGCTGGACTACAATTTATTAACAATTTGCATCGCACTGCAATACATTAAGCTTAATATTAAAATGTCTTCTCCGATCATCGGAATACCTATAAATTTATTGAAAGTATATTCAGTTTTGAGCTAAATAATTATGTTGAGCATTATTCTTTAGTGGACATGCTTTTGATTGGATAAGCGCATTACAGAGTGCTAAAATAAACAATTTCATGTTGATTATAATTTAATGTACTTCTAAGAGCTTTTGTGATATTTATCTCATGTGTTAACATCATCGAGAAGGAAATATTGGTGAGAGTTATACAAAATAAACAAATCCTTATAGGTGACATCCAATTATCGGTGATTTCCATAAAATCTATACACGTATTTACATTTTATACTATTCGTAAAATTTCTATATTTTTTTTGCAGAAAGTAGATCAATATTTAGTTTGCTAGGTTTTATAGTCAATATGGGGCCTCTGTGGTCGAGTGGTTGTTGTCTGTGGCTAGTAATCACTGTAGCCACTAACCACAGACAAATTTCAGATCTGAGGAAGCTGCCAGTTTAATTCATGAAATCCTTTGTTTCCTCTGAATGCGATACTTTAATCTTTTAGTTATGTGTTTTACATATGCTCTTTTGGGGCAGGTTTATTTCGTCATTTTTGGACTGAGGCGATCGCATTCTTATCATCTCTATTCAGAGTTGTCGTTCGTTATACATCTTTGTGAACGTCTCAGCTGTTTACAAGATTCTTGTAAGACAAGAAATAAAGCCACAAATGGCACCAAATTTACAAGGGTGGTCTTTGTTCACAGGTTTGACAGTTGTTCTTCGCGTGAGAAGTAAAATATATAAAGATCTTATAAAGATCTTTAAGTTGTAAAACCTGTTTATGTTTACATATTGTATGTATATATTAATTTTGTAAGCATAACAGTAGTGTCCAATACATGAGTAGTTGCATGACTCCTTTTTACCTATTCATTCGCGCCACGCGGTTACACAACAGACGCTATTTAGACAGCAACAAGAAGATAAAAATTAACGATGTCGCCGTCCTTCTGTATTAAATCGCCTTCCATCAGTACCATTAATTATTCGATTTTTTGTACCTGATTTTATTACATTATATTGCATATTGCAAAATTAACATTCAGCTGATATTGAACAGACTTTTCAAAATTATCAATAAAAAATTGTTTATTGCGCAGATACCTAATTAATTTTAATAATTTATTGGCAAATGTTTTTTTTAATAATTGTAAATAGGATACCAGACCAGAAACGGTGCAAGTGTCGAAATCTTCATCAAAAGTCCTGTAATGTTGCTTTGGAAATTTTGTATGTATCTTGTGTACATACATGCCCAAACAAGAAATGAAATTTCTGAGAATCTTTATTCAATGTTCTATTATTATCCCTTATACTTGGCTGAACGGCGATTTCAAGCATTTTTGGAAATGCCGATACTTGTCAGCATAAACTTAAGTTTATGTAACAGTGATAACATTCGGAACACCTCCGACGATTCTGTTCCTCCATCTAACATAGTCGGTCGAGATATGCCGAGTGAGAACGCCTTAAAAGGGATGGTATTTAATACATGTATATGTTATTTCTGATTGATTTGGTTTCGCGAGGTCGCGTTCGACTAAACGAAATTGACATTTTTTCGGAAGAAAAAAGATGAAATATTTGCTTCGTTGTTTTGAATTTGGACTAAGTTCTTATTGGTAATGTGTAGTATAATGTATTAGCTATCTGTAGAGCACCAATTATTAGAATGTTGAGTGATTTCTCAAAAAAGTTACGTAGTGTTAAACAAACTTGGTGCAGAAACTGTCATTGTGTGTGCGTGCGTGCGTGCGTGTTTGGTCCGTGTGGCCATTTTAGGCCTAATACACCATTATACAACCATCACTTCAACGTGCTAGCCCCCTTTGGGTAGAAACAAATATGAAGTAAATTTGAGTAAATGACAAAAACACAGTTCAGTTTCATGAGTTTACTAAATATTACCACATATATTTTACAAACGTAATTAACCGTCAGTCAACAGATAAATCAATCAAACACGAATTACATAATGACATTTACATTGCCAAATTACAACAGTATGCTAATTTGTCAGTAAAAAATGTAAAAATATTTCTGAAATGAAAATATTCAGTGTTACCAAAACAACTTCTGTGAAGTAAATTTGATACAAATTATATACATTACTTTACAAAGACATGGAGTTGCAAATAACATATCAGATTTACAAATGTAACACTATCTTTTTGTTGTATTATTTGCACCATAGTCTGTTCTGTCAAGGTTTTACACATAATACACGAGCTTTGTGAGCTCCGAACTGCACTTACGATGAGTGTCGACGTGTTAAACGCTAGTCTCATGTAGTCTGTTCGTCATCTACAGACTTGAATTTAACCCTTTGGTTAAGGGTTGCTTGTAAAATGTCCGGCTAAATAAGACGTTTGTAGGTTGCAGGCGATATGGGCATCCTACTACATGTAGCTGATGGTGTTAAACAATCAACCCACTCTTCGATATCCGAGTCTACTTCAAATGTTAGTCCTAAACCCAGTTCTCCATTCTGATATGAACTCAAAGTTTTGACAGTAATTAGGTTTGAGTCAACATTTTTTGACACAAGACATTTTCGCAAACCTAAAGTTCCATACTTGAATTCACAGTTGACACCAGAATACAAATTAGCATGATGCGTTCCAGAATCTCGAAATACTTTTACAAACAATTTTCGTTTCAATGGTAACCCTTTGTTGTCTAATATTACGAAGACATTTCCAGTTTTAACGGCGACACCAGTACCAGCATGCCTGAATTTTGTCTTTGGGGTTGATATAAGTAAATCGTCCATCGTCTGAGACAAGAAGCGACTTGAGAATATATCGTAACAGTTTATGAGAGTGTCGTAGGTTTACTGCTGAGGTTGGTTTTATATACCGTTGACTAAAGTTCATTAAATGCGTCATGGAGTGCGAACTTCTCCTGTTTACGACAGGAGAGTACTTGATAATTATAATGACGATCGGTTTTGCTAGGAAACTGTTACTTTTGTATTAGCAACGTATCGTCTCGGAAACGCATTTAATAAATGGCACGAGTATGATTATGATATGTGTTAGTCCCATTTAATGTACTTTCGCTTTTGTTAATTGCGTATCGTTTAATATATATATATGTAATACTAATATTGCTTAGGACTTGCACAGAAGTGCGGAAATTTACTGAGTCGAATTTCTAAACGTCCACTCTGTATTCAAATAGTACTGGAAGAAAATCATTGAACGCACTTAGGTGATTACCAGCTGCACTTTTAATATATCCAATCCAACATTTACTTTAATTACACAATTTCTTTCACGATGTTGATCGATTTTTAATATTACGAAATAAAGTATTAATTCAGTTTTTCTTGTTCTTTCAAGAAACGAGTTTTAGAAAGTGGACGTTCAGAAGTTCGACTCAGTTTACAGATTAGAAGAAGTACACGAAATACAACTTCACTTTAAACAATGCGTTCGCTAGACCCACTCAAAAGGACAGATTATTGCACAGTTAAGTTATACACTAAAATATACGATTTTCTTCATAACGTGACGCAATGTTTTATGCGCGAATGTGCTCTCAGCGTCACCACTTTTACTTCACGAACTTTTAAAACACAAAAGAGGATAGTTTTTGTAAATCAAGTTCTTAAACTATGTGTTTATACGTTCTTGCAGAGTGAGACAAACGTTAACGTCAAGCTTCTAACAAAATCTGTCCCGTAGAACGGAAACAAAGTGGACCGCGATGTGGCTTCAGCAAAACATGACAGTGACATATTGACGCAAGTTAATCTGTCCGCCCATTATGGCATTGGTCGTATTCCTTGCCAGGATAAATACATGCGTAAATTCAAACAAACCGAGTATCTTTAGGGTTAATTATGTTATTCAGTCTTACGTACATCGTCTTTGCTCCAATAACGTCAATATCCAAATTTTCCAGTTACAGCCAGTCTTGAATCACTAACTACTGTACAGACGTACTTTTCGGAAATACATGTATGTATTTAAGTGAAAAGAAATCGATTTATTTGTCTCCATCTATCAAAGAAATATCGTCCTAAAAGCCAGCGATTGCCAAAAACATCTAGACATGACATGATAAGCCAGCAACTTGTTAATAAGTTTTGGAGAGGATGTGATAAGCCAGCGATTTGTCAATAGTTTCTGGACATCACTCTGGACCAGAAAGTACCGGTGGTAAACACCGTAAAACATCATTTAGTCAATTAATGGACTGAATGTTTGTTTCCAAATTATTTTCCATATTATCATTTATCAACAAAATTGACTTAAGCGACAGAACCTATACTGAATAAAATATCGAATATTCTGAAGTCCATATAACTTTTTATAATGCAACCCATCTCCTTTGAGTATTGTGGACAGTTTAATGATTACCCAGATAGCATGGCTACGTTGGCCTAACCTGTTGGTACTATGCTGGTCCAAGTTCAGGCGCAGTTGTCGTTGTTTTTCGTGCTGTTTTCGTTATTTATGTATTATGTATTATTGTATGTATTATTATTATGTATTATGACCGTTACGGTCTCAGATGTATAGAATGCTTATAAACATCCACGAGATTTATGAGAACTTTCTCTTGTAACGAAAGTGCCATACTGTTTCCCAGTGTTAGCGTCTGATTTTGTTTATGAAACGCGTAAATACGACACAAGCGATTCTGCTTCATAATACTTGTAAATTAAATGCAGTTTAGAACGGCCAAATGGAATAGCCCGGTAAGAACGGCACGTACTGGTTTTATCATAATTGTACACAACCATCAACAATGGCGGATAAACTCACGACTAGCGAAATAGGCAAAATGAAAGTATGCGATTGTTATGTATATGCAATTATTAACTTTGTTTGAAATGCGTTGTCTTATTTTTATGCTTTGCTTGAATGAGTCTTTGTCTGTTTTATTGATATGAATGTGTTCATCTCGCGCGTTAGAATAACAGTGTAGATGACAATGTGCTGGGTGGGTGGAGTACATATATAATTTCGCCGATTTCATCTTAACTTGCTCTCTGTTCTGAAGGAATTTTGATCGATATTTAAATTGGGTCGTGAAATGACACATGTTTCGAAGAAAGTCTTCATAGTCACGATCTCGTAATACTTTTATAATCACATTGTTTTGTCTGTAACAGTGTTGTATATATAATATATGTGTTTGTAGTAGTTTGTATGCCTGTCTGCCCGATTAGCTCAGTTGGTAGAGCAGCTGACTTGCAAGCAGAAGGTCGTGGGTTCGAACCCCGCATCGGGAGCTTTATTTTCAGCCACCTATTACATTGGTGCCATGAGTGTGTGGCTAGCCTTGGAATCCTAGAGCTAGGATGAAGCAGTGGCTGGGTTAGCTTAAAGAACCTGTGGTTGTCGCTTAATAATTGATTGAAAGGAAGGAGGAATGTAACAGTGTTGTATATATAATATATGTGTTTGTAGTAGTTTGTATGCCTGTCTGCCCGATTAGCTCAGTTGGTAGAGCAGCTGACTTGCAAGCAGAAGGTTGTGGGTTCGAGCCCCGCATCGGGAGCTTTATTTTCAGCCTCCTATTACATGTCCACCCAGTCTCGCTAAAAACTTAAAAAGCGACAAGAAGAATTAGATTTTATATATCGACAAGAAGTAAATCGTGCCCATCTGCCAAACATCTGGTCCGGTTCTCGTCAAAAAGATATTGGACCTGCTAGAAACTTGCCTGACGTGCCCGATGAAAATTTTGAGTTACTTTTCTTTTCACACATTTATCAATCATTTTACAATGAACAGATAAATTTTGTATGTGTTTTCAAATGAATAATTGGTAGAAATGAACTTTGTTTGTAATTTATTCAGCGATTATTCTTTTGATAATGTTTAAACTTAAAAAATTAATACCAAACAGTGTGGTTTAGCAATTCAATGAATATACATGGTACATTGTTTTACTGAATCTTTTGTTTATTCTTGTGCAGAAATATTATTCTTGCAACATACACACAGCGATTTTCAAAAACTTTAACATCTTCCTCTCAACATTTACGTCAAATTTTGATAACACTAGTATTTTAGCTGTCCCAAACCTTTATGTTAATGAGAGTTCAATGTTTAACAAAAAGAGTTACCTCCTATGTACTTCAGAGGAAATCAACAGTAAATATAATTTACTTAAAAATGGTTTCTTACCAGAATTTTAAAACAACACAGGCTTCTCGAAACTACTGGAATACTTGCCGGACATTTGGTCAGGCTTAGATAGAATTTCTGTCTGACGGAATAAAAATTTGTCTGATCGAATATATTGTAAATAAGTGATAAATGCTGTAAATCGTGCCCCACTGCTGGACATCTGGTCTGGTACTTGCTGAAAAGTTACTGGACCTGCACGAAATTTGCCTGACACATTCGACAGTCTGGCAACTTTCGGGAAGCCTGACAAGACAGTCTATTTGAACAGTCTTTAAACAGAACTGTTTTTCCATACTTCTGGAAAAAAATCATTGACTCCCCATACTGTTTAAATAGAAGACAGTCCTTGTTTCACTTGTATGTTTCAGGTTGCTGACTTGAAGAAAGCATTAAAAGAAAGAGGTCTATCTGTGTCTGGTTCTAAACATGAATTGTCGGAAAGATTAACAGCAAGTATTGCATCTCAAGAGGGTATGTTAATTGTTATACATCAAAACAAACTTTACTGACTGTTAATGTGACATTGTCAGATTGTTATAGTTATATATGTGTATTTACCATATGAAGTTTTTAATTTTTACCATCTTTCAGACATTTGATTGAAAAGAAATTCTATCTTATCCTTGCCTTAATACATTTCTGGAAAAGAATAGGTCTGTCATTAATTTCCTCTAAGACAAGAAGTATCTTATTATAAACATAGGTTGAAAGAAAATGGTTTTGAATTTAAATTCAATAAAAATTTCTGAATTCTTCATGGACACCTTAATTTATTGATAATGGCATAATCTCTTGCCAATTTTGGGTGAAACACAGTCTGTTTTATTTTTGCGTGTTAAGAATAAGATACAGTTTGTACTTCTGTACCACAGATGACGTGTTAGATTCTTCATTCTTTGATGACAATTTGTTGGAGAGTGAGTGCTGTTAGCCTTTCATGTTCTTGTTTATGATTTCTCTCTTTGTTCGTTTGTTTGCTTTTGATTTTTATTTTCTGCCATTATAGTAGTATCAACTGTAACACAAATTTTATGTTCACCACAAGAAATCATTGTCACTACTAATTCTCATCCTCAAGTCCATACCAGCCTGTCCACTTAGTTTAATTTGAAAGCATTACTGTGTATGGATCTTAGGTGCACAATTGGAATGTAGGGTGGTATATCTCAGTAGTACATTGCTTCTTTGGCCTTTCGTCTTCCACATCTGATAATTCATGTGGAAAAGTTAGCAGTCTCCAGGGAAACAGATTAGTTTGACCACATACCAGTATTTACAGAAATACACCTCAATAACAAGACCGTCTTTGGGACCAAAAAATCAGTCGTAATACTGAGGTGGTCTCATTATCAAGTTGAATTTTAGGAGAGTTATTGAAAGCTGGTCTGAAAATAAGTTATTGTTAAACTAGGTGGTCGTAATACTTAAGTGGTTGCAATGTGCCGTTTTGCTGTAGCTGAAATAATGTTAAACCCAGGTGAAAATTGGAAACAAATATTTCTTGTTCAAGTCCTGCTTTAGTTATTTATTTAGTAAAACTTTTTGAAGATGTCTCAACCAGTGGTAAGTATAGTCGTCCTCGCTGGTATCTCGTCCCCGATGATACCGTGGTAATCCAAAAATGTGCTAATTTGCGTACGTAGCGCCGTGTATCGACTGTTAATCCCATCTAATCGAAAGCGAAAGTTTGACATATGGATGTCGTCTGCTACATATGTCATAACATATCTGAAAAAATCTACAGTATCAAGAAGGGTCATCATTTAATTTTAAAAAAAATGTCGTAGAAAAAACATTGTTGCTGACTTCATCTTATGCAGTTTTATATTATTATTTAAGAAACAAAAGCCAAAGCCAAAAAAGCAAGATGGAGTATGGCAGGACTAATCAGTTGAGAGCTTTTAAAAGTGAATTTATTTTAAATTATATGCCTACACGGCCACCATATTTTATTAAACAAAAGTTACCATGGTACCAGAGTGGTCTACCTTAGAAACACCAGTTGTAAACATAGCAGCTTGACCTACATTTTTTTGAAAACATTGACTTAAACTTTGATGGTTATTTGTAATGATAATTGAGATGCCACAGTTCATCTCAGTATAAGAAATTAATACAGGAAATTTCGTTCAATTATCGTAATTTATCGTCAAAATTAAGTACCACAGTACCAGCAAGGACCATTCTACGTGTATGTACATCATCATCTTTTTTCTGTTTTTTTTTTTTAAAGGAGTTTCATCTCTGTGATCAACATGTCCATCTGATCTGTTTTGTTTATCACTCATCCAGGTTTTATATTGATTCAAGTATAATGTAAAGATTCTCTTGGCATGTTAGTATTATCATTACTAATGGCTCTATCTGTTCTAAAAATTCTCGTCTCTTTATTTCGAAATTAACATGTTGTTTTTTTGTGTTGTTCTTGGCTATGAAATAGTAGAACTGTTTTCTGTTGTTTTTACTTGTGAGTTGAATATGCCTGCTTCCACATGACCATGGTTCTTGTTACTTTATTCACATTATTCTTTTTTGTTACTTCGTTGTTGCTTTGTTTGTTCTGATTTTAATATTTTGATAGCAGATCATATTTAGATTATCCAGGTTGCGGCAGGTCATACCCTTCCATGTCGATTTTCCTCCATATTTGGAGGAGTTGCCGGCCCCTTGTGGAAGGGTAAGTTAGTACTGGTTAGTAAACAGTCCAGGGAAATCTGGTTAGGTGAACCGGTCACCATATATATATAACTGAAAAAATGTTGAAAAACGGCAAACCCCAGTGACAATAAGTCAAATACAAACAGACAAAATAAAACTGGATTGGCAGATGGATATTAGACTAATATCCATATAATTCATGTGTGTCAATACCTCAGGTCAAATGAGTGCCCTATTAGTGTTTGCAAATAAGTATTTTATTTTTTTCCTCGACTTGATAAAAAATTTGACTGTCCAACCATTTGTACTGGAGTCTACATTTGAATAAAGCAAAAATGAAGAGCTTTGCTGAATCACTTGTTATAAGTTGGCCAACCCTTCAATGACCTTATGAATGAAAATCAGTTTGGCAATGAAAACATTTGTAAAAATTAAATGGCTCTACCTGAATGATTCAGGGGCTTGCACCAATAGTAAACATAATCATGAGATAACTAGTTTCCGTAATTGACTCATAAAAATATAAGCATTTCAAGGTGAGTTATTAATCAGTCATGCAAATTCGTGGTGCAGATGAGTGATGCATCTATGCATGTTCCTAGTTTAGGTGAGCCATAAATCTAACAGCTATACTTCTAGTTCAGATGAATCACATAAGCACTCACATCAAAGTAATTATTAGGATTGACATATTGTTTCAAATACTACGCTCACACACATATTTAAATTAAATTCAGATTCTGTCCTTGAAGAGGAATCTCCTGCCAAAGTTGAACCAATCACAGAAACGTTTGTAGCTAAGCCTGTAGCCAAGACTGTGGTAAGTACTTATTGATATTATTACCCTTAAAAGTAAAATATGTTGGACTAAATTTTCACTGGCACTTATTTTTTTGACATTCATGCCTAATTACATAAAATATATGAAATGAAAAAAAATATCACAGAATATAAACATTTTCAATTGGGTAGGTATGGCATTTTTTGTTTTTTAAAACTAATGCTTGTACTGAAAACGAAAAGCTGAAATGAAGAACCAAAAGTATTAATCAAAATGCTTAGGAAATTTTGGATAGGGTTTTTTTTTACTGAGGCAATCAGGCAAACCAATACTTAGGAATGGCCTTTTTGGCACCTGAGCTTTAAGTGCCAAATTAGGCCAAATCACCGGAAAACCTTGTTAACATTTGAGTGGTCATAGATTTGATTGGATATTCACCAAACCTTGTCAGAATGTTTGTCTTAATGATATCTTAAACAGGTTTGAACATGGGTCATCTGGGGTAAAAAATGTTGCAATCTTTACTCAGGTGGGCAAAAAAGGGTCATCTTGGCCCTCTTGTTTAAAAAAAATACATTTTAAATAAATTTTGGGTTCAATTAAGGTGTTTAAACAATTTTACTACAACAGACCTGTTTCTACTGTTGGTGAATTTACTCTATTTACATAAACATGTTTGAATGACATAAAAACTTTTAAACATTGTTTTATAATTTTCTTGAAGAAAATCAGAATTTGTATGCACTGATTGTACTGCCTTATTTTTCAGGAGCCTAAAGCAAAAATCACTACACAAGTGTAAGTACCAACCTTTTCGCTAGGTTTCATAATTTTTCATTTCTCAGAAGATTTCTTGTTTGTAACTGAGGTAAAAATAAACTGCTGGAAGTGCCAATTGTTAAAATGAAGTTAAAAATTAACAAAGTGCATACATATGTAAGCCGATCTTGAGAGCATGATTTCTGAGAACATTTGAAGTAGATGGGCAGGCAGCATACACATTGGTAGTCTGATGTTTACGGCGCGTAAAAAGATTACTTATTTCTGGTTACATGCTTATCAAAAATAGGGTAAGTAAGTAGGATATTTTTTCCTTTTGGACTTTTTTATTATTCTTGATAGCTGCTACTGAGATTATTTTTGTGCAGAAAGGTAAAAATGTGAGACAGTAGATGTACCATTCCTCGAGCCTAATAAAAAGTCTAGGGTTGCAACGAATAGGTAGGATAGGCCAGGTAACAAGCACCAAACATTTTTTTTACTCCTGAGATGAACAGTTTCTATTTTATGGACATGGTCAAATTATTTATGGGCGTAACGTTCAGCCAAGGTTGATAATTGTATCAACTTAACTAAATTATATTGTGAATTTTGAAAGTATAAAATTCAGATTTGAGCTTTGACATGGTCAAATTATTTATGGGCGTAACGTTCAGCCAAGTTCGATAATTGTATCAATTTTACTAAATTATATTGTGAATATTGAAAGTATAAAATTTAGATTTGAGTTTAGAGTCAGAAAATATAAAATTTATATTTGAGCTTGGAGTCAGTTATCAAGTTTTGTAACCTCGGACACTGTTCTGTTTTCTTCACCTATGAAGATGGAGTCACTAAATAAAATGCTGTAAAAGTTGGTAAATTTAGGTTGGTAATATATAATGCATACAGTTACACTTGATGATATTATACTGTGGGACAGATCAGAAGGTTCAGCTCGGCTGAAGTTCTCAGTTTATTTGATAGTACATAGTACTTTTATTTTGAAAATGGAACAAATTGACATGATAGTATGGAAGATGGTGGTTTCGGTAATTTGCAGCGGAAATGCTTATCTAGGGAAACATGTCTCAGAATTTTGTTATTTGTTTGTTTTTTAATCTATTGTGTATTATGTGATTGTCAGAAGGGTTCAGGTTATGGAATTTCTTTTAAGTCAATTATCTAATGAATGGCGGATTTTTTACAAAATCTGAAGCACGGTTCCCTGCATGATACAATTATTATCATTTTAAGGGTAATTGTTAAAAATAATTTGCTGAATTAAATTTGCGCAACAACATTATAAAAGTCATCATATTCATGGATATGTATATTTTATTAAGTATGAAGTGGTGTACATTTAAAACTCCATTCTATAAGTAAGCTGTTTTTCACTGTCAAAAGGAGTAAAATTCGATATAATATTTTCTTGTACATTTATCTATACTGTTGTAGGAAAGGATTTGTGAGACAAACACTTCACAGACATTACAGTTTTGAAACAATACTGTTTTGCTTCAATGTTAGTTTAAAGTGTAATTAAATGAGAGTGCTTGAAATAACTTTTTATGATACTATCTTGTGTTTGCTTAAGAATGGTTGTCCTGTTATGTGAGTATAGAATGGATTAATTTAAATGATGAAAAAAAAATTGAAAAATTATCTTTTTTTTGTTTATATATCATCTAACACATGCTAATGATATAAGCATCATGCATTATCAAAGCCTTTATTACAAACTTGAACTTTTTTGAATACGTCTTTGGAAAATGCCTCGAGACCAAATTTATAGTCACGTTCACCACATTACATATTTAAACCTCTCTTAAATGTCTTTGTGTTATTGTGTGAAAAAAATGATGTGATGATGGCATTTTTTTTATCTAAATGTCAAACAGAGGTAGAGAAACATGGGAAGGGTTCATATTGTAAGTTCATTTATGTAGTGCTAATGCTTAAATGTCTTTGTGTCGGTATGTAGAAAAATACTGAACTATTGGGGCATACTTCCGTGACACAGATTTCAAGATGAACAGCTTTGTGATGTATGCATTTAGCCACCTAAGGTTTTATACAGCTTTTGTTTTTGTGCTGTTATTTTGTTTTATCTCTTAACTTGTTCACGGTCTCAGTAGAAATAATGTTTTGTTCAAGATCGAAAATTTGTAATGGGTTCTTAGATATCAATATGTTATTTTGTTGACCCAAATTAATATTATCTGTTTTTTAAAGTAGTTGATATACATTAATATTTTTTTTTAGCTCACCAGAACTGAAGGTATAGGGTGAGCTGTAAGGTTGGGTAGGGGGATTCTCCAGTGTCTGTTGTCTGGCATCAACAATAGTCTTCTCCTCTGAAAGTACTGGTCATATTTGCTTCAAATATGCTGTATGGAATCATTTTGACTTTCTAATTGCAATTTGCTCATATTATACCAGTTGACCACTTTTAGAGCTAAAAATAGAAAAACATTTAAACATCTTCTTCTCATGAACCAATGGATGGTCATCACCAAACTTGGTCTGTAGCATTCTTAGTCTTCTATCAGATTTGCTCAAATAAAAATGGTTGGTTTGTGGCATTCTTAGCCTAAAATAGAATTACCTTTAAACGTCTTCTTCTCATGAATCAGTGGATGAATCATCTCTTAACTTGGTTTGTAACATCCCTAGATGGTCTTTAGTCAGTTTTCTCAAATGAATTTGGTCAACCCTTTTTGGGGGCTGCCAGAGATAAAAGCATAAGTACCTTGAAATGACTTTTTCTCTTGATTCAAAAGATGGATTATTTCCAAACTTGGTTTTCAACATCCTTAGATAGTGTTCTAGCAGTTTTGTTCAAATAAAAATGGGGCTGCTAGAGCTGAAAAAAGAAATACCTTTAAACATCTTCTTCTCATGAACCAATAGATTGATCATCACTAAACTTGGTTTGAAGCATCCTTAGACCATCCTTTGTCAAGTTTGCTCAAAATCGATTGGTAGTCAAGCACATTACCTCTTGATCACCACACCACCCTATTATGATCATTAAGGTAGTAAATGGCTATATGGTGATATCAAGTTTTACTAATTTATAGTTTTAAAAAGTCAAACATAATTGTATACATTAATAAACCCACTATACAGAGTCTATTGCAAGTGATTTGAAACAATTATTGTACTTGGTCTGTCTTCTATAAACCAATATCGCACATAATTTTCATATTTTTGAATAATGATCACTACTCTGTATATAAGGATATATTACAACAATTAGCCTTAAAATAACAATCATGGTATCATGCAGGGAACCATGTCTCAGATTTTTGATAACGTCCTCCATTCAATAGATATTTGACTTTAAAGAAATTCTGTAGCGTGAACCCCGCTGACAATTATGTAATACGTCATAGATAAAAAACGAAAATGAATATCAAAATTCTGCGACACGGTTCCCTAGATAAGCATTTTCGCGACAAAATATCGAAAACCGCTTTGAAATCCATCTTCAAATAAGTCGGCAATCTTTGTTCAAAAATAGCACCCACTGCGTTTTTTTCTAAGTGAGAAATTAACAATAAAAGTGTCAGATCATTATCACCTTGTGTAATCAACAATTATTCTATAAATTGATACAGCCTATTAAAATTTGATAACCAATCAGATTCGTTCATCGTTAGCGGATCAATTAGTGGAACCGCCCACCAATTTAGATGACTCTAAACAGCTTAATTACGAATTATTTGTCAAAATAGTATCATATCGTACCAATGCAATACACAGTACATCAGATTTCTCGTCTACCGAGAGGCTCTCAACAGGGAAAACGGCTGATAGGGAAATAGAGTTGATGATGGCTGTGGAAGTTAAATGAAAGGTAGCCATGCATTTAGTGTAAAAATAAGAACTGAAAGATGTGATGAATTTGTAGAAAAGTATTTATGTTTTAAGTCTGTTAATGTGATCATTTTAAAACATACTAATATATAAAGGTAATTGGATATATAACAGAATAAAATAAGATTCTCGAAAAACATGCACATCCGATGTCCATAAGACGTTACTGTTTTTCATCCTATTGTTTGTTTTATAGCTTTCAATATTTTACCAAAATGTACAGAGTTGCTTAATAAAATTTCACGTTGAAATAACTTTATTTTATTGATTACATTGATGAAATAGAGAAAATAATAATTTTCCCCTTGACCCAGTCTCCCTGTATTAATTTAAACTGGTGGTTAATTGTATTTGAAACCTAACTGACTCTGGAATATATAAATTTAATTAAACTTGTAAAAATGGTATGTCATACCATTAACAGGGTAACAATCTTTGACAGCTCGTTTTCTTATCGTGTGCGTTTTATTGAAAGGTGCGTGAAGTGTCTGCATACCATATTGTTGTTTATTATATCTCCCGCCAAAACATAAAGGAATGTGTGATGCGACATATATAAGGTCTAAATTGACCCATATTGATAGCATAATTAGCAAGGTGTTAGAGTATGATATCAATATCACACTTCAATAAGACCACCGTTCTTGATCATTTATTTCATCATATATTTTATATTAAAAGTACATTAGTCGCTAGTAGCCCAATCGACCAAGGTGTTAATGAATTCACACGTTTCTTGCACATCCAATGATTGTTGCAGTTATATATTTATTATGTAACTTTCCACCATCAAGTTTCCATTTTCACAATATGTCATGTCACTATGGTCAAGTTTTTCACTGGATATAGATTTATGCAGTTCGGTATCTTTAGCATTCGTAAACCAACTTCCGTGAGAAAGAGATTTCTAACTACATTTTTCACTTTTTGAGAACACTCTTACACCTTGCTTAGCCTTATTTTTCTTTTTTCCCATTTTAATCCGCTTGATGTTGATAATATGTCAAATTTTAAATACTTATGTTAACATACGGCAAGCGATACGAAATTTAATATCGATATGGGGGTGCAGTTTTTATCGCGATAAAACACTATTTTTGCATATTCGGATTGATTTTTTTTGTTGCATGGTATGATAGTATGATATTTAATTATTGTTAGTAACTTAGAATGTCATTTTCGCATTTTTTTACGTTTGTAGGCACTTACGCTACTTTAAATGCTGACAGATCAAATAAATATTACAGCTAGGAGTGTAATTTCATTTCACAAGTTAACTTCAGTTTGCTTAGTGTTAATAGACTTTGCCAAGTGATCAATGGATTTTATTGGATTTCAGTGGTTACTTGCCTTAAAGATGTGTTTTATTAACAGTTTTTCTTTGGGATTGATAAAGTATTCCATTTGAAGAAAACATTATACCCCCTCCCCGGTATAAACTGTTCAGAAAATTATGTGGGACTATTTGTTTTGTTAAAAACAGGCCAATTTTATGTTTCATTCCAGTGATATTTTCAGAGATTATTGTTCTGATTCATTTTTTTTCAGGTCAACTGAAGTAAAAACTGTTACTTCACCCAATTTGTCTGATGCAGAGGTAAGGGCTGGATTATTTATTTGTTTAAATACTTAAATTCACTGTTTAACTATATTCAAAAAGGTATTGACTTGAATATTTTCTTTCTCGGGGATTTAATGTAGCACCAACAGTAAGAGACATTTGGTAACCTTTTGCAGCTTTAATAGCAATGGAAGACTCAGGGATGCACCTGGGTAGAACCATTGATCTTTCGTAAGATAGGTGGACAGCTTCCCCAAATGTGAAATTTGTCTTTTCCCAGATGGGATTTGAACTCACAGCGATGAGGGGCCAGTGATTACTAGTCAGAGACTATAACCACTTGACCATGAAGGTAACCTACACCTGAATAATTTGGATTAATGGTTGTAAAACCAGGCTTCCTGAAAGTTGCAGGACCGTCAGACATGTCGGGCAAATTTTATGCAGGTCCAATAACTTTTTGGGCGAGAACCAGATCATATGTCGGGCAGTCACGTACAATTTACAGCATCTATTACTTATTTGTAATACAATCGGTCAGACAAATTTTCATTTGGTCAGACAGACCTTTGCCTCACCAAATGTCAGACAAGTATTCCAGCAGTTTTGAGAAGCCTGGTAAAACTTGAAGACTTAAATACACTGTATGTTAACTACTAGAATATGTGGTTGTAAATGGATTGTTTTCACATCTTGACATACTTATAAGTTATAAGTATATGGTGTTTTTTTTTTCAGAAAATAAAGCAGAGGGCTGAACGATTTGGTGTAGTCAATGAAGATATGAAAAAACAATTACGCGCAGAAAGGTAAATTTATATCATGTAAGGTGTAAAAAAATTGTTTTTTTTTGGTTACATGCTCATTAAAAATAGGGTATAAAGATAGGTAAGTAGGAAATTTTTATGTGATCTTGTTAACAAGTTGAATTATTGTGGGAAAACTGGTTTAAAAGTAAGTGACATTATAATGTGGTAGTCTTAACACTGATGTGGTTTTTTTAGTCAGATTTTACTGAAATAAATTAGTTGAATTAGAGAAAACATTTTCCTCCATATATGGATGGTTAAGGTTGTAAATATTAATGTGTTGTTTGATAAATTGGAGAGACATACCTAGCACTACTTATTTTAATGGTGAATCTGACTGATTTTGAAAACTTGCTCAAGATCAGAGTATATCTAGGTCCATCTCACAAAAATCACTATCGTATCATAAGTCATGACTTTTAGGGCCCATTTCACAAGCCCAATTTAGCTGAGATACTCTTGTTACTTACAAACTGGTGACAAATGTAAAATAAAAGACTGGTTCATGAATGCTGCCATAACTTAAGACGATGTCACACTTGTATTTTTCCATAAACATCAACTCTGATCACATTGATTCCATGTTTCCATGGCATTGAGGTTTAGATGTCCATTTTATTTTGAAAATGTTCAACTTTCACTGGCTTCCAGAAAGTTTCCAGACCGTCAGACATGTCGGGCAAATTTTGAACAGGTCCAATAACTTTTCGGCGAGTATCCGACCTGATGTTCGGCTGTGGGGCATGATTTACAGCATTAACCACTTATCTATAATATATTCGGTCAGACAAATTTTCATTTGGTCAGACAGAAATTTTAAATTTGCCTGACAAAATACCAGGCGAGTATTCCGCCAGTTTCAAGAAGCCTGCTTTCATCCATGTATCTGACATTTTGTGTTTTTTTCCACCATCTTACTGAAATTGAATACGTGTGATAGCTCATGTCATTTGTTATATTTTTACATCTGTTATACCAATCATGTGTCAGGATTGGCATTTTTATTTCTGTTATGCCTTTAAAATGCCAGTACATGATGAACTTTAAAACTGAACCAGTCTGCTTTGACCGACAAATTTTCAGATGAGCCATTGTTAATTTGTGAGTCATTTGAACTGAATGATGATATACAGTTTTCATTATTCTTCAGGTTTGGTGTTAGTTCTGGTAATACCAAGTTATCTACAGCTGGATCAGGGGTTGGTTTTCTATTATTTTTCTTTTTTATTCTCAGAATTGTTGATTTTCCTACTAAAGAAATTGATTTTTTTTTGTTAGTTTTAGTCCAAATACAGAGTCTTGGATTCAACAACAAAACGGAAATTAGCCTAGTTGTTAATACTGTTTATGGTAATTTAGCAAAAATTGCACAATTCATGACTACAAATATATGTCAAATTCCAAGATGCTCTCCTTAACCTTCAGAGGAAAGTATAATATGACGATTAAATGCCACTAGGCTAATCATTCATTATTTGATGCGTTCATTTTAGCCTGTTTTGCAATAACATTGTTGTTGTGTGATTTGAGTGAAATTCTTAATAATATTTGTGGGGTGGCACGGTGGTCTGGTGGTCACATGCTTGACTATCAATCAAAAGGTCATGGGTTTGAATCTTGGCTCTGGCTGCCGATATTTCTTGGACGTTTTTTCAGTGTCCCCTACTCCACTACTTAGCCTAGTACTGAGTTCAGAAAATCATAGGAAACAGGTGAAGCGTGTATCAGTGCTTTACACTGGGCACAATAAAGAACCAGGATGTCTATTAAAAAGAGTAGGGATATATATGCTCAATTCTCCTGTATCTTCTCCCCTCTGAAATGACCATAGCTGTTGAATTGGCCATTAAACAACAAACAAACAATAACATTTGTTTCATTAAAGATTTTTGCTTAAAAATATGAATTTATAATTACACTGAAATCTTAAGAGATATTGGTTTACATGTTTTTACTTTAAGATGAGTTTGAATCCATTGTTTCCTTTTTACAAGTTCTAACTTTAAGATTTGAACGAATCTCTTGTATATTGTTTTTGGTAGGCTGATGTTGATGCGCTGAAAAAACGAGCGGAGAGATTTGGTCAGGTGACATCGTCTACTTTGTCTAAGGTTGATGAGGCCGAAAGAATCAGGAAACGGAAGGAAAGATTTGGTGATGTTACATCAGCGACCAATAATTCACCAAAAATAGCTAAATTAAATGTCAGTTCTGATGAGGAGGTAAGAATCCTCATAAAATATTTTACTGTGTGACTTGTTGTATTTAGTATGGTTAAAATTATATCCTTCAATATGAATCGATTACTTTTTTCCTACAATGTACAAGGAGTGGATTTATTAACAAATCCGTGAAGATGTGGCAAATAGGTATATTTTTATATCTACCCTACCTTAAGTAAAGGATGGTTTACTTCAATCATTCCTCATTTTCTAGTTTTGTTTCCATGTCAGTTTGTCTTAAGATATCACATACCCATCTTTGGATACCAAAGAAATGCGGGCATCCATGTCAGTACTTTACCAAATTTATGTAAACAAAACAAAATTTATGTAAACTTGGTTTAATGAAGTTTGCAGTGTGAAAAGGTTTGCGTTTGAAGTAAGAATAAATATATTACCTATACAAATGTATTTTTTATTCCTTAACAGGAGAAGAAGAGGAAGAGAGCTGAGAGATTTGGCTTATCCTGAAACTGTTTGGCTTGTTTACAGACTGGGATCTGTTTAACATGAAGCTATATAAATTCATAGCATCGAAAATCTTTTGGCAGCTTTTACTATAAAAGGTACTGCAGGCAATTAGATACATGTTGTATGATATAGTAGTTAATGTACTTGCATTTAATTGATGGTAATTAATATTTGGGTAGACATTTTTCATTCAATTCTAATGTCAGTACCAGCACTTTGTAAATAATTTTACTGATTCTTTTTTATACTATAGATATTTTTCTTGGTTTAGATTGAAATATTAAGCTTTTTACAATGAAATGTGTAACTCAAACTAAGGTTAAAGTAGGGTTGTCCTAAGATTTTTAAGTTCTAATGAATATAATATAATAGCTAGGCTTTTACTAATAAGATTTTTTTCTTCTGATATTCAACTTCTTGAGATAATCTGAGTCCCTTTTCTAATTATCCTTAAACATTCAGGGGTTTGTCTCTTTGTGCAAAGAAGTAAGTGAGAAATAAAATCCAGAATAGTGTTGGTATTTGAAGATTTTTTGTAACTGAAATCAGTGATTTGGAGTGCATGGAATGTTTGTATCAGCTGCTGCATATTGAATAGATAAACTACAAGCTTTTTATCCAGTGTCCAATGAGAGGATTTTTTTTATGTTTTTATGCATTTTGTTTACCTAAGTATGTAATAATACCTGCAACTCAGTTTTAGTATATGAAGAAAAGAACTTATTAAATGTTAAAAATTACTTACCATAGGAAGTTTTCCTTTACAGGCTGCCAAAGCTAATACTGGTTTTGTGAGTGATAAAGTTCGAATTTTAAAGTACAAATACCTTTTTTAATTCAGGACTCACTGCCAATTTTTTTATTTAAATCTGTATCATTGAAGAGCATTTGTTTTCAAGGAAGCTTAATTCTTATAGTAGTTTTAAAATGTAAGGATTTGTGGAGAGCCCTGATTTTCATACACTCTGTAAGTTATGTCTTTAAAAATAAATGAGAATAGCTGTGTTGCAGATAAGTATGGGAATGATACTGTCCTGAAATAATTCCTCAAATTTAGTAGAAATCCAGAATATCCTTTCAATTAAAATACATTGTTACTCCCCCATTATTGTCTTTATAAGATATAAGGTAAGTGTACTGAACCCATGTCTTCATGTATAGAATAATTTACTGCAATTTTTGTTGTGAATTTTAATTTGGCAGTAAACACAGAAACTGTATAATTTATTAATTAAATTAGTAATTTCAATATAAAGTATGGAATAAAATTATTTACAATGAGTTCCTAATAAAATGAATATAAATTCTCTGTCACTATCTGTTGAAGATTTACACTCAAATGTTTGTTCACATTATGTTATATAAAAAAGTGTTGATTGATCACTTGCAAATGTAACTTGTAGCAATGAGAAGCAAAAACAAATACTTTTTGGAGTTAAATAATTGACTGGTCCTACCACACCCACTAGTGTACACATCATGATGTAGTTAACAATGCTAGTACTTTTCTTGCTTTTTTCCTAATTTGCCAAGAAAGTGCAATAAAATGTCAAGAGCAAATTTCATTAACTTATATTAGTATTTGCCTGAAAAGGATTATTTACCAGGCCTTTTATTATTTAATTCATTAATTGAAATTGAAAGTAACAAAGATAGATTCCTTCATTGCTGTGAAAAAAAAATTATATTACTTCAATGCTATCTTATAACAAGATTACTTCAATGTTATGAAAAAGAGATATATTACTTCAATGCTATCTTTTAACAAGATTACTTCAATGTTATGAAAAAGAGATATATTACTTCAATGCTATCTTATAACGAGATTAATTCAATGCTATGAAAGAGAACTATATTACTTCAATGCTATAATAAAATTAAATTAATTCAATGCTATGAAAAAAAACTATATTACTTCAATGCTATAATAAAATTCAATTAATTCAATGCTATGATAAAACTAAATTATTTCAATGCTGTGAAAAAAAAGATTACTTCAATGCTATGAATTTATAGAACTGCTGGAAGACCACAAGGAACCAAAAGGACCAGGAATGACAGAAAAGGGCAACAAAGTCAACAATTATTGGGTGGGGTTATTTTGATTAGATTTTAATGCCATAGATGTTATACACTGCTGTTTTGCTATGATATCCTGGTTGTAGAAATGAGCCAGAAGATGGAAAAATCAACTGGCTATTTGAGCATTCTCACCGGCTACTTTTTCCAAAACAATGGACATAATACTGCATTGAACCCTAAGACCCCCCTTCTACTTTTAGTGGCTTACCGGCTGCATGAAAACATTTCTACAACTCTAGATATCTTAATTGGAATTTTAAAAAAAACAATCCATTTGTATAAGGAAATTTATGAAACTAAGATATTAATAAGATGATATGAATTGCTCATATTTTGATTTGATTTAAGTAGTTGACCATTCAAAAGGGAGCCCATCCATCAAACTTTTGACCCTGACCTTTGTGTCAGAGGTTGAAGGTCGTGTGAAACAAAATCTCATTTTATGGATTTTTCTTTCTAATTAATCATGTCTTGAAGGGGAGACATGTATTTTTTTATTTAAAAACTATATATGTGAAAGGAATTAATTCAAAGGTATTTAGATGCATTATTGAATTAGCAGTTGATGTTTTTATTTCATAAAAAATTGGAATGGAAGATGTTCTTTTATTTATGTGTTATTATATATTTTGAAATCATATATGTAACAATAGTTGTCAGTTTGAAATTTTTCTGATGTTTTATTGTCTAAGTTAGAGAAGCATTTTAGACAAGATGTTTGGTTATCATTAATGTTATACATTGTAACTAATTTTTTAAAAGCACTAGTCAGAACTATAAGTAGGCTACTGATTATAAACAATTTGCAACAAGCACACTTTGACAAAGTTCACTAGCCTGAATTGAAATTTATATAGAAAGCCCTGGGCATTGGGATATTGAGTAAGCATGAAGACTGGTTTTATGCTTTTGTTGGTGGAATTTTCATATTAAGATGCTAACTGGGTGACGTGAAATTTTAAACTACAAGACATGTAAAATACATTGTGTGTTATTATGATGTTCGCTGAAAATTTTGAAGATTTTGATGGGTCAGTAATAGCATGGTACATGTTCTTAAGAGAATTTCTTGTGAAATTAAATTCCATACAATATTGGTGATGATAATTGTGGATCTTATTTCAATATTTTTTTGTAAAATTTTATCCCCTGGATGGGATAAATACAACTTACATGTATCAGAGTTTAGCTTTTTACAATGTCTGTGTCACAATTCTAAAACAGACAGTTTAACATGATCCCTGTTACGGAGGGTGTCTTGGTGTGAAAAAGATAATTTTTCTGGCTGGGGTCATTTAAGCATGAAATGATACTGAGATTATGAAACAATCTCAAATCTGAAATTTTCCTTCACACTCAACTTTGTACACATTGAATCTGAAATGATAATGAGATTATGAAATGGTCCCAAATCTGAAATCATCTTCTCACTCAGTTTTACACATCTTACAGTTGTATGATTCAGCTAACATTGAGTTCTATTAAGTCACAAAATGAGAGTATGATTTAATTAATGTTGTTATCCATATAAACGTGCAAATAACTTTCCATTTAATTGAATTGGAGATAATATATATTTAGCCATTTTATCAAAGCGATACTCATTATCATATTAGATCAGGCTCCCCGAAAGTTGCCGACCATTAGACTTATCAGGAAAATTTCGAGCAGGTCCAATGAATTTTCAGTGAGTACCAGACCAGATGTCCGGCAGTCGGGTACGATTTTCAGTATTTATCACTTATTTATAATATATTTAGTCAGACAAATTTTCATTTGGTCTGACAAATTCTAACTTTGCCTGACCAAATGTCAGTCAAGTATTCCATCAGTTTCGAGAAGCCTGATAGATAGTAGATGTCTGTTTGGAGTTTATGACTGTACTATCTCCATTTTTATCCACTCTCCAGACATTCCTTGATGCAGAAATTGTCAAAAAGATTTAGCTATTCATTGAAAGTATCATTTAATTACATCCCATGGTGAAAATTATTTTTTTTAATTCAGCATTGTGCGGTTGATGTTAATTTTATGTAATTGGTGTAAATGACATTTACAAATTTACAAAAAAACATCTTCTTTGTCATGATTAAATCCATTGATATTTTAATAAGTTACTATCTAAGGCCATCTCTAAAAAAGGTTTGTTTTTGGCTTTGGCGCTCAAACTTTTAAATGAGAGTTGGTTGGTCGGCATTATTTTTTTGTCAACATAATATGCTTGTATTGAACATGAAAAGCTGAAATAAAGTTTGAATCTTTTTTTTATCAAAATCGCTAAAAAATTGGGACTTGGGGATTTTTGAATTAATCGTTTGCATAATGCAAACCAAGGATTTTTAAGTGTTGCCTCATGGATGATATTTTTGATATATCATATGTAATGTGTTTATTCTTCAGAGCATTAGTAGATTTAAATATATAAAAAAAATTCCAAGCTAACATGTTGTTTAATACAGCATGGTGAAATACACCAGGGCTTTCATTTGACCCTTAAAAACAGCATTTTGACTCTTGAAATCAGTGAAATTAAGCTTTTGACTGTTGAGACTTTGTACCAAAGGGTCAAATTTACAATAAAATTTGAGGGAAGTTTTGTTGACTCTTTAATTATCAGCCAAGTGTCATTTTTGACCCTCAACTTTTGATGTCTAGCGAAATCCCTGTATGCTTTAAATATACAACTTGTTTTTGGTGAAGAAAAAAAAATATTGCAAATTTAGTGAATGTTTACATTTGTGAAAGTTTATAAGTTATCAGTTTGGGAAACTAATTGTATGTAGTTATAAGGACATGTGGTGATTACATTTTAGAAACCTTGTGACAAAATGTTTTATTGTATGTACAATGATTAAAAATAAATTTTGACGATTTATTTCGTGTTTTGTTTATTTTCCACAGATCTTTATGTGACTAGTTGCCTTTAAACTACTTGTGAAATTTGTGAAAATTTTCCTATGTATTATACGTGAATGAATGCATGTTTGAAGAGAAAATATATTCCTATGACGACAGTGACATTTAAGTGACGTTTACATGTTCCTTTGGTAAAAGATCTCCACCTTGTTGACTTATGAACACTGTAGAAGCATGAGTACTGATGGCATTTCTCCATAGATCTTTTTAATTTCTGCTGTCAGGCATATCACTACTTGTTATTAATATGTTGACTTGATGGGCATGTAAATGTTCCCCTTTAATTGGTACTCGTTTGTACAATATGCCGACTTGAATGTTGCTAAAGGTACATTTCGTATTATCCGGCCTAAATCCAAGGTTACTTGCATACGTACTTAGAGAACCAGACTGGGCTCACTATATTTGAAGCATGTCCAACTTTCTGACTCATTGATATTTTAGCCATATTTAATCTGTTTTGATTTTAGTGCAAGAAAGTACTAGCGATAGCCGTTTATGGCACTGACTGATCATTATCGACCTTGATTAGCTCGTACGCCCAGCTTTATTTTTTTTTATTATCTGATGACCGTGTGTGGGTCCATATTTAAAAAGTATCTGAGATAAATGATTTTTGCCAAAATTGGTCATAGTTCAGTGACCCTATTTCCCATACAAGTAGTGAAATATTTCAATAAATGTATTTAAATGATTCAGTGATTTAACAGATAGATAGATTTTATCAAGCAAAATACATGTAATATACTCGACATGATATAACATTTCAAAATAACAATATACCCAATAAGACACATGTACTTACTAAATGAAATAAATGGACAATTAAAATAAAGAAGATATGTCATTACAAGATCATCGCTAAATACATAAAGAAAGTCCTTGTCGTGCGCATTGCATACACTGAAATATTTCATACTCATATTAGTACCTCAAAAAGCAATGGACAGATTTTGGGAGCCTTTATAATTTTTAGAAAATGATTTACGGTGAGATTTTTCAAAAACAATGACTTTAGAGTTATCGTCCCTTTTATTTTGCATTGAAGTCTTTGGGAGCAGTCAATTTTTCGAAGATTAAAGAAAAAAGGAAGATCCATTTAAATGAAAAAACACGATAAAACGATGCAAAAACACGATACCAATCTAATTTAATGAAGAAAAATATAGGTCATTGAGCAATATTTTCAGATTTTTTTTCTATTTTTCAACAAGGGCAATAACTCTTACAAAATTTTCAAAATGTGTCGTAAAATAAATTTAAGTATCTAGGATAACTATTAAAGAAATTATGATAATTGGGCAATACTATTTTTATAATATTACCATTTGTGAGTAGCATTGAGCTGATACGTAGAATTAGGCTAAATACTAGTACAGTATTATGGATATAATACTTTAAGTTTCTCTGACTAAGCTGACTAGACAGATGAACAATCAAGAAGAATATACTCCCGATCGTTGACGGTCGAAGTTGTACAGTGACATTAGTATTATCATATTTAGTTCTTTATTGTCAAATTTGTTTTGTTTACAGTAAAGAATACAATTTTAACAAGAAAAAATAAAAAATAAAAACTGATTGTGGTACCGTGGCAGGTATTCCGGAAATTCTCCTGAAATAATGACACTCAACTCGAGTCGCCCTCGAAAATAAACAAATGGCCACCGAGTCAATTGTCAATTAAGCCAGGACCCTAATGTAGAGTCCTTGATTGATCTCTATCAGCAATGAACTCAACGCTTGTTGACTTTATTCCCTGACTCACAAATAACTATAGATAACTCTGGGGTACATTCGTACATAATACAAGAAGAAAATGCAAGTTGTGTCCCTTACGTTACCAATATATGATATCCTCTTTTCTTTCGTTTTTGAACAATAGGAATACAAAGACTTACATTACAAATATATGACACCGTCTAAGAAATTGATCGCCCATCAAGTTTATTAGCTCACCAGAACCGAAGGTCCAAGGTGAGCTATCAGTACGGGAAGGGGGATTCTCTGGTGTCTGGTGTCAACAATGGTCTTCTCTGAAAGTACTGGTCAGATTTCTTTCAAATTTGTTGCGTAGAATATATTGTGACCTAATTGAAATTTTATTATACCAGTAAATCTATTATCATTTTGGTTGATACTTCACTGTTGTTCTTTTTGTACATTTAGCTAGCAAATAATAGAACCATGTGCCAAGTATTTGGCACGGACAGGACAAAATACGCAATGAACAAGTAAAAGTTGGTTCGACTTTAAAAGTTTTAGCTAAAAGATTTTGTGACAAAAGAAATAAAATCATATTTCACTCTTCACTATCTTGTTCATACTTTTCGGTATATGCCTTTGTGGTATTGGCCTGTGTGGATTTTTGGCCTTTCTGGACGATTCAAAAACAATGATTAGAAAATAAGAACAACTCAAGTCTCAGACCAAACTAATCTAGACTAATAATTAAGTAACTAGATTTACAAGTCTAGTGTAGCTGTGAAAGACAAATCATACAGTAACATTAACGTCTGAAGCGAGAATAACACTAAATGCACGCGTGAAATCAGTACGGGCTAAATGGCCAAGTACGAAACTGAAATGGTCGCGAAATAGTATTACAATAACCTCCCTTCAAAACTTTGTTAATTTAACGATAATGGGATTATAACGTACCAACCAGCACGAGTTGCCTCCAGATCTTTTAGCCCAAATTCTGCAGTGTGCGCAAGTCACATCAAGCCGGTATAGAAAGACAGCGCGGAATGTTTTATTTGGTATTGCGTAGACGATTTAAATCTACCCCCTTGCATATGAAGTTTTATCATTCAGTTACTAATCAAATTTTACGCAATTTCTTTCATCACGATATGAATGAAATCTATAATAGAGAGGAAGTGTTTTTTCTTCACGGTGTTTTTTCCTTTAGAGCTATTATTTACACCTTTCCGAAATCACATCCAGATAAAAATATTAACCACCAGCGCCCAATTGTATAAACATTGGTTAACTTTAACGAAATGGTTAATTTAACCCAAGGTTAAATTTAACCATTTTAGTTTACTAATCATTAAAAATGTCATTTAAACATTTAAAAAGGGCTGCCGTTCTGGTACTGGTTACCGTTTATGTTAAGATTTAACCAACATATTAGACTTGGGTTAGATTTATTTGAGCTTTAACAAAAACAACATCTAGTTAAACTTAAACAAAATTTTCTACAACAGCTAACCGAACATTTAACCAAAATTTTAACCAAAACTCTGATTTAACCCAGTGGTTGAAGTTCACCAATGTTTATACAATTGGGTGCAGCCTGCCGATCGTTAGTACGATTACTCATTTATTACTCATATTATTTACGCTGTATGGTTTATGCAATTATTTCATTGGACCGGTATACTTAAGTCCGTGAATGTCTTCGAACAGAAAAAAAAATAGTACCACTATCATTGGTACTCAACAGCTGATCATCGACCTGCGAAGAAAATCGCACCGTGATTATATAAGTATTTGTTACATCTTAGTAAGGACCGTTACTATATATATACACATGTATATATATATATAAATTTATTTATTATTATTTATTTATTATTTATTATATTTATTATGCGTTTAGCTGGGTCATTATATCAACACACACACACATATATATAAGCTAAACGTTTCCACAAAAGTAACCTTCTATGACAAATTTGACAAAATGTCGATCCGATGAATTGTGACCTGTGTTAGATGTTGTTCACAACTGGAGGGTTTACTGGTGTCCGGTCCTTAATTTACATGTAAACCATGCATAACTTTCCCTATTCCAGAGATTTTCATGTCGTGTTGTAGCATTTTGGAAAAATACAAAAAAAAAACAAAGGCAAAAAAAAATTGCAAAAATGTAAAATGTATGCATACCCGTACGTTGAATATAAGTTATAACTACAATATTCTTAATTTTTCCGGACATTTCAAAACGGAGCAAGTATTCAATCAACGGATTTCTTAGCAATTTGTTAGATTATTTTGTATCATTCCCATTGACAATATTCGCTACTAGTTGTCGTATCACTCCGTTAAGATGGATATATAATGCAATTATTTCACAATAATTTGCCAGCCAGACCGATTAGTTAGTGTTATGTGCTGATGTAAGTCCCCGTAATAATTACTGTAATTTAATTACACCGAACAATTTAATATCTTTTTTTTTCCACCGTGACATTAATGAAGATAACACACATTTGTTCCCCACCAAAACCAAATATTTACACACTTATTAATTGGAGTCCAAATATTTGCGTTTTTATGGCGATTTATAAATGCATTTGTCAGTTTATGTTAGCAAATACGCTAGTTTTGAATGAAACGCAGCAATGCCTTCAGACCAGGTTTTCAACAGCTTTTTGCGAGGTAATGACAATAAGCTTGACGTCTCCCAAATACAATCCAAAGCAATGTCTCCAAAACAACTTGTCATATGCATACAGCTTGTCCAATTAAAATACAACTGAATATTACAGTAATAAATTTCCATCACCAGCCCAATATTCGGAATAAGATCATGAAAGTAAAATGATGTTTTTTGGAAACCATGTTTTCAGAGTACAGTGCAACCTCTCCAGAGCGGCCCTCTCTTGAGCAACAATCTTCTTTCAACAGCATGATTGTTTTCCACTGTACCATTACACTATTAATTAAACCACTCTAGAGCAACGGCCTCTCAACAACAAAATAATTTTGCTTCTTCCAAAGGGTGTTGCTTCGGAGAGGTTCCACTGTACATTCGGCATACGGGACAACTTTTGATCATCCGCAGGCGAGCCAACACGAGGTCGTACACCTAATAATCTCTACCAGTTGAGCTTAGAGGATACACTACATATTGTTCAGTGCAATAGAAAGCAAACTACTAAATCTTAACTAGTGTCAGTGATAAATTTGTTATACATATGAAAAACAAGCGGCTGACATGTTTAGTCCCAATGGTACCGTAAAATACAGCTTGCCATTAAAGAAAACCAAAATTTATACAGCAGACATGTAAATGTACGTCTCAGTTAAATAAGGACATCTTTTCTTTTTGACTATTACGCTCACAGGAATACGAATTATGTAAGGTTTGAAACGCTTTCACCAGATGTCCATTTGTTATGTAAGATAATTATAAATCAAAATAGCTGACTACCTTAGTGTGACGTTCGAGAAGTTAATATGATGTGTTCGTGGCCGAACTCTGATTTATTTAAAAGCTGACAAGTCGGAAATCAGAGCTAACTGTCCGCTGTAACAACTTTAAGACTTTGGTTTATTGAAAACGATACCCTTTAGGTGCTAGACTACACGACTTAGACATGTGATCTTAATTAATTGTTATCAGTCCTAAAATATGACAAACAGTAGTAGAAAGCCTTATTGATTAGTACATGTATATGATTCAAAATTTTATAAATACGAACTGTAAAACACGTTCGGGCCTTCGGAGTTGAGTGGTTATTGTCTCTGAATAGTAATCACTAGCCCCTCGCTGTTTGAATTCCAGTCGTTACCAAATATCACATGCTAGGAACCTGTATAGCTAGCGTACGGAAGGTCTGTGGTTCTGCCCAGGCGTGTAACCGGGGTCTTCCTCCACCGTAAAACCTGGAAAGTCATCAAATGACCTTAGCTTTATGTGCTATATTAAACGCCAGTAAAAAATGTAAAACATATATATATATTTATGTATATAAACAGCGGAAGAAATATTTTTTTTGTTTGGAGATGTCATTTACATGAAAGTGGTATAGACAGCTAACTGATCAAAGTGATTACCTATAAAACATAAATTACCCGTTGATCAGCATTTTAAACGACCCTGGTTGATTAATTATTAATTAGCACGTAGTAGAGTGCTTTCGTGTTCCAACAACAAAAATGTGTTCGCACATTTGCTTAATGACATGAAAAACGCATGTTTCATTTCACACGAGAATTCCAGTTGGTTCTGTTTGATTGCGTCACATGCACGTGAGTTTCGCTTTTTCCATTCGGCACTACTTCTTGCAAAATATTGACAAACCACGATGTATGATGAATATTCTAACGTACACATAATATCAAATAAATGTATTAAAGTCAAACAAAAAAAAATGCAATACACTTAAAAGCTTGCGTTTTTGAAATTGGTAAGTATATGTATGTAACATTTTTGTGTAATTATGTAGCGGATTCAGGTTCACCGACTTTTTTGAAAGCAGGATAAAATAAGGTAAGTACGTGTGGATCGTGCGTCTTGCTAAATGCGGGCAATGCTTGAGTTATGTAAAAATATGTATCAGAGGGTATGAGAAGTTTTGATTTGTATATAAATACATCAATGATTGTTTTCCATGTGCTTGTCGTGTGATCACGAGAATCTAAAATGAATGGAGAACAGAAAATGTACGACGGCATTATACTTATACATATTGTAAAATATCCATGGATTCTGATGCCATTGCTATTTAAATTTATTATGAATACAATTTATGTATCGAACATTCTTGTAATCTTTCGATGAATGATAAACTCAGTATACCTTAAAAAGGGATTTAATGTTCCAATCCTATCTTATTACCTATTTCATTTCATGCCATTTATCAATTGGCAGTGGTTGAATAATTCAGAAAATAAATAGTTTTGTATAGATTTTCAAATAGTCTTTACTTTGCAATATTTTATATAAGTCGATGCAACTCCACGAATAAAACATTACAGCGCACATTTAGAACGTTTTAAAGTTTCTGACCATCATACTTAAGACCTTACTGACTTCTTTATCGCTTCTTACAATTGTTTACCAGTATTTCCTATCACTTTCGGATCGTCTTTACTTGTGCCATTGTTTAATCCCGCACCGTGGTCACTTATTATTTTAGGTAATCACCACCATAATTTGCGATTATAGCATGGCTCACTAGTGCGTCTAGTATGGTGTTGTCCTCCTATACCCCCGTAAGTTCCCACCTGATTGATATTCTCGATTTAATCTGTTAATGGTTTCAAATCCAGTGTGTCAGCTAAATGTTCTTTTTTCTATATTGAGTCTTAAACTTGTATATGCATAGATACAATATCAAAATCAAACGAATGTTCCCCAACAACATCATCTCACATAACATCACAGTTGAATTGGATAGATTATGTTAGAACATTATTATTTGATTTCTGGAATATCTTGAAAAATATTCAAAATAACATTAATTTATCTTATTCAAATGTTGATTTCAGCAAATTAATCTCTAACTAGAGTCTTGTATTTCCCTCAATATGTAAATTTTCTTTTCTTTGTCTAGAGTTAGGGACGCGAATCTCATACATTTTTTGTCTTTTTTTTAAATCAACGTTGTTTACTTTATCGGATCAGCGGAAATCTGGAGTAATGGAATCATGTAAGTAAAGAATGCATCAAATTATTTTCTGACAAACTGATGGATAAGTGATGATATATGTCATTAATCATGGTTCATCAATCACGATGTTTTCAACACTAAGTAGATATTATACGAAATATATTCAAATTTCTTACATAAAGTCGGAGAAAGTTTAGGTCACAAAGAGGATGAACTATAAATGTATATTTATGTTGAAAGCTGAGAAGCTTCGATGTTTTTACTTGGCACAGTTTATTCAAATTCTAAGTCATGAAGTCTGGGGAACGGATTTGACTTACATATGAATACCACATATACACGGAGAATTTCAAACAAGTAGTTGTACATGGACTCCTCACAGAATTTCTAAGTAGACCATGGAGATGTTCCTTCTTTGTATGAATAGTTACAACTATAACAATAATCATCACATATGTATCCTGTATAAAATTCATAATGTTGTTATTAGTGATCATCAACTTTAAAAATAACATAAAACCTTATTAATGATAACCTAGGGGATCTAGTTAAAAGTTTTGGGTGTTAAGTTGTATAGGACTTATTTGAGTTTATCAACGACTATAATTAATAATGAAGGTCCACGTATTTCAGGATCAACTTTCGTAAATATCCCGTATGGATCTTCTTGGACTGTTTTGTATGTAATTATTGTAGGAGAATTCAATTTATACACAATGTACCTAGACGACGAGCAAGGACTTAACACTATTGAGGCTCAAATGAAATATATATGTATATTTATGCCTGCACATACCGTTACATTTTTCTTCAACTTCGATAGAATTTTTAACGCCCACCTACGAACTACAAGAAACAAAATTCAAAACTGTCTACTTTGTATTATGCACAATGTTAAATTAGGCATATACCATTGTGCCAAATTACTTTGGCGTCAGCAATCCTCTTGTAAGAAATACTTAGGCGAACAATAATTCAAACATATTAATGTTATCTGTATCTATAGGTCTACATGTACATCTCAATTTGCATACAAAAGTAGTATTACTGTGTGCGTAAATAACATACTATTTGATTGTATTGTGAAGTAAATTCACCTTAAGCTACCTATGGTTCCCTTAATTCAAGAGTAAGTTTATGGAGGGGGAGTATTATAAAGAATGCAGACATAGTAGCGTGTATTTCCTAAATTCTTGTACAACAAAGATTAATCTCTAGCATGTTATTAAATTGGGAATGTAGAAAATCAAAATTTGAATTGAACAATTATCTTTTGAATGGAAAATGCTATGAGTCCTTCTTTTTTATGTTTATGCTCTGTAATAGGTTGTGCATATGTTTGTGGACTCTCACGTGTATTACAAACCAGACAATTTAGTGTTGGGATACCCATTGCATTATTTCTCGAAACAGAAATAATGTACCAAAACAATATGACACAGAAATTCAGAAAAAAATGTAGAACTGACACAGTTCCCGTCATCTTAAAATGAAGGGTTACAGAAGACGTGAAATACTGGATGACTGGTTTGACGACGCTCCTGATGTAATGGAAGAGGTATAAGAAATGAAATAACTTACGGAGATGACACTAATACTGATCCTATTGGTATGCAAATAATATCTAAATGAGGTTGATCAGGTAAATGTGGAAAGTGAAAAAAGCCAGAGGAAACATATGGTTGTTATATATACGCATACAAATCTTTAAAATGTAATGCAATGAAATTGGCATTGAATTAATAATATATTTATCAGTCTGGCAGAATGTAATTGGATGATTAACAAATGCACTGATTTATAATGTTGGATAAACTGTTTCTTATAGATAATTCATTTTACCGTGCGAATAATTAATTCAGTAAAAAGGAAATTTGATACATCTAATGGCAAGGAACGGAAACTGTAATCGTGATTTTATACGAGCCGTCGAGTTCGTCTAGATTTGTTTTGTCATTTGTTTCGTAAGCGCGCTGAGAGAAATTGAGTTTTCTTTCGGTAACAGACGATACTCTGAGATTTGAATAATAAGCTTTTAATTGGGTTGATAAAATTCTTCTAAACAGCTCCGGGACAATTTGGATAACAATAGAAGGTTTGGACATTACAGTGTATAGATAATCAGATCGCCGAGTACTGTTGAAAAGGAATACGTGATAAATGGACCATTGTTACCTTCATAATTTTATTTCGTCTCACTCCTGGTATTTGCTCAACCATAAATCGTTGGCGTAAAATGAACGGTTGAAATAGTGGCACACGTTATATGACACGTAACCATGTAGCACCAAGTACAGATTCTTTTCGTAAATGTACCTTAAATCTAAACATTGACATGATCATTAATTGCTTAGTTCTGTGAAGATAACCCAACTGTTTATATTTTCAGTGTTTATTTTCCTTGAAAGAAAATAAGGACCCAATCAGTTCTACGACAAACGTGATTACGAAATGTAATTTTGTCCTCCTTGCATACTTTCGTGCATTAATATATCGATGATAAATAATACTCCAAGTGACTCATTGGGTCAGACTATTTGGGCAATACATAAAATGTTCTATAATATTACTGAAGTACTCGTTAAAAACTGACAAAAACGTTACTTTTGTAAACGAGAAACCAGAGCAAAATTAAAGGCTATCAAACATTATCTCACTTTAATCATTCATGGTTCAAACTCATACAAATATTATTGTTGATTTAGTAGTTTGCAGGATTCGAAGGGACGAGGGCCTCACTTAAATTCAGATGTCACTATTACGTTTAGCACCCGGCTGTATTCAACCATTAAACAGTTATTCGATAATATGAAAGACAACGTTTGGGTACCAGAAGTATCAAATGAACATCTAAATTTTGTAAGTCATCCATAAAACACAGTATTTTCATTCATTTGTCTACATATATATTTCAACAAATAGCTAAGCACGTATTTGTTTTTAGGCAAACATAACAACAAACTTATACGCTGAATAATTACACCAATTGATGAGATTTTGCGTGCCAATAGACTCTGACATTGAATACACCATGTACTGTAAACATTATTTGGATTATAGAACATTTTTGATAGATAACTGTTCGCAGGCTGTATTTATCTACCGATATACTGTCTGATGGTGTATTTTTATATCCGACAATTAACACGAAATGATATCAATTTCTATCTTTTTCTGACTGGAAGGCTTTCTATACCTATCTTTCAAAAGAAGAAACGCCATTGAATGCCACATCGTAGCTGATGCTGGCACTATACAAAGACCAGAGTCTCCTTGCTATATCATATTACATCACGCTGTTGGTACCGGTCACGAATCATAGATAATAAATGACGCCTTGATGGCAATCAGCTTGATGTTAAGAATTTTGTGCGTATGAGCTATTTTATCATATTTATCATCATATCATAAGAGTCATAAATTCACGTTCAAGCATCTTAACGCATTTAATGGTAATTGCTTTGTGCGAATTTGTCCGAATGACTTTGACGCGTAAATTTGAAAAAAATAGCATGGATTTTTTTATAAATATAGTGACGCGTTCAGAACTACTTGATATGATGGCTTTATTTCGATATTTTACTGAGAAAGTGTTATAATTATAAAACCCAGACGATAGAGTAGAAATTCTGCGATACCATAAGTTCAAAGTATCCATAATATATCATTCTTACGTTTTCACTTCAATTATCAAATTACTGAACTGAACTGCTCCGCATTTTTTGTGTGTTCCTATGTGTTCCGGGGAGGTGTTTTGGGGAAGGCGAGATTTTGTGTATGTGTTTTGTCTATTAACCCTTTGCTTTTCCGTATTGTAAAGAAGGTGTTCAATGAATGCACTAAATGTCAAAATTATTCTGTAAACAGAGGACATCCCGACTAATAAGGAAGATCAGTAAATATTTTATCGTTCATAATACTCAGGTCTAGGTCTAAAAACGATTTATGTTGGTCATTAGCTTTAACAACACACAGTTGTATAAACAAACCCGACAATTCAGACGAGTGTACAGAGAAATTGAGAATCTTGACAGCTTCTTAACTAATATAAGACACTTGGGTTAAATCCAACAAGAAATAATTACTAGTCAATATTCACCAAATTTTTATACAGTCAATTTGCCAAACTTTAACTCAATTTCAAATTTACTGCCAAAGTAGTAAAAATGAACCAATGTTCATTCAACTAGGTGCACGATTACATTTGGGGTAAATATTTTTTGTATACTTATCGGAATGGGTATTATCGATGTTACGTAAATCCTCCAAGTACAGCGTATTTCTGTTAAATGTGTCAATAACAAATCAGCTTATTTTTCAATAGATAACTTCTGCATGAATTCACTTTCATAACAATAGCGGAAAAAGTGGTTTCAGAAAGTAGTACCCATTAGGATATCAATAACTTATTTATAAACTAAATTACCAAATCTCGCAAAGGTTTTATTTATGTAGAAACTCGGATATTCAATCATTTCACTACAAATAAACAATGTGAATTTCTTAATAAAAGCGTTAATAAAATGCCTGAGATTCGGACAAGGAAGAAAGCCAGTACAAATCTTTTAATTATTTTAGACGTATGAAGGTTTCTGTTTTGTTAGGTCATGAGGCGATGTTGTATAAAGTGTAAAAATAGTCGTTTGTAGAAATATATGTTTTGTTTATAAAGACTGTAAGTTTTGAAGACATCAACAGAATGTTTACAAACCAAAACAATTATTTCGAGATCTTTCATGATTAAAGTAGGAATTTATTTTCATCAAAACCAATTACCTTTTGCCTTTTCTGGTAAATTTCTTGTTTGTACCCTGATTCAAGGCCTTACTTTACATATTAATGTCATTGAAATGGCATTATTAAACAACAGGGAGCCTCAGTGGTCGAGTGGCTTTGGTCCCTGACTAGTACTAGCCACTCATCCTGTTAGTTTGAATCTCATCCGGGACCGGACAAATTTCACATATGAGGAAGATGTCCAGCTACCTTCCGGAAGTTCTATGGTTCTACCCAGACCTAGGGTCTTCCTCCCCAGTTAAAGCTGGAAAGTCGCCTGACGACCCAAACCGTTGGTGCGACGTTAAACCCCAGTGGATAATTTAAACAATAGTCGAATATAATTCCTGATTTTCCCGAGAAGTATCTACCATTATCCAATAACCTCGCTGTTACCACACATAATTGCGAACATCAAGGTATCAGTGCGACTGATGGCTTTATGACAATTTGTCGTGACATTTTCTCAGTCAAGTCTAAATTCTTTAGTGTATGGATAGATAGCAAATTTATGTACACCGTTGTAAAAGATGACACCAGAGACACATTTTTGCGCTAAAACTGGAAATAAAGATCATTTTGAGACCTCTTAAAAATGTACAAAGTAGTATTTACTAACCATTTTCGTACTTTACTTGATGCGGTTAGGCGTCGCAGATATTCATTCTCGCGGCGGGTATAATTATTTTTTGATGTAATGCCCAACTTCATACTTCTGACAATCATGTTCCGTGTGTTAAAGGGGTCAATGATGTTTATCTAATGTTTAAATCACAGTCTCCATTACCACACCGGTATTAATTTGGAGAGACGTTAAGAAGTCTGTCAAAGAGTAAATCTGCTTGTGATTTCAGACAAATAAGAGACAAAACTTCAAATAGAGGTAGTAGAAGTTGTTAGCTGTAGGCATATTAAACTGGAAGAACAAATCACCACAATTATCGCCAAGCTATGCTGTAAATTAAGGTAATTGTGGTGAGATGCTACAATTCAAGTTTTACTTTATAGGAGAAAAACTTGGAAAGAGGTTTTCCTTGTTTCTTTGTTTATGTAATAAACAATATGAGATAGCCGGGCGGTTATCTATTTAATTATCTTACATTTATTTGCTACGAATAATAGCTTTAAAATGATGCATCATGAAGGTATTACATTCGCCATACTGTACATTCCCGACATATCTGCTCCGTGCTACACAAAAATGTTGATATTGCAAAAACGTATAGCCCAATAATCGTTATGGCTTTGATAGTTACGCTAGATACTTCAATTTATTTTACAACTCATTTGAAAATTTTGCCTGAGGTGTTGCCCTCGTTGAAAAATGAAAAACAAATGTAGATATTGCATGGTGGCTTACACTTTTCTTCAGCAAATTAGATCGAAACTGTGTTTTTGCGTCTATGTAATGTACCATCAGTCAGTTTTCATTGAAATAAATCTTTTTTCTTTAATCTTTGGAAAATGAGCTACTCCTACAGACGGTAATGTAAATTTAAAGCTTTGTCATTGTTTTTTGGAAAAATCTCCCGGTAAATCATTTTCTGTAACAGCAAAGTTTCTAAAACTGTCTGCTCCATTTTGAGATAATAATGTAGGACATCAGGGATGTAATACGAAATAAGAAAGAATATTTCATCAGCAGAAATTCACAGAACAATAGATGTATGTCCAGTTCCATTACCAGTCATAATTTGGACAAAAGTAAGCTTATATCGGTCTAGGCAGCGGTCTCTCGAACCAGGGTTATTTATTTAATGCTTTACAAAAAAGTCACCTCCCCTGATAAATCTAGGAAAATTGCGTTTTTTTTCTCTTACCGTAAGTTACAAAACACTCAAATGTTAAGAAATATATGATTGGCAATAAGTCATCTTTAGTGTTAGCAGCAGATGTATTTCTGTTGCAATGCGTCTGGGAGTTACAATTGCTTGTTGTATTCCACTTTATCAAACAGACATCTCTTAGCATGTGCTTAACCGGACAAATTATTCCTTTTTTGCAGAGTGTGAAATAAACAATCCCTTGAATGGATAATTCAGTGCGTTTTATTTCTTGCTTTAGGATGATAGATTTTACTTTGTCAGTTATGTCCAGGAAACTTAGAAACGCATTGTCAGATTATGCGATGCTAAATATGTACAAAAATAACGTCGTACGAATATAATGCTTACATCTTTACATCTTAAATGATCTAGTTCGGGTATTTTTGCCATTTAATCGAATGCGCCATCCATTTTTCATTGTTATGAATACAGGAAAACCTCAAATAGCGACCATCGCAATATTAAGAGCACCTTGTTAATAATTACTCAATAATTCAACTTCATAATGACACGACCTCATCATTACAACCAAAGGTGGTCTGATTATCGAGGTTTTACTGTATAGTAAAATATAGATATACATGTACTAGTAATGAAGCAAATATTCGGGTCCCCAGGAATTCAATGTTACCATGCTTTTCCGTATAAGTTTTGTAATTGTGTTCGGAAAACCGAATATAGCGTTTTCAGTCTTTTAATGGTAAGCTCACGATCCATCTTTATTTCTCGACATGAAATCTGTATAATTAATAATCTTGTTCAAACCGTGCAAAACAAAGTGATGGTAACACAGGCCAGGGTGGCCAATTTTAGGAATTATGAAAATTCACTTTACATGCCAAATGTCACAGAAAACAAATGCCCACATTTTGGCGCATTAAGACATTCATATAAAATACACGTATTTCCATAACCATAATTGGCAGAATTTTTAATTGTATTCACGTTCTATACGGCACAATTTCACAATGTCATAAAAGTAAACGCGACTTCATATACATAATTCTGTTCTATTCTCACCGGAAGAAATTTAGTGTGCAGTCGCAGTGCAACACTTGTGATGTCTATACAGTATCAATTTCTTTTCCAGACAAATGATGATATACGTCCAATTATACAAAGGAACATATGATACATAACGTCGATGATGCATTGGACGTTCAATATTGCAATACCGTCTGCACGATTGCACCAGTTTTAATAATTTACAATTTCTGACTTGCAAGTGCATTCATACTGTTACAATAACATCAAACCGAGGATGATCCTTTTTTATTGAGATTATGTTTTTTTGTTATTAACGATGTGTCTTAGTTCGACGGCACTACATCTATTCTTGCTAAAATGATATTTCAAAATCATTGTAGTTGATATAATTCATCCAGTTAAAAAGCAGACCATAATAGTATGTATGGACTTGGACTTAGAATGTTACAATGTAATTTAATGTAATACATATACTATCATTTATTGATAGCATTACCTTTCTTTTCTGGTGTTTGTAAGAGAGTTCATGTTTTGTTCGTGCTAACTAATGGAATGTTCAGCTATAATCTTTATACGAATGTAACCATCAATTGGAGTATAGGTCTCGGTAAATGCACTCTTATTACGCGTTAAACACGTGATTTCTCATTACAAGCATGTAAATTCATAAAACGTAACTAGCAGAATTTTTTTTTCAATGGAGTGTAACAACTCACCAACATTCAGGGTCATTTGGCGACTTACAAACCTTTACAATAAGGAAGACCTCTGACATACACCAGGGTAGAACCACTGACCTTTTGTAAGCTAGCTGGACAGCTTCCAAACATGTGAAATTTTGTCGCAAGTGGGATTGGAACACACAGCGGTAAGGGACTCGGTTAGTGATTACAAGTTAGAGGTCATAATCACTCGACCACGGAGGACCCGTTTACAGAATCACAAAATAATTGGTCACTTTCAAATTTGTTATTACCCATTCCATTATCAGGTCATTGAAAATGTTTATTAAAAAGGTCATTAAAAGCACACGAGCGTTTCTCATCATCTGAGGTCAAACATCTTAGATTAAAAAAAAACATTAACAGTTTCAAAGAAAACATTTATTCCGTCAGTTAACGTACAATTAACGTCTTTTTTCGATATCCCAAGAACATGAAAACATATTATTTTTTCTGAATTTCCATATCAGATTGACGTTTCGTCATTGTAGCGATTAAATGATACACGTGACATCATAATGAATGCTATCTGGATTTAATGTCTTTACATGCATGTAATGTTGCTCTCTATCCATCGATTCCAAATAAGGTATTCTAGATTCCGAATATGTGTACTATATATGTGAGTATGTAAAATACTTTGACGGCCGTAATTCGTATTTCAAGTTGCTCTTTAGTTCATCATCGTCTGGATTAGGCCAGAAAAATAGTCGTATTTTCTCACACAGTAGATGGAAGGTATGAAAACATATCTTACCACGATGCCCCCTTACCCATCATCAACAATCAACAAAATCATTAATATACAAACTTTACATCAACATTTACAGTAAATAAGAATTTCTTTGATATATTGTTTTCGTGACGATGCAAAATAAAGTAATAAACGAAATACGAGACATAATAAATAGATTGTTTCTCATAAACTGTCTAAAGAACTGCAAGTCTTTGCAAGAATAAAAGAGTAAATTCAAGTAAAGTTAATTCAACTATGCTAACATGATTAATGGTTTTCTGAAATCTTGATGTACTATATGGATATACGTAACACTCCAGAATGACTTTCCTGTACGAAGTCTGTAAGTAATGTCATGTGATAGTTTTTACTTATTTTTTTGTCTACATAGCTTGTAACCAATTTCAGCATTGTTTTAGAACCTGGAACTACTTTCAGCATTGTTTAAAGCCTGGAACCAGTTTAAGTATTCTTTTAAAGCCTGTCACAACGTTCAGCATTGTTTAAAGCCTGGAACCAGTTTAAGTATTCTTTTAAAGCCTGCAACAACCTTCAGCATTGTATAAAGTCCAGAACCAGATTCAGTATTGTTTTAGAGCCAGGAACCAATTTCAGTATTGTTATAGTGCCTGGAACCACCATCAGTATTGTTTTATATTAGATGTAATGACTGTAGGCGCTAATATAATGTTGTTTTAGATATAGTAAACTGTATGAAATAAATTTATACCAAATTAGGATTGATACTTGTAGAAAATCCGCATTGTTAACTTGGAATTTGCTCAAGTCAAAATTGACTTTGCACGTCATTCGAGTGCAACAGAAATGATAAATATCGGGAATTGAGAAGTTATGGATGAAATTAACACATTGTTCGTTAAGTAGTCACTCAGTTATATTATCCACAGTCTTTAACGAATGAATGAGGCCTTCGAACCACACCATTTAGCAAAATCCAGTTATTTTTGGCAGCCCAATGGAAACATCACCAGATATGTGCGGGGCTGGGATTTCGGTCGTCCGATGGATCCTCGAACAAACAGGACCCAATGATTGCATTTAGAAAATGAGTGTAGCACAGACAGACAGAGCTAGACAAAGACATAGAAAGAGAATGTGGAGGATATTTTTTATTACTAGAACCAAAACTTTTAATCATTGTTATTGTAGGGTGTTTTATTTCCTACCGAGCGACTATGGCATTAAAGTTATGAAACGGTCTTTAATATATATTTATACAGTAGTTTAACAATACAAATGACTGTACAACAATTCAACAAATACAATGTTCATATATATAAATTTTCCTAAGGACTACTTTGTTCGCATGATTATATAACTTAAACAAGCACTTATTGTAAATGTACAACACACAACATTCAATTAATAAATCAAGGTAGATTGAGCGACATGTATTCAATAAAGACAAATAATTAAATGTAGACTGAAATATTGCACTGGAGTTGCCCACAACCCGGTTCTGGTATTTTGGGAATAGAAACCTCTGTTTGGTACATATGCCGCAATCGAGAGGATTTAGCGCTTTTGTACACTGACCCAAGTCCCGGACACGCACAAGATACAATATAAAATGTATACAAGAGATAACTAAAATTCGGTACGGGTATTAGAGAACAGAGACATCTGTCATGTACATATGCCGCAATCAGAATGCCCTGACTCCTATTTACGCTGACCGAAATCCCAGAAAATCTCTTAAGCAAAGATCAGTAGTAATAATAATAACGTATCAATTCGCTCGATATGTACACTCCTATAACTAAGCCATCACGAAATTGGCTTTAAACCTCTTTAATATGTGCACGTATTGCCAGATTCTCTCTTGTTTGTCAATATAGGATCAGTATTAATACAAAAACGAATACACAAAATATTACGGCCGTCCCCACAATTCACAATAATAACAGAAGAAAAAGTGATTCAGTAAACTAAGCTATATATATTATACAGGATTCTCGATCGTAAATAAATCTAATTAAAATTTACATGTGTGTTGCAGATACTTCTTAATTTCTAATCACTGACACTGAAAAATATTTACACCATAGAAAGCTGTATTTGTGTTGCTGAATAATTAATTAGCAAATGTCAATTTATAACGAAAGGAGGTAATTATACTGAACTAAGAAATGATTAAAACCCAAAAATACGTTTCGTCATATTATGATTAAGTGAACGATTTCAAAGGAAACTATGACGTGCTTTGTGTTTACCTGAGCTATTTTACATCAATCTAAAATGTGTAAAACATCTAACTGAAGAACATCTATATTAACCACGAACTGTCACAGATAAATAACCCAGCAGGAGTGTTTTTAAGACTATTTTAAGGTCTTTCATGTATCTACCAAATAAGGAAATGTCATATTATCAAATCCTTATCATCTTAAGTTTGATGTGTGACTTGTTAATATGGCGCTGTAATATGTAAAGGTCAACATGTTTACAGTCTTAACTTAAAGGGAATCATGTAGAGTAGACACAGTCAATAACATTAAAACAACAATAACAAAACAACAATAACACAATGCCTTAAAATGCTATAGTCACTACAATTATTTATCTCAACATACTACATCCATAATCCTATCGTTATCTCAGAATGGCTTGCTGCTTTTTTACTGCTGCAGCTTACGCAAGATGATAACTGTATAAATATATACGTAAAACCTAATAGATAGATCATAAGATATTATTACGTCCACATCGTTTCTTTTACATTGTGAATCTAATCTAGAAGCTTACATCGAATTTTAGAAACACGACAACATATCAGGCAACCATTCGCTGAATACTGTATCTTGACCTATTTAATCCATTTGTCGAAATGTAACCTTTGTTTCCATAAAAAGGGCATTTCGGCTTAATCCTGTCTTTGATGTTTTTTTAGTTCTTAGACCATTGTTTCTAGTATCTATAGGTTCCAACACTTGAAAAGTCGCGTTTTCATACAATTTACAAATCGAATAATGATTCGTTATTTCAATTTTGATTTTGTAGTACATCAGAAATATTCTTTTAGCTTTATTTCTGTTTTATTCAACTGAAATTCAAAAGAATGCGTTATGTCAGACAAAATATTTCATCTTTTTGCCAATCTGAGGAATCACGCAGTCAATTCTGAAATATCTTCATCACTTTTATTGATCTTTCTCTACATAGATGATTCCAAAATTATTTTTCGTATATTTATAAAACATGTTCGTACATACAGATGCAACAATAGCGTACTATTCCATTGGGACTGGTGAAGCTATGTATTCACATTTGTTACCAAACTACTGTCGCATAATTCTTCATTTATAATGCAAATTCGTATGCAATTGAATAATCTTGTTGTTGTATTGGGCTCTTACATAGATAAAGACATAAATCTCTTAACAAGACCTTTGGCAGACGGTTTTGCAAATACCGTTCCTGTATGCAAAGTACCATTGGTTTCGTGAACAATGCAAAATCAACGTTGATATGTCCCAAGCTGAGCTTGGTCATGTCAAGGATGCTGCCGAACCTTAGCCGACGACTTTTGGTTGCATTTGACAGCCATGTCATCGCTTAACAAGATTTTCGGTGTCGACGTCAATTTCTAGCCACCAGACATAACTACGGGCTAATTCTTTCATTTATTAAAGCTGATATACAAGGGTTACAACTTCCGAAATGACAGTTCCTGCACCAAGTTTGTTTAAAACTAAGTACCTTTATAAGGAATTGCTCAAATTTCTAATAACTGGCGTCCACAGATAGCTAATACATTATACTACACATAACCAATAAACGTTTGGTCCAATTCAAAACGACAAAGCAGATATTTGATCTTTTTCCTACGAAAAATCATCAATTTCAACAAATCACCACAAAAGCATTTGAAAAATGAAGTTATCCTTTTATTTGAGATATTTATTTTCTTTTGGGTCATTTTGGCGTTTTTCTTCAAAATTATTCGCACATGCATATTATTCAGATGGTAGATTGGAAAGATGAAATTTGCACCTCGATAAATATACTACGGAGTGAAAGCTTTGTGGTATGAGTAACTCAATTAAAGCCCCTTTTCACAAACTTGGATCTCACACAGAACCCTTTGGTATGGCAATAATGTCGGAATGAGCTAAATGAAAATTTCACAGAACTTGAAATGAAGAGGCACCGAAGTAAAGAGACGTGTTCATGATAAAAATGAAAAAAAAGTTACGATAATACCGTATATATAGAAGTGATATGCCAGTGAATGCAAAAGAAGTGCTAATAGATTGTACATAAATCAATCTGATAGAATGTAATTGAATGCAAACTTAAATGTATAGTCTTGTCCAAAGGACATACTGCAGAGACAAATTATTTCAGCTTTAGAATATATTAGGACGAGAAATTCGCTTTAATGACATGGATCAATGTGATTTAATTTTATATGGCCTGTCTATGTCTATCCAAAATTTATTTGCCAAGAAACAGACGGCGTGATTTCAGCGTTCGATTTTTTTTTCTATTAGAAAATGCAATTCGCATCTTGTTGCATTTTCAGTAAAATATCAATATTAGGGTCACAATTAGGATCAAGAAAAGTTGGTCTTAATATTAATGTGGTTTCATTATGAAGTGGGAATATAGGAGCATATTGAAAACCGGTCCAAAAAGAAGTGGTTATTATAATGAGGTGGCTGTAATATTGACCTGATCACTAAGTGAGATTTTACTGCAATTGGCCGTAAGTTTGGAAACATTAGTACTCAATCGAGGTACATTTCTACACATTGAATTCTTACCAATGACACGATAATATCTTTAACTCTAGCACAATAGACACTTCAGTAGTTAGATAAGTTAACAGAACGATGAGATAGATCAAAGCAAATTCCAAAGATCACTTAGTCTCAGACTGACATCTGTTTTAACATTATCCACTTTTTACCCTCTTACCATGATATTTAATTCAAGGAATAGCCAAACAATAACGAGCTAATTTCCTGCCGTGTTCATTTGACTTGTAAAATTATTCCTTTTTTCATGTTTTAATTATTCGTTTTGCGTCTCGTCTTTCAGAATATCTTCCAATTTTCTCAAACCTGAAAGGTCAATCGGAGAATGCGAATTTCCATGATTGTTTGGCTGTCCTATGGTGATTGCTTCATTTTATCGAGCATTTTACGATAGACAAATCACATCTGACTTCTCATCTGTGGAATGTGTGCGGTTGTTAAATCCTACTCTTTCTTTCATTAGTGTTGAAACATTTTAGATAAAAGGGGTAGTGCATATGACATGACAAATGCGGCATTCGGCATGACCTTGACCATAACCACATCAAAACCAACCAGTTTGGCAAACGATGTGAGTTGTTTTTGATAGATAAATAGTTTCATTCATTTCACTTTAAGGCAATACTTCCTGCGACTCACTGGATAAACTTCAACTTATAGTACAATGGAAATATGGTTTGCCAAAGAACCCTTATAAGATAACTATGTGAATGCGTAACCAGAGTTAAAACGCACTTTCTTTAACTTAATGTATGTTTATTTTTGGCAACTAGTTATATTGACTAGCAATTTATACATCTTCTAAAAGTGTTTACTTGTCAAACAGCCAATTTCGTTCGATTGATTGAAAGTTTTGTAACATTTGTAATAAATATATATGACAATTTATTGTTCTTGTTCAGACAAACGAAATCATACTGCAATATATGTGATACGATTGTAAAATACAATGTTGGTATTAGAGATGCGTGGGTGATGTTAAGTAAAATTCTGTCTGCGATTTTTGCCAATAACTCATGTAAGTAAACAATCAGTTGTTGGTCCCCTGATTCTTCAGCTGCTTGCAGAATGTGGGAGATATGGTTCGTTAGTTTAATTATAAGTAAGGGAGGACGAGAACAATGAACTTGTTGTTAATGTTAGCTACTGATTGTAGTGCTTTTCTGCAATGCTCCCGTTATTTATTTATATGACTATATTTTGTTCCTCCGGAGGTAGGTGAGAGGTTGGGCCCTCAAAAATAGTGTAACCTAAATGTAGCAATTCTACAGACCGTTCCAAGGCAGTACCCCACGGGAGACTATGTTTTGTTCTCCATTTTTGTATATGTTCCAAAATGTTTGGTGGATTTTGGGTAGCGGTTTTGGTGGAGGGTAGTTTTTTGGGGAAGGTTGGATGTTGTATGCGTTTTTTCCAGGAATCCTTTTTTTACATATATTTTCATGGATAATATCTTAAACTATAGACATTTGACATTTATAAATGACCTTTACATTGACCGCTTGTTGTACATCCACCATCATGTTTCCTGTTTTTTGGAATCAAATTCGGCGTCTCCGTGCTCGATTGATTATGGTCTCTAGCATGTAATCACTAGATCTGCACAGCTTTGAGCTCGAATCCCACCTGAAATCAAATCTCACATGTGAGGAATCTGTCCAGCTAGCTAACGGAAGGTCGGAGGCTCTACGCAGGTGTAAGACAACTACTGTTAAAGCTGCAAAGTCGCCAAATGACCCTGGTTGTTGGTGCAACGTTAAATTTCAGTGTAAGTAAAATCATTTCAATGACAAAATGACATTCTAATGTATGTATTTCAATGCTAGAGAAAACGTTTATGTTTGTGTTATAGGGGAAATAACATTGCATATTATTATTGATAAAGTTATGTTCGCGAAATCCTTTATTTATAACACGACGATCATGTAGTAATTCTGTAATATCAGATGTTCATAGAGAATGTTATAATGAATTATTTTCTATTAGTTTTGAGAATAACGTGTCCTCTTTTTCGTCGTACTTACCTCACTATTTTTATTATATATTGGGTAAGCAGTGGATTTGATAAATATTATACAAATTATACGTTCTGATGATAAGAACAATAAAGAAAATTGTGTATTTTTTATACATTTTTGTATGAAAACGGTTTAGGCGTGTCTGACCCAATTAGAGAAAACTGTAATATATATACAGTATGGCAGAGCGGCCATCATTGGTCCGATTTTGTAAAGCCATTAACTTTCCTTAACTCAAATTTCACCTTCATTCATGTATCTTTTTCGTGTACAGTACTACACAATTATTACGTAAACTGCAGGTAAATTTTACATAACTACTTTTATCATTAATGATATCAAGACCTTTTTCCCACCGAGTCTGAAGTTTTAACTCTGAGTTTTATAACCCGTGACACTTTTTTAGTTTTCATCCCTTGCTATTTTTTATGTTTTAAGGTCTTAATTAGATTACTATGTTATCCCAAGATTTCTGTAAATGTTTACTTTCGTCTATTCTTTATTCATAAATTGTTCCGAAGGTCATACCGATATCAAAGAAAATACCAACCGGTCACTAAGTACGCCCGATAAATTTATCTGATGAAAATTGGATGGGAGCTAATCAATTTAAGGTCAATTTCATATTTTCGTTGAATTAAAGGGGTTATAATGTGTGGTAACTGATTGTCGAACTTGGCCGAACAATATGTTAATAAACATGTTGACCAAGTTAGGGAAAACAGAACAGAAAATGCACCGCAGTGTAATCAAGAATTGTTGAGGCCGCCTATGCAAAAGCAGCAGATATTCCCAATATAAGTCGCATAAGGACTGGCGAAAAAATGTGTTGTCTTATATAAATAAGTGTCATAAAATTACCAAAATGCTCTTGTTATATAATCATATTGTTTTGGGCGCTGTTATATGATATTCTGTCTGCTATTTGTCTTACAACACAACTGATCCGTAAATATCTTGACAGGAAAATTGTGCCTTTGGCGTTAATAATGTTAATGTTTGCTTATCTCTCCTTCTGAGCACACCAAAGGCTTGGAATTTTCTTTGGTAGCGACGAGAGTTTTGTTTTGTTTTTTAAATTCCAACCGTCCACTTTTTCATTTTAACAAATGTGTTATTGTTGCTGCACTGATATTGGCGAACGAGACAAAGAGCATTATACGTTATAATGCCTCCTACGGGAGCCCGAATAATAGAAACTGACATTTTATTATTATTTTCAATTACAATTTAGAAGGAAAAATTCTGTACGGAGTGGATAGTCTGAAGTAGTCTTTCAGATTATGCTTCAAGTGAATGAATGGAAAATTGGTTCCAATTTTTGTTAAAAAGAATTGGTCACATATAGTGGTGTTGAGGTGGGCATTCTGCCTTATTTTTTATAACAAAAAAGATGATAATCAACCATAATAGAGCGAAATTGGAAACAAGTCTCTGATGCCATCCGGTTGCTTCGGAATTGACGATTAATGAAATGTATTCGTAATTACGAAATTAATTGGAATGGAATTTTAAATCAAACAATGCGACAAAACATGTTTTTATCTGATATTAACAAACTTGTATTGACAACGGCGAAAATCGTGGTTGAAAAATATGACTTTGACTATTGGTGCGAAACTTCAAACAAAACAATTAAATCAGTATCACTTAACTCACCTTAATATAACTCCTAGTATATGTAATATTACGCATTCAAGATTTTAGAGAACTCACCCTCCTGTTGTTTCATAATATAATATGAAAGTCACATTTTCAGATACGAGGGTCAAGATACACTATGGCTAAAAACTGCTATATATGCGTACCATCAGAAAAAGAAACTATAGCTGAACTGTTTGGTATTGAAAACTAAAGATCACTTTCAGCGAATAACTAGCTGTGGTATTTGTACCAAATGGTCATCGCCATCTCTATATGCAATTTGCGACACAATCACGGCTACTTCATTAGTAAACTTCATAGATTCTCGCTTAGTACGTCGTCCCAATGAATTTAACACTGCAGATAAATATAATTTTTGATACGATAATGCCTCTTGTAATACAGTAAGAGTATGGTCGGCCTAAGTAATGATCGAAAATAAAAACCTCGTTTGTTACACTCTCATGCCGAGAATAATTTAAAAAGACGATTAATACAGTAGTATCAGTGGACTAAATCAAACTTGTATGTAGCTGAGCAACACCCATTTAAACTGCAGTCCAACAGTCATCAATCCAGACATTCTAATATAAAATGCGTACAAATAAATGCCGGATAATGTTGATAATATGACCTTTTAAACGCACATACCCATACATAATGAGTTGTCTGGATGAAAAAACGTGTTTACAGAAAATCTGAATTCCCGTTTGTTTGATATTCATTGTAATTATTCTTCAGAAAATGTTCTAGTCCATTCCTTATTTCATAATCGTGATTTCTGAGAGGAAATTTCAACAATAAACTGGAGAAAGTCATAAATTATTGGGTTTAATGAAACTGTAATTGATCTAGGTGTAATAATCCCGTGCTAGAATCGTTTAAAGAGTGGTTTATCAAGAAGACTTATCTCATGATAATTTTGCGGCAAATGTGTTAGCTGTAAAGAAATCAATTGAGCTTTTTTGTCTTCGCGCGAAAACCATCCAAATAATACAAAATTACGAAGCGTGAGATTGTCCATAAAATATTATTGAATGGTAGATCACACTTTCACATTGTTTTATTTCCTTTATGTTAGCCAAATATTAATATGTATTGTTTGTTAGAGAAATGTGTGTGCTGTTTATAAATAAACACGCCAACGCTCCCAAATGTAATGGCAATGCATGAGAATCTAAATGGATGAATCATTTCTTTGAATCAATAATTTCATGTAATTAAGTTAAACATATCATTGTATTAGAATGAGCAGTTTAAATATTTTTTCAAAACCTTATTTTTAATAAACATGTGAACGCATTATTAGATCGTTTATCATTCCAGTTCATGATTTTAGCGAACTGGATTATATATGTATGATATGCTAGGCATAAAAATGAAAAACCTCACATGAATTATTTATAAAATGTGTACCTCGGATTCGTTGCTATGTCTTCAATTTAAACATTCAAAAAAATCATCTTTTTTGAAAACAATTTAAACTGTTTGGATGGTTTATGTCATCACATTCACGTATTCCAGAAGCTTTGCGATTGTTATTCATTACGCTAAATAGTGTATCTCTTCATCACCATCCAACCTCGCCACGTTCTCGTACATCAGAAAATCTTCGTAAGTCAATGTAGATGCAGCATTTATTTCATAGCCAATTGTACAAAAGTCGTTCTGACAGGACGAATCCATCCAACCAGAAAAACTATGTCAAATAAACCTTTACTGATGTGAACTGCGTTCAAACAAACGTTTTCCGTATACGATAAACATTAGACAAAATGAGGTCTTCTAGAAATTGATGCTTCCGATAGTCGTTCACAAAATGAATATCGGTTAAGCATAAACTATGCAAACAAGAAATATACTCATCATTGTACTGGACAGTGATAGGAACTATGTTTAGACATTGAACACGAAGCTATGAATTCGTAGAACTGGTCGAAGTTATATATTTTTCTAAACAATCTCTACCCATGCAGACAAATATTTTTGTTGGTATTGATAGCCTCGTTGAATAAATATAGAAAATCCATAGTCAGCCAAAAAAGAAAACTGACACTGTATAGTTTATCAATTTTTCTCCAGAAAGCAGATCAAGACACAATAAAAACAATGATTGGACATTACAGTTTAATGTCTTAATAACACAGGTTTGCATTTTAATCTTTCTCGGGCAATTGCGTCGCTGTGAAAAGGCGCTATTTAAGCTGGGTGTCAAATTGATTTGTCATCTCCGCGTGGGTGGCTTTGAGACTTCTTGACATTGGATATATCTTTAAAGTATTAATTTTGCTCGCAATTTTGTCTAATCATTTTTATTAACTTTTTTGTTTGTAATTAATATATGTCATGAACACCTCTTGCTATAACCACTGTGTCTCTACTCGTCTCTTAATTAAGTTTACTTAACGTTGTAAACGATGATTTGGCAAGTTGTTCCATTCGCTCGATAGGTATTAGTCACCTTATTGATGTTATTAATTAATTAATTATTGATTAATAGCAGCCGCGTTTCTCTAGCTCGTTCTAGATGTGCTCCAGTGGATTAATGTCCGGGGACGTTGCTGGCCATTGCATTACGTTAATGAGCGTGAAGTTACGTATATGTTGTGTATCGATAAACCAATGGTGTTTGACATAGTAATTGAAATAATATTGTAAAATTGTAAAATGTGATGTTTTTTTGCCGAGTATGTTTTATTTGCAAAGCCATCCACATTTACGAAATAATGACGCATTCTGTTATCTATGCGGTGTACAAGCATTAATTTACAATGATACTGTTACTTTTTTCATTCATACATATAATATCTTTCATATCGTGTAATTTACAGTTATAAACAATATATCATATATCCAATTGTTACTATACCTCGTATTAAGTGCAACAGCATTTATACGATTGTGTTTGCCGTAAAAGCGAACTTCATGAATGTTATTCAGAATTTTTCTGATCAAAGGAAAAATTGTTTCTGTGCTTATTTTGAGAACGGTCTAACTGCATTTGTTTGCCAAACTATTACTGCTATCAGGGTAATTTACAATTCTAAACATTTGATAGGTCTGTACTGAAGGAATACAGAAACGCAGGGTAAATTTGAAGATGATAGGTTAGATGTGGAGTATCAAGTTCCATTTTTTCTCAGTAGGAATGAAGATTAATCCACGCAGAACAAACTGACAAAAGGTTTTGTACAGGGCAAGTGATTTAGTAGTAATTAAAGAGAACACGTGTAATCTGAAATTAAAATGGACTGATTGTAAGAATTGAGTCGTCAATTTGACTTCGGTTATGTTCCCCATTTGTTATCTTAACAGTCCTGATTCTCCTAGACATGGAGTTCATCAGCGAGTCTATTCACCCTTATTGGATGTTGGTCCACTCTTCTAAGAGGCTTTCCTCATTTGGTCCAGTGTAGCGATGGAGGGCTGACGTTGTCGAAGCTGTCTATCCAGCTGGCCATATAAATGCTAAATAAGGAATAGGTCAGGATAGTATATCGGAAACTCGAAATAGCGGATGTTGTTGATAGCGATAAGATCGCCCTATGTGATATTCCTGCCCGCAAATCCATCCATACCATTGAACTCTACAACACAACAGTCAGCAAAACATGCACTCATTTACTAGAATCAAGGAGAATAAGGACTCAAGGATCAGTAAAAATGGGGCACACCTCTACTGCCTCGGTGGGAACCGATCCATCCAAAACCTATCAAACACTGAAACACAACAATCAACAAAGTTCTCCAACACGTTAGTACACACGATGCCGATCGTTGACTAGAAGCAGGGAGAATTGGGACTCATCATTAAATGGGATATACCATCTAAGCCATTCAGCACTGGCGACGAGCTACAGTAATGGGCGGAACAACGTACAGGCGACGTGCCAACAGACCAACTTCGTACATACGCAACACGGGCGAATACCTGTCTTTAGCCTCACATAGGCATCGCAACGTCATCCGAACCATCACTAGGTGCGATAAAAATCAAGTCTATGAAGACTACGTAATGTTATGAAGAGCTCTGTAATGTCAATGTCACAACACTGCTGTATACATTTTTTACGTTTCATTCTCTCCCCGGGAGAGACCGCTACGCAATCCCGTTGTGCCACCTTCGATATAGGACTACGTGCAATGTGACTTTGACAGTTGACTGACGACATATTTACACCGTTTATGTTACAACGTGTTCGCAAGTTACTGCAAATAATTTTACCAAGTGTTTCTTTATCCCTCGATTATATATAATATTTGTCTGGACCATTGATAAAATACTTCAGTTGTAAACGATAAAAAAGTGATACACAAAGTCGATAATAGATTTGAAGTTGAAAATTGCTATACTGTCTGCACGATGAAAGCATTTTTTATCTTTCTGGTTGAAATTAATCCTCTTTTACATAGCAATTGAAGTTTTTATTACAAATATACATTAAACTTATTGGCCTTTCTATTCTCTCAATTTCTTCGCGACTGAATTAATTTAGTATTTATTTATTACACAACCAACTTGTAAGTATGGTCGTAACAGATATTTATCTTTAATTTTCAAAATAATTCATACGCGATTCCGTGCATCTATATTACATATCATTTTCAAAGACAGTTACTGTCTGAATAAATCAGCTGACGGGTGTTCGACTGTAATCCTAGTACGATTATTTCTTTCGATAGAGACGATCCCTTGATGAATTTTGTATAAATACACATTTACTGTGACATCAATGAGATTATTCCTCTTAACAGAAGCGCATTAATTGTAAAAATACGAAATTAAAAACATGCAATTCACCATAAGGCGTTACTTCTTAGCAAACGTATTTAATCTTTCCATCTATAGTAGAATATTATTCTGTTTTATTCCATTTATATGAAACAGAAAACGAAAAAAAAAACATAGCAAATGTATTATCCTTTATCAGGGAATTACTTCAGGCTATTTTTTTTTTCGTTTTGAATAAAATAAACATTCATGTTACCAATTTATTGAGGCGTGATTTATCCATTCTGCGTTGCTAAAGGGATCAGGGATTGCATGATTACACCGATTTCCGTAACCGATTATGTAGCGTTATCTTTGTGACGAGGTGAGCCACGTGGCATCATAATGAATACCATTTAGGCTCATTGTCTGTTCGTATGTTAAGCAATGCTATTTGAATACATTGTGTATCGTCTATAACCTAAATGATAAATTCATTACATTCAAAATTATCTGCTTTCGGACAATGTGTATTGCCTCAGAAAACAAGTTATTCAATTGCTAGAGATAGAAATAAATGTAACGTGCTTGTATGGCCAGTATGTAGCCTTTTACTTGCAATAGAATGGCAATATCACGTGTATTATGATCATAGGAAATGTTCGTCAATTCCTCTGAGCAAAACTAACATCAGCGTTTCAACACCACTACGGAAAATGTGACCTTAACGCCTGGTTGAACAAAATGTATTCTTGTAATTATTTGTTGTTTATGTATATAGATCATTCATCCATGCTAACTTCACGGTTGTTGCCTGTTGTCCAAATTTCTCCTCTAGTTTCTAAACAGTCTGTACTTCTGAGCCTCCAAATTCCAAACAGTCATAAAAAGATTTTTTGACCGTTCGAGCGTAAATGTAATTTACAACATAATGAAATGATAAGAAGATTATTTTTTCAAGCGTACGTCAGATATATTCGCGGACTATTAAATTACATTGTCATATCATAACATATGCGCTAGATACTAATTTGGTAAATCTCTTGCAGTTTACAATAGAAAAATGTAGTGATCTTTTAGACGTGAGCAAGAATAATAGCTTGGACAATTGTGTTCGTCATATGTAATTAATTTGACCATTTGAATTAATCTTTGTAGGCCAAAAGTAGGGATAATAAAAATGAGGTAATGATCCTACATTACATTGTTATTGTGTAATTTATAAGAAATAATTTCTTTTTCATTCCGATTACATCAAACAAAACTGTTACGAAACATTTTTATCTGACACGAACACGAATGTTAGGACCACTTAGACAATATCAGTACATATAAAATAGTTAAATGTGCTAAATGAGTGATTTTGTCTTTGTATTGTCCTGATCATTTGATCGTCAAATTTTCCCACAGTTACTTCATCCCACTTTTATAGTACATGTACTTAAGATTCTAGCAAATTGTACAAAACATCAAATTAGTCATGAAGAACCTTTTAAGCTATGCCGATGTTATCCAATACCATTTGACGTCCACCTTGGAGATATTTGTACCATGTTGATGAATTAATCTGAAAAAAATATTTCATATCGCCTATGATTTTTTTGCTTGTACCATTTCATTGAAAACAATTTAGAAAGTTTCAAGTAAGAGTAATACTCATGTTTAGGTGTGAAATGTTGATTTTTAACTCTCTAAGGATGTAGAGTGTTTTATAAAATACATAGCACGATATTGCTACGTACGTATATCACAAACATTATGCTTACTAGAATTTTAGTTTATTTACAGTCATTACGGGAAATTGAACTATCAAAGAACCGTACTTCAACGGTCAAATTTTCACTGAAGAATTGTTTTGAATAATCTGCATTTTCCCTTTTTCAAGTCAAAAAGGACATTAAATTAAAGATAAATACAGCATAGTGATAAAAACAGAGCTTGTACTAATGCAAGTTCATTACTCTATCCATTGGACGTTTCACAATTCTTTAAAATTAAGTGGCAATATGACACATATGTCATATCAGACTTTCTTACAGTATTGGCCAGCAGAAAGTGTTAAGCAAACATGACACAAAATGAATATTGGGAAAATCATTGGAAAAAAATCTAACCTGTGGTATATATTGACAGTTACTTTTATCTCAATGAATGTATAAATCTGATTGCAGTTTTGAAATATTGAATCAGTTGTACTGTAGTCAGGCGTTTAAAATATTTTTTCTTCAACAAACTGTACTATGACAGCTATAGTCATTTTACACCAAGATTGAAACTTATTACATGTTTTACGTTAGGATACCATTTAACATCTTTGGTGAGTGACGCAGACAAGTGTTCTTTCATATTATATAACTATAGTGGCAATATCTGGGGACCGATTGCATAATAGCTGTATTTGTGTATGGAACTTTATGTGCGGCAACACAAAGTTGACAAAACTGATAATAAATTAAATAGAAGCGTTGCAGACTAGCACTTAATTGATATGCTAAGTTAAGCAAATATATTCACTCTACCTCTATAGGAATTATCATATAAGTCTTGACAAAGAATATGACAATAAATGTCCTTTGAATTCGCCCGCCAATCTTTCATTAGCAATACAAAAGCAAGAACAAATTTTATTTTTGACCTATTCTGTTATAAATTACTTGTACAAAAATGATTGCATTGGCTTAATAATCACCAAAGGGCACATTAACAGTTATGCAAATTAGAACCAATCATACTTCAAAAAATCACGAGAGAGTTTACTAATCCTTTTATTTGTCATATGGGACCCCCTCCAAATGACTTGATCTGCACAAAATGAGACACTTACTTGTAAAAAAATGTAAAATTGTGGTTAGCAGACACCAGATTAGGGAATAAAATTGTTTTCCATTAGTGCGTTTGCATAACAACCAACATAATAAACAACAATTAATTAGTGATATAACATAAAAACTGGAGAAATAATCAGCAAAATTATTTCGTTTCCCGCGTTAGGTATAGACTGTCCTCATTTATGTCCTATGGCCTAGAATCGCCCCACGAAACTGAATTTTATCACTGGTGTCATTTACATTGTCTCTGGTTGTTGGATGTGTATACGCGTGACTCTTACATATTTATAGAAGAGATAATTTTCTTTATTTGTGCATTGATTATAATTTAGTCCATGCGTATAATTCCCAATAATTGCATTCCATTAACTTGTCTGATTTATTTTTATATTGAAGAAAATACTCATAGGCAATAGCATCTATCCCAAATATAATTAATACTTCATTCGTAATTCAGTTTTATTTTAACTGCATGGAATAAGTGACAAACATGTTTCTGGCAGTATTTATGCATTGAATTTTATGCTAAAACTGCTAGTCTGGCAGTCTTGACTTCAACAACAACAACAGAAACAACAAAAAAAGATTCGGCGCGACAAAATCTTGCATCATATTAGCAATGTCTATTTACTTTTAAGTCCTGCGATTGACACGTTCTCATAATGTTTTGTATGGACTATAATTGCATTTGTTTTCTTTCCAAATAACATTTTTTTTTCAATTATTTATAAGCCGTTTCAATAGCTAAAATTACAGACACCAATTTTGATCAGACATTTGTCAAATAACAATTCCGACAATACAATCGTGTGAGTATTGCATTACAAAGCAAGTACTCATATGTTAATATGACCAAAATACATTATGTTTGTTGCAAGTGATTGCTATTTTTTGCAGACTTCTTTGGTATATTGTTTTCACACCAAGTGACGTTACTTTGCAATCTAAAATCTAACTAATATACGTCCAAAAAGTGTAGTTCAAAATTAATAAAAAAAACTGTTTTCAACACAAATGTACGTACTGTCAAGCCTATATTGTTAAGGTCATGCAGCTTCGTATATTTTTATACGATCCATAAGCTATGGAACTTTTTGCACATGTTGTCGATTTATTTAAAAGTTCGTACCATTTGTAAACCTTTTCAGTTGATTTTAAATGAAAGCGATGGAGGAAATGTTATATGAATCCTTATAAACACGTGTGTAAGTGTGTAACAGTGAATAATAACTGTGCCATGTTTGAAACAATCAAATTGTGAAACAGCTATTGTCTGAAGCTCGTTTTAAGAACAATGTTGTCTAGAGTCTTTACAGACAGGAATAATCTCTGAAATCAAATAAAAAAAACGTCCTTCGTGATTTAGACTTTGCATGATAATGCGCTTTGCATTGGAAAGGTGCCAAAAACAAATGAACACGACGGTTTAATAAGAAATGTCAATACGAATACAATATAACCCTGAAAACGGGACCCTTCCGGTATTTTGAGTATTCCGATAGTCAGGGACCTATTGATAAATGCATTTTGTCAGGTGAAAGGGGATTTGAAAATTCCTAGAGAATTCCGATTTTTCAAGAGTCCGGATTTTGGGGGATTATACGTAAATTTCAACCTTTCACGGGTACATTTTACAGGCATAACCCAACTAACACGGGTCACAGCAATTGATTCAGATCAAGAACAGACACAAGTGACGAAAGCACTGACTGAACACATTATTTTGGTATGATGATACCGTGACAGTGACATGGTCTATTAGGACAACATCAATTGTTTTAATTTCATCAACATGTACAAGCATATCACTATTAGAGATAACATGTCTAAAAGTTCCTGAGCGTGGTCAATCTTATCCCGGGTTGTGTGACACTATTTAGAGGGCGACTGGCATCGAAATAATTGAAACAGACATTGAATGACAGTTTCCACACAGGATACGAATTTCACACAACGGTGACACGAGAAAAGCCATACGTCTTACAGATATAAGGCATTTGGTAGGCGTCAATCCCAATCTGTAACTCTCTGATGATATTGATTTATTGACACATGTCAACAGTTACAGTGTTGTGTATAATGTTTGTTGAAACATCATTACTTCTGAGCTCAGAATCTATTTGTTCGTATCATTGATATCCACACTATAAATCATTACTGTACTCGATGATAAATCTTATTTTGTTCTAGTATGTTATGTTATACCATTAATGATCCACACGTCCGTTGTACAGACACACAGTGTGTTCATAAATGAGAGAATTGTCGACAATGGTGTCTCTTGAATTATCATTTTACAACATCAATTTGATTGAATTGAAATACTGCATATTATATGCATTTTGTCATTATTATATGATTTTTACCATAGTTCTATATGTTAGTGGAGTTAAAAGATGCAAGATTAATGATCAATCTCAAAAATAGACAAGAAAGATCATACAATATTGTCACATGTCAAGAGGTTTCTCAGTGATACCGTAATAGTTTGGTCTATTTTTCAAAGTGATACTGGATCCAGGTAATTACTGAATACAAAAGAGGAAATAGACTATGCGTTATCATATCAAGCAATGTGTAAAATAGCAATAAGCGGTTAGTAAAGCGAAAAGTATTTTTAAACCGAAAGTAAACAAAGAAGAATGTCAGACATATTTAGTATGAAATAAGGACTTGGCAATATTTACAAAAATGTCATCCTTTCCGTTCGCTCATCATATTCATAAAGAAGACAAATGGGTATAAGTAGAGAGATAGTTCAAAAAAAGCTTTACGTCTAAATCATATGAAATGTTTTCGCTATCTGTTGAAAGAAAAAGTCTTAAGAAAACAGTTTATTTTTTTTTATCGTATTATATACTTGTCATTGTTTACCGAACGGAAATATTTTTTTTTTTGAAAAAAATGCATTGACCTATGTAAGGAAATAACTTCAGGCTAGATTTTTTAAAATTTTGAATAAACATTTTTTTATCCAATTAACTGTATTTTAATTCTCAATTTTTGTGTTTCTACAAAAAAAGTAGGAAACGAATAATTTAACCAATTTCCGTAAACGATTATGTAGCATTATCATTTGTGATGAGGTTAGTCGTGTGACATCATAATAAATGTCATGCAGACTCAATGTCTGTACAATGTCAAGCAATGCTATATTAATACATCGTGTATCGTCTATAATGCCAATGATGAATGGGTATCTATGCAAAAATGTCTGCAATCGGACAATATGTATTTCCTCATAACACAAGGGACCATTCTGCAATGTCAATCAAATTAGAACGTTTGTCCTATTGTCTTACATATACAACTGGAGATAACCACGAATGTGTCATTTTTTACATCTTTTTCCGAGACTTAATGTGAATTATATTGCATGATGAAGCAAAATGTACACTTGTAATTTGATTTTATTGTCAAAGGATTAAGATCATTCATACATGTTAATTTCAACGTTTGTTACTTGTTGTTCAAATTTCTCCTCTAATTTCTATACAGTCTGAACTTCTAAATCCTAACAGTCACAAGAAGACTTTTTAACAGTTCTCGCGTAAATGAACCTGTATTTACAATGTAATAGGATTAAATGATAAGCGGATTATTTTTCCTGTACACGCCAAATATATTCGCTGACTATTAAATTTCATTGCCATACCACTATCTTTTGCACCAGATACTACTTTAGTAAATCTTCAGCAGTTTACAATAGATATATATTGGTGAAACATTTTTTTTATGATCACCATTAGTTTGAAAATCATCGAAGAACCGCCGAAATGTTGAATGATTTAACTGTCTTTAGAGAACTCGATTAGTGTAAATGGTGAGTCTAGTCGTTTTATGTTCACGTACGACAGCAAATGGTACCGAGTATAAACAGCTGATATTTATTTGAATAGCACATACAAAAACACAAGCACTTGTCCAAAAAGTGAAAACTTCTGAAAATCGAACTTTTCTACAGGTCCCGTGGGTTTTCGGAACTTTCACTGTAAACATAAGAAGTCATTTTCGTAGTATTTTCTTTTTCCGTTGTTACCAAAAGGTGCAATTTATTGATAGATGCAAAAAATATTACTTTGTTAGGAACGCATACAATACAAACGAAACCTATTAATAGAAAGTGATTCTCGTCCTCTATACAATTCAAAGAACTTCATGAAGATACAGGATTCGCCAGTTTTGAGATATTTCCCCCATATGATTTCTAAATGATGTATGCCCGATTTCAACTTAGCAAAACAATATCTGAATTTTCGTACAATCAGAACTGAATATGTTTCTCGTTCATGCACAGACTTAATGTTCTGATATAAATTTAAGACAGGAAAGTTTCAATAGAATTTATTTTAGGTTTGGAGATTATTGTCTTTCAGATCAGAATATGACTCATACCTCGAATGATTGCATTGTTCATATGCAATCAATTGGACCATTTGAATTCATCTTTGTAGGCCAAAAAAGAAAAGAAAACAAAAAAATCAGGCAATAACCCCTCATTACATTGTTATTGTGTAATTTATGAGAAAGAATATTTCGTTTTGTTTATTCCGTTTACATCAAACAAAATTGTAACAAAAACATTTTTATCTGACAAAATGCATTACTTTCTTGATGATCATAAACATTAAGACCACTTATACGATGTCAGGACAAATAAAACAGTTCAATGTACTGAATGAGTTATATTGCCATTGTAAATTAGTAGTGTCTCATGACGGTTTGATCATAAAAATTTATTTCAGTCACTTCATTCCAAATTTTATACGACATACCGCTCAAACAAATTGTAGTCGGCTTACCAGTCGCTAATGATTTTATTACTTTTACCATTTCATTGAAAACAATTCGGAAAATTTCAAGAGTCAAACGTTATTATAAGTCCAGTGTTGAAATTTACTCATGTCTAGGTATGAAATGTTGATCTTTAATTCTCAAAGGATGTATAGAGTGCTTTAAGACTACATAGAACGATATTGCTAAGCAAGTATATCACAAACAGTATGCTTACTAGAATTTTAGTTTGTTTATAGTCAGTACGGGAATTTGAACTATTATAGAACAGTATTTAGACGTTCAAATCTTCACTGAAGCATTGCTTTGAATAATCTGCATTTTCATTAGATTATATATAATTTTAAATACGAGGATAAAACAGAAATTATGTTAATGCGAGTTCTAAGCCTTTAACATTAAGTGGCGATTTGATACATATGTAATGTCAGACTTTCCAACAGTTTTGGTCTACAGAAAGCGTTAAACAAGCATGACATACAATGTAAAATTGAAGACAGTCTTTGGAAAAATGCTTGCCTCTGACATATATTGTTTGTAACTGTTGTTTAAATACAATGTAAATGTATAAGTCTAATCGGAGTTTCGGAATTTTGAATCAGTCTGGAATCTAGTATTACAATATTTGCATGGTAGCCGTACTACTAAACAGGTTCTTGCATCTACTTACTGAACTATAATACTATCTACATTCTATATCAAGTCGATTGAAACTACAATTACGTTTGGATGCCATTCAACATCGTTGATGAGTGTCGCCAACAAATGTTCCTTTGCTTCATACTATAAATGTAGTGGCGATATCAGAGTTTGGGGATCCCATTGCATAATAACTGCATTTGTGTATGAAATTTTATGTCTGGCAACGCAAAGTTGACAATATCGATAATAAATTTGGTAGAAGCGTTGCAGACTAGTGATAAATTAATATGCTACGTTTAGGCAAACATATTCACACAAATGTCCTTTGAATTCGCCCGTCAGTCTTTCATTAGCAATACAAAAGAAAAAAAATGTCCTATTCTATTATAAATTGCTTGTACAAGAATGATTGTATTGGGGCTTAATAACCGTCAAAGGGCACATTAGCAGTAAAGTTTACACACCCTTTTATATGTCAAATGGGACCCCTCCAATTGACTCGATCTGCACAAAATGAGGCAATACTTATCGAAGCGCAAATCACAAATAAATTCTGGTTAGCAGATGCCAGACCAGGGAATAAAATCATTTGAATAAAAACCAATTAAAAACAATTAATAAGTGATACAACAGAACAATGGAGAAATGATTAGTAGAATCATCAACTTTTACCTCGTTTCCCAAGTTAGGTACAGTTATCATTTATGTCCTATGGTCTTGACTTGCACAACGAAGCTGAATTGTATGACTGGTGTCACAGTGTTTCTGGTATTTGTGTATACGCGTTACACTTAAAAGGGATAATTTCTTTACTAGTAAATTGTTTGTAATTTAGTCCATGCGTATAATTTCTACTACTAACTAATTTCGATTAACTTGTCTCGCTTATTTTTATGTTTAAGCAAATACTCTGCATAATAACATTTCTTCCAAAAATAATTAATACTTCAGATACAATTTAGTTTTATTTTAACTACATGGAATAAATGACAAATATATATTTATATGGTACATGAATTGGTGTGTAACGCGCTCTTATAACCATTTTATCAAATGTACAGTTGTGGTCAATTACCGTACCATGCGTTCTTAAAATATTTGATATTAAAATATGTGCTCAACTGTTATACTGTTGCGAAGTATATGGTCTTGAATACCACGGGTGTTTGGAACGAGTGCAAACTTAAGCTTACATGCTTACTTTAGGTGAGCTAATAAAAACGCTGTAATGCTGTGGTGTTGGGAGATGGTGATAGATATCCTTCATATACAGGAACATTCAAACTTTGTGTTGAGTCAAATATTGATCTAAATTATTGAATATTTCAAATGATCGTTACCCGAAGATGTGTTACAAAATGTTGGCCTGTGAATATTCAATGGGACGTAAATATTGGGTGTCATCAATGAAACAATGTCTTCGATTAAATGGTTTTGGTAATATCTGGCAAAACCATAGCATACAAGATGATGAAAAAAAAATTCAAACGCTGAAAATGCGTTCCAAAGACCAACATTTACAAAACTGGCAAAACAGTGTCAGTAACATCTCTAAACTCGTGCTTTACAAACTTTTCAAAAGTAGGTAGGACTATGAACTTTATTTGGATGTTATCGATGTTCGTAAGTTTTGACCTGTTCTATAAAATTTTAGAGCTAGTGCTCATCCATTACATATGGAACGTGGTACATACAACATTATGGATAAAATTACTAGAGCTTGTAACTTATGCAATGTAAACATTGTTTAAGATGAGTATCACTTTGTATTGACTTGTCCATTTTATACGAATACAAAACAAAGGTTCATTCCTGATAAGTTTTATTCTCCAGCCACATGTCATAACTTTATCATGCTGATGGCTAGCACTAACTACAAAGTAATCAAAAAGTTACTAATGTATCTGTACAATGCATTGATCCTCAGAAACGATCAACGTGCCTTCTTAAATTTATGATGTTTTGCACATTGAAAAAATAGTCACACATATTTGTGCTAAACGGTAATTATACCCGAGTTACACGAACGATTGTGTGCATGTAACACACGGAACACATCTATATATTAAGATCAAGAACAGACACAAAGAGCGAAAGCAATGACTGAGCACATTATTATGGTATGACACTACACTGGCATTGACAGAGTCCGATAGGATCACATAGTTTGTTTAATGTTCATCAAAATCAGCAGGTATGCCACTTTTAGAGCTATCATATCGTAAAGTCCAGCTCGAGGTCAATTGACAATTGAGTGCGTGATATTATCCCAAGTACTAACATTCAACTTTTTAAAATAGACAGTGAATGACAGTTCCGACCCAAGATATATATTTCAAATAATAATAATATAATAAGAGAAATGTATTACGTCTTAAAGATGCAGTGCATTTGGTTGGTGTTATTTTAATGTACAACTCTCTGGTAATATCGATTTATTGACACATGTCAACAGTTGGTTACGTTGTTGTGTGCAATCTTTTGTTGAAACCTCATTACTTCTGAGTTCTGAATATATTTGTCCGTATGATTGATATCCAAATTATAAACCCTTTTATAACTCGATGATAAATCTTATTTTTTTGTGATATGCTTCGTCATTTCAACCATTAATAAAGTCTCTCCTACAGGAACACGAAGTCTTTTAGGCCACCAATAGTGCGCATGTAGAAAACACCATAAATACGTATTGTCCGTGCATTTTGAAAGACTTACTGGTGAACTGGACGGTTCGTAGGTTAGAGCCTTTCTAGTTTCCAGAACCTGTTCATGGAATTTTTCATACATGACAAATTAATTGAGATATTTTACCGAACTTCATTTAAAACCCACTTCGGAGTATTTAGGAAAACAGACAATCACTTGTTATGAAATAATGGTTGACTGATTAGAACTAGGTGGTAACTATCTGAGACATTCCCGGCAAACTGATAAACGACATTAAACGCTATACCATCCAACCAATTCCGTCTTGGAGTCAATTTTGTTAATCCTTCATTTAACCGAAACTGCGGCAAGCACAATATTAACTGTATATAGAGGAAAAGAACTGACGATAGATTGGTAATAGTGCACATGCAATGTTGCGGAAAATACAATTGATAGTATGATTTTCCATTGTAAGAAAAAAATGAACTTGTTAATATACAGTTCATTAGAAAACATATTTAATAATTCATATTCAGATATTGAATGATATAAATTACTACATCAGTTCCATGAAAAAAGTACAAAGCAGCTTACTCGACAAATATCATAAAATCTGTTGTATGCAATCCAGTGGAATTCATTCTCTTTCCTGTCTTATTCCTTTTTAAACGCCTATTCATTTGAATTTATTAAATTCGTTCAATCAGAAACTGAATTATCACCAGACAAAATACTTGATTGCTTTGCTTATTATGCAAAAAGAATTCTTTGGCAAATGCCAGAATTGTCGACAATCATGCTGCTTGAATTATCATCACGGTTTATAATACCAATTTGATTGAATTGAAATATCGTATTGCATGTTACATGCAATTTTGCAGTCATTATAAGATTTTTGCTATTGTTCTTTATCTTAAAGAAGTAAAAAGATGCAAGATTAACGATCAATGTTAAAAATAGACACCCAAAATCATACAAAATTTTCACGTGCCAAGCGATTTCTCAACAAGACCGTATTGTTTTAATCTATTCTTCACAATCAAGGCTATGAAAGGTAATTATTGAATACATAAAGAGGTAATAGACGATGCGTTAACATATCAAGCAATGCGTGAAATAGCAATAAGCAGGTTTGTAAAGCGATAAATGATTTTGAAAAAGAAAGCAAACGAATAAGAACGTCGGACATATATGAAACAATAACTTGACAATAAATTCTAGTAGAAATGTTATCCTTTTCAGACGCTTCATCATATTTACACAGAAAACAAATGGGTATAAGAAGAGAGAATGTTGAAAACAAAGCTTCAGGTCTCAATCGTAAGAAATGTTTTCGCCATCGGTTGAAAGCTAATTACGAGTTTTAAGGATGCTGATTAGACGTAGTTGTTTTTCCAACACGCAATGTAATGCAGTATTTACTCGTGAAATAAACGAGTAAAAGTTGATTGATAGTTCAAAGTAATTTCCGTCCAGACCGTTTTATTAAAATGTTTTGCCATTTTGTTGAAAGCGATGTATAAGCTGATCAAGACTACCCAGGATGGAAGTTAGACATGTAAATGTTGTTTTACAACCAACATGCGATGCAATATCCGACTTTGCATGCACTAAATAACGATGAAGCTTTTAAGTGGGGGGACAGGAAATAGAAAGCCTTATGCAGACGGCATTTTATTACTGCATCGTAGGATGTACCACATATTTTCAGTTGGTCACAAACAATTGAGCAATATGGTCCTCTTAGCACAACCGATATTTTTATGTGTAACATATTTATTCAATATAGTTTAAATAAACACATTGTGCTAATGTATGTTCTACATTGAGTTCAGTCAGTGCTAAAGATGTTAATGGTTATGCACACTTAAATACTTGTTCATTTTATTTATAAACGGTTCTTCCATTGGCAGTAGAGTAGCGCGTTGTGTCATGGACCAAAAATATTACAAAACCAGCGTTTAGATGGTAGTAACTATTGAATTCTACATATGATTCAGTTTTATTTGTATAGTATTTCATTAATAAAAATATCATAAAATATATTTGGCTGCCCAAATATATATGCATCTTTTATAGGTTAGTCATTTATTTATTAATAAACAATTATCAGTCAAAAGTTGTATTTTTAGCTTATTATTATCAATCAAAACGCGGAAAGTGAGTTAAACAGGGGGCTTACTGAAAAAGGATATTGCATTGAAGTTTGCCACGAGTTTAGGCCATAAAGGCCAGGGTAGTTTTGATGAAGTAATTAATCCTAAACATAAGCAAACAGATCTTATGAAAGCGTTAGCATATAAGTCAATCGATCTAGACTCTATATGGGATTTATTTGATAATCAGAGGAATTAAGGAGAGTTATAAGGATGACCTCCTCAGATCGATAAGAGATTTTATTGGCAATCATTGCTGCTAGACAGAGGTATCTCGCTAGAGAAGATAGACTAGCTCAACGCAACAAGAGGCATCAAATACGAGACATATTATTATTAATATCAGGGATTTTCGTAATACTGAATTATAATGAATAATGACACTATTACAAAAGACACACCCTCCTCAATCCATTGTAATCGACTCAAGAAGATGAAGCATGACAACCCCTTAAAATTATAATTTATCAAGCAAAGATAATACAGGATGGTTAAGTAATTTGTAACGAGTGGGGTATGTTTGTCAAATTGATTTCAGATAAAACATCGGTCAGCTTGTGCCAATTGACAAAATTTGATGTCAGCTAGTAAATGGACGTAAAAATTAATTTGAATGGGTATGTATCTTGTGTGAACAGTGACGAAGTATCCATTAAAATGTATCTAACAACGATAACAATTTTCGTGATGTCGTTCATGCATCATTACCAATTAGTATAAATAATCGTCTGTAATTATTAATACCATTACAATACACTTAGTATAAACAACATTAGCAGCAACCTTTGAGTTTCAATATTCCAGGAAATCCCATACTCTCAAATACAGTCACATCTAGCTTAAGTATGGGTGTTGCGCTGTGTTGATTTCAACGACTGGGGCCTTTTGAAGGGGTCAAGGGAGGTAACTATAAGGTTACGGATTGGGAGGCATGGCCTAACAGGGATTCTGGTAATGTTTCCTTCTTTTCCCCGCGGTTTCCCTCTCCCTTTCACTGCGACCAGACTTCCTGACGAACGGACGTGCTTTTCTCTAGGGACAGGTTCTTTTTCCTTGCATTGCATTGCTAACGCGGGCCTTACTAATAACTAAAGAAATTCAACACTGGCGACGACGGATTGGTGAGTTTACCTACATTTTAGTTATTATTGTGCTTGCAAATTGGGGTTCTCCCTTAAATTTTAAAAACGGTGAGGTCGGAGATTCTTCTATTAAGCCTCAATATTTGCGAGTGGTTAGCTTTGCAAGGCAGTTTTCTCAAGTCAATTTAGTATTTCGTGCTAAAGCAATGGGGTAGCTCCCATTGAGCGAGAAAATTACAGTTTCAAGGTATTGATTTTTTGAGTCAAGTGACCAATTTTTTCTATACGCCCCAGACTACTTTCCTTCCGAGGTCGGTTAAAACAATTCTAAATCAAGTAAATCAGTTGTTATACACCGACTCCTTTGTTAAAACAAGTCGTTCCAATTCGGAAGAACGTGTTTAATCAAAGAAAATATCGTGTATTATTCTTTCTTTCAAAAGAAATACCCGTCCCGTATATTTTTGAATGAGTTTACGGCGTAAAAGAAAAGTTTTTAAGGATGGTTTAATAATTGTTATTTTATTCTTGAAGATGTATCACATTTTTACCTAAACGCTAGATTAAAATAATAGTCTTTCTGACTAATATAAAGATTCCTTATAAAAACACATCTAATGCATGATAATGTATAAAGAATTTGAATAAATCAATATGAAGCGTACGAAATGTAAGTAAGCATGGAAACCAAGTATCTTTTAAATGTTTTATAAATTTTAGAACAAGACGCTATAAATTTCCCACATTTTATGTACATTTATTGCCAAGTTTATCTTAAAATTGCAATAATTTAGATGGAAAAACAAATTAACTAAATATACGACCATTTTTGTTAACAACCAAAAGTTCAAAACTGCTGGCAAAATCTTCATTTTCGCATACGCTTTTATTATTGAAGTTTAACGTCGCACTAACAGCCAAGGTCAACAGCCAACTTTCCATCTTCAACAGTGAAGGCAGACCCCAGAATTACAGCTTAGTTGAGCCACGACCTTCCATAAGCTAACTGGCCAGCTTCCTCATACGCGAATTTTTTTCCCGGATGGGGTTCGAACTCACAAGTATATACTAACTGAATTTATACGATGAAACAATATTTGTTTTAATAATAACCGACACTATTTGTAAAGCAAATTTCTAAATACATTTAATACCGATGAAGGAATTTTGAACAAAAATCTTGTGACGAGCTTTTTTGGCAAAGCCACCAGTCAGAAAGAAACATGCGGTTTACAGGACATTTTATTTTAAAAATCTTCATAAAAGGGAACGTATGAAACAACAGAGTGCATACCTGACCTAACACATGTAACTATTGACTTGTACAAAGTATTTCAGACGAACTGTCTTGGCTGCCAGTAGGAAACAACACATTGTTTCAATTTCATAACGTTCTTTAGAAATGTTGAATACGTTGTCAGCCAAACCAAACATGTCCTGTAACTGTTTTGTCCAAAACATTTGCATGTGATAAAAATTATCTCAGAGTCCAAAATACAACGTATGTCGACAAAATGCCGCGACACATTACAACGGTATACTGGTATATCATGGAATTTACAAACGTAATAATTATGCAGGTTACTAAACTTATTGAAGATTTCATCTCTATAGAGATCTCGATAGAGTGATATTTTGCCATGTATCATATGTCTGGGGTTAAATATAGATCTGATCAATCATTTTCACTATCTTTCCTTTGCATGGCAGTCAATGGTATTTAAGAGTAAATGGTGATATCTAAATGGGATTAGGACGTGGGGTTATTTCCGTTTTTATCCTTTGGACGTAAAGTTTGCTTTGGTTTTCACGTTTTTTGTTGAGTGCTTAAGCACATTACCAAAGTTGTAATACTATGAGCTTTCCAATATGACGTCATAACTCGATATAAAATTGTTCAAAATTGTCTCCTTTATTTTTGTATCAGTTTGTCTTTGGTTTATGTGACTTTTCTTGTTTGTCCCGGGGTGGTGTGAAGTTGGACCCTCGGAGTTAGTTTGTCCCCCTATGAAGTTGTTGCAGACCGTTTCGGGACGGTACGCTCTGTACTGCATACTGGACTGTGTATGTATTGGCTGTTTATTTTTTGTTTTTGGTTGGGGGATTTGGCGGAAGCTGATATTTAGGGGATTGCTTTTTTCTAGGAAACATGTGCTAATCTTTTATCATTACAACGCTAACAACAATACGTCTGTACATACAACCAGTTGCATATATCACAATATCCCATCCGAATTTCAATATTTTTCCTTCCTTTTTCCCCCAAAATAAATGTTAATTGTTTAATCAGTATTCCTTAGTTATTGAGCGTTACATTGGAAACGTTCGACATTTCCCTCCTTTAAATCGCGAAAGTATTATGCAACACCTGAAACAAAACAAAACAAGGCCAATTGTGTCCCACGAATTAAAATGGCTGATATAGGTTATTTTCGGAATATTAGTTAATATGAAACAATATTTGTAATGTCTCTCCATTCAGTGTTATCTCTCTTCCTCACCAGTACATCGATATAAGGACCAGCACCTTTTGTTAGATACACAATAACCAATTCTGCCTGCGGTGATACCATTGTCTTTTTATTTTATCGCACATTGGCCGTACCGATGTTAGATATGCACTAAGCGTTATTGTTGATTCACTGATATCAGATTAGTCAACATTTATCCCGGTTGGAATACGTTACCATCGCATTCAGATGTTTCTTGCAAGAAGTATAGTATAATGCTTGAAATATTTCTGACGGTGAACTCTTCGTACTTTGTCATTGCTAGTGACAACATTAAATGTTTGCAGTAAATATCTGTGTTGTACTTATCGCTAATAAAGTTGTCTGAAGTATTTGTGAAGGGTTGAGGATATTTGAAAGCGTTCAAATATTTAGAGAACAGAGTGTGAAAAGGAACACTTCTATCACAGCGGACCAGTGAGTTACACCACAACGATATTGTTAGTTGATAACAGTCTTTCGTTCTGTAAACATGAGGGCTGTGTTGTTGTGTTTTCTGTTTATAATGGACACAGTCGGGATAAAAATATTTGACTTAAGAAAATTCCCGGTAAGTAACATTAAGAAAAATATATATATTTTCGTGATAACATATGAGGCTATAAGATCAATTTCCGAAAACATTATTTAGTCTCTTACTGTCAACAATACGGAAGAGGTATATTATGTAATATATATAGATAAAAGTGTTCAGAATGGTTTAAATCTTGGCTCTGTTAAAATTTCTCTATCATGATTATGGTCATATCTCTAGACGCAATGTTACGTGATATTGAGCATCATTTTATGTTGTATATTATTTTGTTAAATATTACATGCATAATATGCCGTAAGTTGAAATAATGGCGTTTTCTTAAATTCAATCTTGAATTACCGAAATTCAATAACATTGTATATTTTCAAAGGTTTGTAAACAACAAAGGCTGGGTTTTATAAATTCCTAACGTACATTGTAAATTACAGTAAAACACGGTCGTAGTGAATTTCTGAAGACCTGAATTATTACTTCATTATACTCATAATTCGCTATATTCATTACAATTAAACAAAGAACAGCGCGGAAACACCGAGACAAACAGACTTCACATACACGAATTTTCGCAATATTCGCGTTACCTATAATAGTTGTACTGTATATAATAAGCGATATTATAAATACAAACCCATTATTATTGTGTTCATGGATAAAAGATAATTCATGTTACTGCTTGTATCGCTTTCAAAACACACAAAACATGCTTCAATGCAATGAATAATCAATGATATGCAACAAAACACATTTATAAGGAACTCTTCTTGTTTTGTTTTATGTGACTTAGGGTTTAACGCCGTTTTTTTTCAACAATTTTTCAGCTATATATAGTGACCGGTTCACCTAATCGGTGTTCCTTGACTGTATAGACTGTATACTAACTTACCCTTCCACAAAGAGCCGGCAACTTCTCCACATATGGAAGGAAAACGACATTTTCGTGAAATTTTCTTTACTTGTTCATATCATTAGTTTTATTATCATGTTTAAATTTGAAAAAAGCCTGATCACGTGTTTTAATACCGTATAATACGTCCTCAGTAACCACAGGTTCCGTTCTATGTTTCATTCTGAATTCTTTCATAGGAGCTAATGTATCATTTATATTTAGAAATATAGATTTGAGTAATTTCCATGAATCAAATACAATATCACAAAGCATGACAGGGGGGCATTCAGTAGATGAAAGAGTATTTTCCAACTTTTTTTACTATAATGTTTAAAAGAACTAACATTTACAGTATTATGTTTGCCAATAAACGTCTTTGAAACTTCCCTGGTACAATAAATTATAAAATGATCCATATAACAAGTATTTAAAATCTCTCAGCCAGAAGTTATAATGAGATCTATGATGGCTGACGAGCTTGAACATACACGAGTGTACTGAGTAATAAGCTGTTTAAACTTGAAAATAGACAAATTCAGTGCACTAAGATACATGCGTTTACTGTCTTCAGAAAAATTGGTTTGAAATCACCTAAATTACATGTCTCATAGTCACTAAAATGTGAAGAATTAGAACATAAGTCTCTGAGATACTGTAAAAATCCGATTGTTTAGATGGCTTGTAAACCACAGAAGTAGGAACAGGTTTAGACTTTGGGAGTAATAGTTCAATCTAAAGAGATTCATGTTGGTCATGTTGAAGATCCGCACGCGTGTTGAAAGCAAAGTCAGAACGTATATATGAAAAAAAAAACACCATCTCTTTTCCTGCCTCTGTCACGATGAACTATATTATAGGTGTGAATACTCGGTTCTGAATCAAATATAGTATTGTCCAGCAACGACTCTGTAATGCATACGTACCTCATCAAGCTTTAGTAAGAGACTCCTTACATTCAAGTGTAAGACGTGAAGGCCACGTTTACGGAAAATCATAAATTCGTCATTGTAGAGGTTCATTGGAGTTGTACATTCTGGACCTAGACGAGTATGAATTTATTAAAAGTTGTACATTCTGGACCTAGACGAGTATGAATTTAATTCTGGACCTAGACGAGTATGAATTTATTAAAAGTTGTACATTCTGGACCTAGACGAGTATGAATTTATTAAAAGTTGTGCATTCTGGACCTAGACGAGTATGAATTTATTAAAAGTTGTACATTCTGGACCTAGACGAGTATGAATTTATTAAAAGCATGGTATTTAACCAGTAATACAGGTTACAGCTTGAACAATAGTTCCTTTGTTACTGGAAGAAGAGATGAGGGTGATGTTGAAATGTTCATGAAGATATACATCGCCGGGAGTATCGCATACACTTCCATTGTAGTACGAGACTTTGTTTAGTGTACAACTGCTTCCTCTAAATTATATAATCAATTTTCTTCTTTTGTTTTGATAAATGTGATGCCTCCATGTGTTATCTCCCAAGGATTGAATTATCCATGGATTCATCCAAAGATTCGGTCATAATATGAACTTCTTAACTGATTTTAATTCCCCCAGGTGTATATACCAATGGCAATGGATTATCTGTACAGTAGATTTTGCGGACGAGATTTGTCTGTCCACTTGTCCACCTGACTGAAGTGAGCATTCACTAAGCCCGTGATTCTTGTTGATATATTCAGTCCAACACTTTCTTTTAATACTCGATTTATTTGTAGTATATTGAAAGTACAAAATATAAGAAATAATTCATTTATTTGGGTTTCTTCCCCGATTCGAATTTTATTAGGAGGATGTTAAGAAATTCGACTCAGTGTACAAGGTAACAGAATGCTGTTTTATAGTAGGTGTGGCACAAACTCAGAAAATCAAAATAATTTCAGAAGAAATATAATCATAGTCAAAACATCTTAGAAAGATCAATCCTTAAATACAACCACTGTCATAATCAAAGATAACATTTTACAAGGTAGCAGTTCATGTGGATCATGTGGAATTGAACCATATATCAAAATGTAGACTAAAATATTTTTTACAAATGCATTCTTAAATAATCGTCTGTTCTGAATGATCTTGGACAATATGTGGTTTATTTTCAGTTAATGGAAAGGTTTTCTCTCCGGCAGCATACAAAATTTAAAATTACAGAAACTAAATAATGAAAATAATTATGACATATGCCCCAAGACTATATTACAGAGTCGAATTTCCAAACGTCCATCTTACTCAAGGTGGAGATGTGTAAAAATTTGGCTCAGTGTACAGTATCTGGTATATACGTATAACAATAGCCAAATTATTCACACAAAAGAGACATGTGATCAGCAGTATTATAGATTTAGAAATGTACAATGTATGTATAAATTTACAAACTGTTTATCTACTTTTATATGTTTATAAATAATAGTAAAATAAATATAACATTCACAATATAAGATATCCTCCTTAGTCTATTTCATTGTCTCAACATAATTTTATTTGTCCTAGCGAATGATGAATGCCAATAATAATGCTTTGATTCTTTTCATTTGGTGGAATATATACATATGCTGGAATATAAATGTATGTTACGCATGTGCACTTGTATAAGTCTTAGAAAGCCCGAATTCTCTGGAAGGCTGCGTTTGTCTTCCAGTTTCGGTATGTTCCTATGTGTTGTGCGAGTTTTGGGTAGGTGGGTATTGGGGAAGACAGTATTTTGGGGGTAGGTGGGTTGTTTAGATGTTTTGTTTTTTTCTATAGGAAGCCTTCTCTTGTCTATATTATGGAGATATGTTATTTTTGGTACAGCAATAATGAGGTTGGCGTTATTTGAAGCTTCGTATTTAAACATAACGTCAGGAGGGATTCCTGGAATCTGTAGATGTTATGTGGCGGGTGGTGGTATTAAATGCCATGTAATCTGTTTTTAAAAAAACTATTCCGAGAATTTTATTGACATCCGTTGTGATTTTAACAGTAGATTAGAAAAGTGTGTGTCTGACTTTTTTTCTTTCAATTGTCGGTTGCAAATTGTCTTGTAAGAGATCGATGCGAACCATTCAAATCCATTACAATCATCTTTGAGTTTTTTTTTCTAACCTGATAAGAGTTATTCAATGCTTTTAACATCTGGCGATATGAAGTAATCTTAACACAGCTATATGTATCCTTTATAATGCCTAGTTGTTTTTCATTGGAATCAAGAAACATCGAGCAGGAAGGTTAAACTTTCGCCTAAACACCGAGGGTTGAAATTTTCCTGTGGTTGGACACTTTACATACAAATTGGTTTTGAAAATCTTAATTGCCTACTGACAATGTAAGACGATATTGTCATAAATAATCACAATCAGGTTGCCTAGTATATTCTTAACACCAGTATTATTTTACATTATTATTATATTATAGGATTTTGAAGACTAAATACTGTATAGATGCTGATTTGTTTCATCTATATATGGTATGTTTTTAGATCGTTGTTCGTTTCTAGTTAAGAATATCGGTCGACAGCTTTTGAAAATATCATCACCATACTATTATACAGGACTGAGACTTGAAAACGTCTAAACGTTGGTATTTCGATTTACCTGCACCACACACTTTACAATGGCGATTTAATATTCAATTTATAACATACATTCCTTCAGAATTATTCGAGGAGCGTCCGTGTCGTGTGGGTATTGTCTCTGACTTGTAATCCCCAGTCCCTCACAACTGTGAGATTGAATCCCACCCAAATTTCACATGTGAGGAAGCTGTCCAGCTAACTTATTGAAGGTCGGTGTTGCTACCCAGGTAAAGTCCGGGGTCTTCCATCACTATTAAATCTGGAAAGCCGCAAAATGACTCTGGTTGGTGGTGCAACGTTAAAATGTTGAAATGTTTTGACCAGTATTAACGAAATCAGGCAACAGATTAAGGTCAGTTATGTACGGCATATGTACATAAATAAGGAATACATTGTAATTGTAACATAAAATAATGACAGACTTTGCAATGACTGCTGTGGTCTACATGTAGTTTTTGAATATCTTGAAAACAAAATTGTCCACAGACATCCATCATGTGTTTGATAATATCTAAGGTTAAGAACAGAGTAAATTTACTCTGCCGATTTAATGTTACATAATGCTTAACAGTTACATTATTATCCCCTCAACAATATTTACGATATTTCTAAATCTAGACAAGGAAATAATACGAATCAGTCTGGAATCTAAGAATGAATCGGTTGTATTGTAATCGTTTTTCTAAAAAGTCTTTGCTTCTAAGAACTGCAGCAAGGCTGCATCTACCTCCCACATTAAATACATTGAGATTCCTAACATCATCTCTAGTGAACCAGACAAAAGTTCAATATCTATAAAATCCAGGAATCCGCATCGGAGTGTGGAACCCGACTGCGTAATTCGTAATAATAGCATACAACTACATGTAAAGTAATACAAAGTCGGAGTGATTTATAGAATATATACTGAAGACCACTAATTTGCGTATAACACTAAGATTATGCAGATACATTTAAAGTGCTCCTTAGCTAAATTTCATTTTATGTCGCAGTAGCGAACAGACAAAAATATCTTGAATTAACCCCTCAATCCTCCATTAGCAGTATCAAATCAAACTTGCATATAATGTGCTATCTGTTGTATTTTATTTTGTGTGTTTTCAAAGTGCCACATGGTCTTAATCAACAGGAATAGACCCATTCAGAGTAAGAACTAGAAACAAATATTCTACACAATCGGTAAAATGTGTACAGATATGATTATCAGAAATCTTAGAATGTTTCCCTAATGATTGGGAAATAAGAATTCTTAATTAAAATATTATATGGATTCTTCTGGTTTGTAGATTCTGAATTGAGAAATACGTTTGCATTAAAACAGATTAACCATAATCTGAATTTACGGCAAAGCATGTTATAAAACTGCATGTAGTTTAAATCCACGTAGCTTTGGTACTGACCGTTCCACGACAGAACCCTCCGGAAGACTGTTTTGTCCTCCATTGTATGGGCATATGTGCTGGATGGGGTTTGTGGTACCTAGTATGTCGAGAAAGGTGGGGGGGGGTTGTATTTGTAATTATATTTATAGGACCGACAAACTTGAAAATAGTATTGTTCCGGACAAAATATTACTGGTCCAAACATGTATTAAATAGTCGCTTAAAACTGAAGGAAGTTCACAGGACATTCATTGGGGATAGTAATTTTATCAGAACTCATTTTAGCAATTAGGTCCGGTAGTCTTTTGAATGGACTGCACATTGAAAGCTGTAGACATATTATCATTATTTTCCTCATTTCCCGCATTAGTTGATAGACCTTTTCTCCACCGGGATCAAATAAGTTTAATTTCATTTACTGTATGTAGCAAGTCTGTAACGACTGTGTCGCCGTATAGTCTTCCTGCTGCTGAAGTCAGGTCCAAAAATCTAGCTTTGTATAATGAAGCTCAATTTTGTTATACAATACAGTGTTTCTTGTTATTGGATCGCACTATCTGATGCATCCTGGGATGAAATAATTTCATTTATGGCGCATTAACTGCAATCATTTCCTTGTATGATATCCCTATAATTGCCTTTAATTAAATGAAACACCCTAGTGAGATCAGTTTTTCTATTTCTCATACTGATGGAAGGTATACTCAGGCTAGCATTTTGCATTTTGCTTAAACTAACTAATACAGATTTAATCTGACCACAGGGAAAGAGATTGGCACTTCATATATTTGAAGAGATTTGTCTTATTGCTTTCGGGTTCTTGCCAACAAAATAATTTTACTTGACTGACTTACAATTTGTTTCAACAGCTGTTATAGATGGTAAGATGCACTAGTGCAATTCAAGAGTGAGGAACCAAGTACAGGAAATATGAATATGTAAATATTGTATTATAATTCGTAAATTTTCTCAATGCGAATGTAAAGAGTAGAATACTCTACAATATCTCATATACTGTTTTATCCTTATATTTGCGTAGTTTTTCTTTTGTCACGTACGTGTAAGTGATATTTATTTTTTACTTGACCGCTCATGAAGGAATCTTTTTTTTGAAAACGCTTAAAATATTTTACTTCCATTTTCTTAAAAATAATTCCATGTAATATTTAGATATTCTGTTTACAATTCACCAGGATTGTTACCACGTACAATAAATCTGACATTAGTCTCGTATTGACACACAAGATCATTCAGTGTTGACTAAATATAATCTTTTTCCGAACGGCTTGTACATGTAACTGACTTCACAAAAAATAAGTATGTATATACCGCAACACAAGCCTTTTGAGAATTATTAATGTATCCCAACTAGTATGCGAAGATAAAACATGTATACATAAAATTCGCCAAAACAAACGTATAAGGGGCCTGCATGGGCGAGTGGTTATGACCACTGACTAGTAATTAGAGGTGAAACGATTAAAAAAATTTCGATTCGATTCGATTTCGATTTTTCATCCCACGATTCAATTTTTCGATTCGATTTTCGATTTTAAAAGGAATTAAATAGGACAAGAATAAAATAGCTATCCCACTAGTTTACGATGGAATGTATTTTCTTAAATACTGTAAACAATGGAACAAACGAAACATAAAACTTGTGAATAGGAAAAACTGAAACAGTAAAGTGGTGAGCACTGAGCAGTGTACTGTTCTGACTAGATCTAGTCCACAGAGAATAATTCACAGAATCACAGTCATTTCAGATCTGAAAGTTGCATGTTTTTATTACCAAAAAAAAAATCGAATCGAAATTGCCGTCATTGAATCGAATCGAATCGAATCGAGCATGAAAAATCGCGGTTCGCAATGGATCGCGATTAATCGTTTCACCTCTACTAGTAATCACTAGCCCCTCATGAATGAGTTCGGACTAGCCAGATTCTACATGTGAGTAAGCTGTCCAACATGGTTCTACCCAGGTGTACGCCTGGGTTTTCCTCCACCGTTAAAGCTTGAAAATTCAATTTCGCCAAACCTCCCTATTTTTGTTGTTGGTGCGATGTTAAATCCCAGAGGGAAAAAACAAACATGAGAAGTAAAAGCACTTTAATCGTGTATTCAACGAGTCTTTGATCTTCACAATGGGACGATGATATAGAATGTCAACAAACCTTGCTACGTAGAAAACAATTCCTGCAAGAACATGTAAGACTTTAGGCTCTGAATTCTGTAAGTGGTCAATAAACACTCAATTAGGTATATGTCAAACACACTGTCTAATCAGAATAAAAACGGCGGAGTAATAGAAAATGTGAATGTCGATTAATTCGACATTCCCCAACAACGCCTATGTGCATCCGAACATATAGGGCACGACATTTGTCTCATACCAAACAGAGGGAAATCAACACACAGACAATTCTATTCGTATAGGACAGTGCACTGATATTGACAACAATAAAGGCAATGTTAATTTGGTGTGGTGTTGGTGAATTTACACACGAACTTATATTTATTAAGGTATTATATTCATAGTACTGTACTTTTTGACAAACCTGATCAATGCTATTCTGTAATGTTAATATCATAAAAATAGTATTGTTTAGTTATCTTCAATTCTGTGATATTTACACCAGATACTTTATTTTTTTGTAAGAGTTGTTGCCCTTTTTTGAAAAATAGATACAAAATTAATTTCTTAAGATATTGTACGGTGACTTATATTTTTCTTTATTAAGTTAATTAATATTGTGAGTTTGCTTCTTTTTACCATTGAAATGGGTCTTCTTTCTGTAATATTTGAAGAATTGGCTACTCCCATAGAGTTTAACTCAAATTTAACGAAGCAACGACTCAAAGGATTGTCATTGTCTTGTAAAAATCTCGTTATTTTCTATCATAGAAACCTGTATAAATTTTAGGGTTCCAATATCTGTCCACTCTATATTATGATTCTAGTTTTACAGGTATCAAAACTTAAAGAACAAAGAATAGCCAACCATTATCACAGCATGTTTGTAGCATACATGAATCTTGTAGACTAAAATGAGCGACATATGAAAGAACAATGATCATAACCTAAGGTCACTTCAAAAAAAAAAAAAAAAAAAAAAAAAAAAAAAAACTGAAATTAGCTCTATACGAAAAACAAAGAATTTTGCTGTAGGTCATTTTAAAGAAAACTTAATATTTCTGAGAATGACGTGATGAAGCGTGTGAGAGTGGGATTATTATTAGCAGAATTTATCCAGAGGGCGACTGACGTCAAATGGTCAGCAATATGACTATACAAATAGACAGTGGAGTAAAACTCAACAAAACATGACAGTTTCGATCTTAGATATGGATGCTATAATGCTGTTACAAGAAAAATATTTTTCCAGAAGTCATAGGTCGATATAAGCGCTCGGCTTACGAATATTGCGCGCGCTTGGTTTATGTAAATCTTAAAGTATGACTTTCCGACATCAGTAATTCATTTATTGGTGTCAAAGGTTACAACGTAATGTGTTAATATCAGTTGAAACTCCCATCATTTCTGTTCAACTACTTATCGGTATGATGGATGTCACATAATTAATCACCAGATAACTTGATATTTACACTACTCAACTTTTATAATCGGTCATCATGGTCTATCTAGGGACTATGACCATCACTCACTTTATTTGATTTGTCACAGAAAAAATGTATAATGTCACTTTATTCTATCATAAGTTTTACTTGTTCTAAAGTATTGTGATAGTTTGCATTTTATCCATAAGTTATCAATTAATTGATTGTCTTAAATGTTTTAATTTGTCTTGTACATTGTATTTAAAAAAAGAAAAAAAATCTAGGTGGCCGATGATAAAGTTGAGCAGTGTAGCACCAATCTCTTTGGTATACTACATTGCGATGATTCCAGAATTACTAATTCGATATTTTGGTCATTCATTTTTATCTGTCCATGTCTTTTGACAATCTGTCATATTACTAGGACCGTTGCTCACCTGCAGCCAATTGTATAAACATTGGTTAACTTTAACCACAGGGTTAAATAAGAGTTTTGGTTAAAATTTTGGTTAAATTGTCGGTTAGCTGTTGTAGAAAATTTTGTTTAAGTTTAACCAAATTTTGTTTTTGTTAAAGCTCAAATAAATGTATCCCAAGTCTAAGATGCTGTTAAATCTTAACATAAATGGTAACCAGTACCAAATTGGCAGCCCTTTTTAAATGTTTAAATGATTTTTTTAATGATTAGTAAACCTAAATGGTTAAAGTTAACCTTGGGTTAAATTAACCATTTGGTTAAAGTTAACCAATGTTTATACAATTGGGCACTGGTGTTTGGTTCGGGAACTAATACTAAAATTAGGAACGCGTATCAAGTTAGAACGTACTTCGTGAGAGAAATATGGCATTCATTTTAATACTGATGCATGAACGTTTTAAGAAGATTTTGAATAAGATAGACATTCACTGAAAAGGTCAAACTGTCACTTGACGACGGCAAGAAAGAGCAATAGTGTTTCTGTTTCCTTCAAATATTCTGTGAACTTCCGTAAACATCTGATAAATATATTAAGCCAAAAACACAATAAAATGATAAGTAATATATGGGATTTTGTGTTGTGTCTGCCTGTTACAAAACAATATTAAACCGTATGAGTAGTCGGATTGTATGGATGAGTCCAATCATCTTACTTCAAATGGCGTCATTCATAAATTCTAAAATTATTGAGATATATTATCGTTATTATCGTATCAATTTAAGTGAACCAATGAAATCACCATTTTGTCAATTTTTCCCCTAATTCCAAAGAGACAGATAACACACTTAATGCGGAATTCAGGCATCAAGAATCTGAATTCATAAATAAGGGTCAAAGAAATTATATTAGTCAGGGAAACAAAATTTACAAAATCATTATTAACTGTCTTAAAAATCTGGATTACATTTATAAAGCTAATTCTCAATCCGTTTTATTCATTAAGCTGACGGACTGCTAAAATGCTTAAATAAATGACTCTACATAAGCCATTTGTGGTGGTATGTGAAGAGCGAATCTTTTTTTAAAAAAATACACATGTTTGTCCTAAATGATCAACTCCTTTTAAAAGAAACGACTTTCATATAAAATGTCATTTTTGGCAAGCTTAATTCGTGTTATATATTTTCTCATCAGTCGTTTCGTTCCCTGGCATGATTAGTGCATAATGCGAATTTTATGATCAGTTTTATGTCCGGACAAATCTGATGTTCTTCATGCGCACCCGTGAAAACACGGTAAAAATGATTGTGACTTCGTGAATCACATACATTTACGTGCAGAAAATGTATAGAATACACACAGAACTTATGTGGCCAAGTGGTTCAAGTCTCCGAATAGTAATTACAAGCCCTTAACGGCTGTGAGTTCGAATCCCAACCGGAAACAGAAAAAATCTAATGTTTGAAGCTGTCGAGTTGCTTGCGGAAGATCGTCTTTTTCTACCCAGGTGTACGAGGGAATTTAGCCATTCACCAACAGCAACAAAGTAGAAAAGTAGTATACATCTACGATTTTATTACTAAGCGTACCCTGGGCGCAGACACCATGTAGTTTAACCATGATATAACTTAATCCGACGTTGCGTTGTCTTCGGTATGATAAGAAAGAAAAACAGTTAACCAGTCCACTTTTGTGTAATGAGAATTTATAATACAACAGTGCACCCGTCAATTTTATGATTATTTTCAATATTAAATATCCGTTTTGCCATACAAATCGCAGAAAACCACATGAATTTTATTTAGGCCGAAATATCCATTTATGTCTTGAAAGAATAAAATTCTGCCATACTTAAAAGTCCGATTTAATTCACTAGTCCATTAATCCGTCATCTTAGACAACAGGAATTGAACGAGTGATGAGTTAAAAGTCTTTTCTGTTGGGATAAAAAAAATCATGCATAAATCTAATGAGAAGGCGCCTCAATAAACAACTTGTTAAAATCTATTAAAATGTTAGAGTAAAACCAACATTAAATCGCTTCTTAATCAACGCTAATGCATACCAGGATTGGTTAAAAAGGGCTGTTTGGCTTGAAAGTAAATGAACACTTCCCCACCAAATAAAAATATTAAATTGATGTATTCAACATTATGTTGAAGATTTGTTACTATTATCCTAAGTTTAAAATAATGCAAACGTTGGTTTTGCGGTTTACGCGACTCAAAACTTTCAACAGTGTGTGGGTAAGTAAGCATTTTTGGTTAATATTAAATGCTTGTACTCAAAACGAAAGGCTAGGAGAAAGAACGAAACAATAAAATCACTGAAATAATTTTTGAGTCAGCAATCATTTAACTAGTCGGTCGCGTAATTAGAAAATAACATTTTTCAGATTGGCCTAATACGGAATAATATTTGTATATTCACTAACTATAGCGGTGTCTTTAATTTCACTAATTTATTAAAATGGACAACAAGACCTTTTGTTGGACACACCATAAGGTATACTGTTAGTAGTGAAACCAAAGTTCTCAAAGATCAATATTCTTACTTTCATGGCACATTAACTCAACAAATGCTCTAAACAAGCTTCACTGATTTCATTTAGATTTGTCAACTTTTATTCCGATGGGAATATTTTTACCATCATATCCAGCCTTGTCTTGCATAAATTTGATTTACCAAAAGATGCGCTTGAAATTGCTTTAACGGTACACATTTTAAATTGTTTGTCCTTTTAAGTTTGTCCTTGTTCGTGACAACATTAAGATATAAGGACGGAAATATCAGTTGAATTAATTTCGTGTTTCCTGAAAACACAATAAACTGAGGTTACATTTGTGGTGTACATTAGAGTTGGTTCACTGATTTTCGTCAGATGTAGATACTTTAAAGTTTATAAAAACATTCTTATTGTCCTATCAAAATAAACCTTACAGCGATTTGGAATAATTTTAAACTGGGCCATCCTTAAAAAATGTTGGTTTGCAGTTACGCAACCGATGCAATCAAAATCCCTGACCAAAACCATTTTTGGGCAATTATGACAAAATTTGTCCTTTACTCCGGCTTTTCGCTTTCAGCGTAAGCCATTAATGTTTACAAACAACGAAAAATGCCAAATTACTTCACTATTGTGAAAGGTTTGGCTCGCATAACCGCAACCCAACATTTTTAAGTATGGCCCAGAATATGCGATTTAAACCCAAAAAATGTATTTCAACCGTTTTATCAATTTTAGAAACAGTTGCTGTAAGACAAACAGAGTTTTATATGTTCTGATTTAATTTACTCCCGGTAACAAATTAAAACCATCAGAAACGATTGTAATTTTAACGTAATCAAACAAGAAATGGAATATTGTTTTATTTATGATAACTCCGAGCACTGAATTAAAGTAATAATACATTGTTGTTTTACTGCATCACTTCATTCTGTAAAATAAAGGATTCGTTGCCATGATTTCTGTTTACAATGGATAAATTCAGGACAGAAATATTTGACTTGAGAAAAATCCCGGTAAGCAAGAGAAGTATTTACAAAGTATATTACGTTCACATAAAACATATCCAAAAGCTTAAAATGTTTCTTTATACTGTAAAACCTTGATATTGAAACCACCAGCGGCACCCGAAGAATTGGTCGCAATAATGAGGTGGCAACATTATCAAGTTGAATTATCGGGGAGTTAGTGAAAGCTTGTCCGAAAATAAGTGGTCTTTATAACAAAGTGGTCGTTGTACTGAAGTGATTGCTATGTGAAGTGTAACTGTATTTTACATTTTGAGAACTATTTTAGTTATTATGAATTGACTATGAATCAAGGCCATCCTTGAACAATTGTTTGTTTGTAATTACGCGACCGACTCATTAAAACCCAAACATTTTTTTCAGAGATTTTGACCAAAACTTCATTCTATTGTTCAACTTTTCGTTTTCACTTTTCAAGCACAGTGCGTAATGTTAACAACAGCAACAAAAATGCAAAATGCCTGCCTACCTTCCCACTGTGAGTTCGGTTGCGAAACCGCAAATCATGTTTGATGTTGGCCTAATGCACACGTTTTGTGTATTTAAGTATAGATTGTTAGATAGAGAGGTCGTTTATCTAAGCAGCAATGTATAAATACATGGCTATTGAATACTGAACATTTTGTGATGAATAAGAAATTATTGAATCAATGGAAACATGTACGGAGTTACCGTAAATATCACATTAATGTACTACTTTATTTACTTGTTATATAATATTATATACAAGTTCACGAAATGTAAATGTTTTAATGACACGCGATATAAGAGTTTTATAACAATATATTGTCTGATACTTAATTCTCTTAAACGTTTTCGTGCATGTTGTTATATTGTGCACTGCATTTTACGTAATATTCAGCAATATTTTATAATTTCTTTAAAATCTATAATTCTGCAATGGATTGGAATCTTATCTCTGTAGCCGTGTGGGGAATGAAACTTGATTAACAAGGTGTTTCCAGATTTATTTGAGCTTTAACAAAAACAAAATTTGGTTAAACTTAAACAAAATTTTCTACAACAGCTAACCGACAATTTAACCAAAATCTTTACCAAAACTCTGATTTAACCCAGTGGTTAAAGTTAACCCTAAACCAATGCGGTAACATAATCGCAATACAACATTAAATAATGGGGTGCCAATGAGTTTTACATGTATTAGAAAAAATATTTGATTAGAAAAATTATTTGGGTATTTACGCATCGCGAATTTGAAAGTACATTTTTTATTGTTAATTTAATTTCAAATAAACTTGTTCCATGCAGGTAACTGTAAGATGAGTAGTATAATTATTTTTCTGATGAGTAGGCGTAATTTTACAAGTTTGTTACATGAGGGATACAAAATCGTATTACAGACTTTGACATTCGATTTTCAAGTTTGTTCTCTGTACTCTCTGCTCTTAAAACTTAACATTATAAGTGGTAACCAAAGAACGCTATTTTATTCTGTTGATAAAAAATTCTCTAATAACACACATAATCATTTGTGATAACAGATGCCTTTTCTTGATGTGTATTTTTTATATTTAAATGGTCATCATTCGAGCACTCCAAACGGAATAATGGTCCAAAGAACAAGATGTGGGCACCGGGGCATTTTTTGCACCGTTCGTAAAGTACAATGTAAACCATTTGTGTTGTTATATGATGATTAAGCAGATACTGAAAGCCTAATTTCATTTAAATGATGCAAAAGAATCATCGGACCGTCTGGAAACGAGATGTTTCCCGTAATATTTATCCTTCCGTATTCCCAGACAATGTTTTGAACTTCTAATTCTAGCGGAATTGATCTTGTTGAAGGAATGTTTAAGTGTTTTCATTCTGTGAAAGGTTTAACAAGAATCCTTCGTCTGCTCCGAACAATCTTAGATAATTACATGCTGCCAAAAGGACCTTCTCTCCGGGCAAACACATACACTGTACTATAATCAAACAACATACAACAGACAGGTCATAAGACGCTTCTATCTTAACACACGTGTTAGCGTATCGGAGACAATATCGTTTCATATATCCGTATATTTATTATACAGAAATTGTTAAATATTTGTCAGTAAGTTGTTTAATTCCTTTTATCTTAAACATTTAAGTACAACGACCGCTTCGTCCTTTACATGGACAAAAATTAATGGGTCGAATAAATGTTGAAATTTGCTGAAATAATAATTCCATATTTTTTTACATTCTTGAAATTTTGTCAGTGCATTCTTGAAACTTAGTGTAAATTTGAAAAGAAAACACAATTCTTTCGATTCCAGAATAGATCACAGAAATACGGCATCAACTTTCAGTGTAAAAAGTACTGCCGTAATATTATATGACTTATAAACAGATTTTAGACAATTTCTATTCTAATGACAAGTCATGTTACCAATTAGATTATGTAAACATTTGACCGTCTTTATTTGTTGTGGTGCCACTGTTTTCGCCTTAATATTGAACACCTCAAATATTGAATTTAATACACTAAATGAAATTTCTGAAATTATGATACTGGTTATACGTGCTCTAAATTCGAAGTAGCATAAAACAGATGAAGAATCGTTAAACTACAACTTCATGAATAAATTCTATATATTATTTAAAACAATCATAGTATAAAAATATCACATTCTTCTGAGGGCGTTATTAAAAACTGCCAGAGAAATAATGTTGACCGAAGCAGCTCCGAAGTTAATATTACTCTTTCGAGGGCTCGCGATTTTTAATAAAGCCCTCTCATAAATGTGATATTTATAATTTATGAGCTCGTACGTTTGTATGTAACTATGCTTTTGAAAATCACCACATGTTTTTATAACGTATGCATTTCATTTATCCGTTGTATCTAAAACAACTACTTGACATTGTCCATTGAAATATCCTGAATTGAATTCCCCTCATGTACGATCTCCAGCTCTACGTGTTCCACTTCTCAAATATATTACAATTGGGATGTTTTTTTAATTTATATAAGAAAATGGTGTATAGGAAAACATATAAAAAAATACTACCTTCCCAAAAATATAACAACCAAAAAAACAACAGCACTAAAATAATAGCGGCATACGTTTTCCCCTAATGGATGTGCCTTTAAACCGTCTACAGCGAAGCTACATGGGGTTTTAACAGTTTTAATGGGGTTCACAACCCATGCTCACCAATTATTTCTCTTCGAATATCTGCAAGCTAATTTAATAGAGTTTATAAGGTGTTGTAAATGTTAGCATATATTTTGAATACTTAAACATCATTGGATCTATTCTAAGAATATAATCCTATCATAAAATGAAATCAAGAATGTTTTACAAATCAATTTGACATCTTGGATGACAGCTTTCTCTAATCTGAATACATTTTCTGAATGAATTCTGCGAAGAATACGCTAAAGAATGGACTTGTTATTTCTGTTGAAAACATTTCCATTAAATCCTGTGATAGCTTTGGGCGAAAAAAGTCCCTGGTTTCCGCTAAGCCAACTCTAGACATTTTTCGGTCTCGGTCAATTTTTTACCGACATTTCCATTAGTTTTGGTTCCTTTGTGAATTATGCTAGAAGAAAATGAAATGAAAAAACTATGAAAAAATCCTGTCGACATACCCTATACTTTTGAGAGATGTCAGCGGAAGTCGATTATTTTTTGGCCTTATATAGTACAAGACAACGTTAATATTTACATATACATGGGATACAAAAATACTTTTTTAAAAATGTTTAACTGCTTTCCATCACACGAATTTCATTAGTCATTATTCTGGGAAATTGCAGACTTCCTCAGAGTAATGCAATAATGCCAATACTGCTATATTTAGTAATAGAATGTTGGTATATGAAGGAGGGAACAAGCCGTGTCGTCCCAAGTGATTTCGTTTTCTAGTTCAATACATCATTAATCAACCACAGACCACCATGCATTGCCTGTAGCTTTAACCATATGACAGTGAACAGCGCCTACGCATTATCCTGAAGCTGTGGATATGAAACTCAATTTTATATATTTTTTCTCTGGTGTTGAACGTCGCACCAAAAGCTGATGTCATTTGGAGACTTTGCCAGCTTTGTATTAAACGAGCGGCGAACGAAAGTTGATCAGTAAGATATCCGGATTAGAATATAACCCCAGGCGTACTCCTGTGTACAATCGGCCCTCATTAAGTTAGCTGGACAGCTGTATGATCCTGACTAATTATTTCATCGGTTAACTTTTGATAGTCATCGTTATTCTACCGACGAGTGTTCACCGTATTATTAATTCATCCTCACAGATTTACGCACAATCTAACATGTTCGCCAATCCTCCTTTGAAAAGTGCCATATATATATACATTCCAGTACTGGCTGATGTCCGAAAACAAAGCACACGAAACGATAGCTGCTATATGTCTGTCCTGAACGACATCTCTTTGTACACGTCTATCATTATAAGAAACATCTATTGTGTGATACACAATAACTAGTATCATGATACCCATGTCTTCAGCTTTCATTACTTCACTTGTGAGCCGTTTTTTGTTGTTGTTGACTATGCACTGAACATAATGATTTATTGCTTCACCAATTTCAATCAAATGTGTCCACATTCATGCCTAATGGAATATTTTAGTGCCATAGATTTTGTAGCGGTCTTAAATCATGTTCAACAAAGTATGAATTCAATCGCAGATAACAAAGTGTCTGTTGTCAGTTTTATTGACAAAAACAGCATTTCCTGTTCACACGAAAATAGCAGACTTATCTATACAGTGATATCTATAACATATTCCGATAAGAGCGTACGATAAAACGTCGAAAATTGTATATCGTTTTATTTCAATAGTTATAACTAGCAAGTTAAAGTAAAGAGGTATTGTTATTTTACAACTATCTTCCGTTCTGTAAACATGAAAAGTATGTTGGAACCAAATTTCGCACGAGATGAAGCTGTCCAGCTAGCTTAGGGGAGGTTGGTGGTTCTAGCCAGCTATAAGCCTGGGGTCTTTCTCTACTGTCAAAGCTGGAAGGTCACCTAACTGCCCTGGCTTTGATGCGACGTTAAACTCAGTGAAAAAGGAAAATGTGTCGCTGTATTTTCTGCCTATTATGAACACTATCGTGAAGGACAGAGCCAGGTAAATGACAGACTGAAGTGTATACAAAATGCACTGGAATTCAATTGTAAAAAACTTTCTTTCGGAGCAATTTACAAATACATGTATGTTAAGATTTAGGTCATCCTTAAATAATGTTGGTTTGCAGTTTTGCGATCTTATTAAAAAATCCCTCGACTTCCATTTTATGCCATTTTTACAAAACAGATTTATCATTCCAGCTTTACGTTTTCTATACAAGCATATGATGTCAGCAGAAATAACGCCTGACTACCTACCTACCTACCTACCTACTTACCTACTTACCTACCTACCTACCTACCTACCTACCTACCTACCTACCTACTTACCTACCTACTTACCTACCTACCTACCTACCCACCTACTTACCTGCCTGCCTGCCTGCCTGCTTGCCTGCCTGCCTGCCTGCCTGCTTGCCACCTGCCTGCTTGCCTGCCTGCCTGCCTGCCTGCCTGCCCTGCCCTGCCTGCCTGCCTGCCTGCCTGCCTGCCTGCCTGCCTGCTTGCCTGCCTGCCTGTCTGCCTACCTGCCTACCCTACCTGTACCTACCCACCTACCTACCTACCAACCTACCTACCTACCTACCTACTCACCTACCCACCTACCTACTTACCGCAAAGCAACATTTTTTTTACGGATGACCTTACAAAAGGTTTTATATATAATTCACATACAAAGTCATGCTGTAATATTGATACTCATAATGAGATCATAAATGTAAGGTGGGTAATAATCTCTTCATAATATTGATAATTACACGGGATCTCTATCACATTAGCGTATTTTGCCAACTTTTTTAACAAAATATTACATGTACACATTTTGTATAATGGTATTATATATTTGTTTGTTAATTTCGTCAATTAAGTTTGGTTTTCTTAGGGTATGTGCGAGGTGGAGCCCATTAAGCTAGTTTTAACTCTTAGTAGCTTCTCTGCCGACCGTTTCAAAGCGGTACACTCCGGAAAAATGGGTTTTGACCTAAATTCTTGTACGTCCTATGTTTTGGGTAGGTTTTGGGTTGGTAGGCTTTTTGGTAAAGTAATATTTTGGGGATGGAGAGAGAGATTTTGTAAGTTTTTTTTTTATATTTACAATATATTTATTGGCACTATAAGGTGAATCATCGTGCTGGAATGAATTCAGTTACTGTCTTAAGGTCAAGCGGAATACAAATTGTTATTCTAATTGTAGATGTGATATGACTGTAAGAGAAAATGTAGTCAGCGATAACGTTAATTGAAATTTACCTTGTCATTATAATTCTTGAGCTTCTTTTACAAGAAATAAAAGACAAATTACAAGACAAGAGAAATTTTTATATCACGTCAAATAAACACACAGGGATACTCAGAATTGTCGAGATATATCACTAATAAGGTAAAAACAGCAGCACGAGCTACATGCAAACAAACTACGTATCGGAGCTGAATTTTTATTATATTGGCTAAAAATAATACTGTTGAGGCTAATTTAGATAAAATCTTTCATTATGTCAGTTATTTGCACTGAACGTGGCTAAGAATTAATTCATTAAGCATGAAATATGAGGAACATTTAGCGCTTTATTAAATTCACGTCAACACTTCTTTGATCTGGCTTTCTCCAAGTTTGATTTGTAGAGATTAGTATTCCATTATGGCACTTCTTTGTTTAATGTTTCAAATTCATTTTGCGAATTGTCTTAATTTCACATGGGTTATTCAAAGCATGATTCAATTGTCATTTTCGTTTTGTGACATGGAGTGAAATGTGATCAATATCTATTATAACGCGGGAAATATTCGTGCTGAACAGCGTGCAAAATGTGAAATGTAATGAGCTAATATATCTATCAGGATAGAAAACAATTCAATTAGCAAGAGAGTATGCAGACATATGTGATAATTGGCGTTCTTAGAGCTTAAAATAAACATTAACTTCGGTGATGCATAACTACATAGCTCATGCGTGTAAATCTATAACAAAATCATTAGAACAATTCCATTCCGATTAGACGGGCTTCATTAAGTATTCTTCCGTACAAAACGGTTTGTTACACGGCTTGTGAACCTGTCTTTCAAATTGTTGCTTAGAAGCAAGACAAAGTTGAGTAATGAATTAACACCATTCTAAGCAAACATATAACACCTATGCTGTCTTCACTTTGCTTACTTTGCTGTCGTTTGTTTATAAATGACAAACGTTGTGTTGTGAAATATTAATATTTATGAGGACCCTATTAATCCCAAAAATGTATGAAATACGCTTTTTGGATTCCTCATCATGGACACATGCATATTGATAGATTACGATAGTATCAAGCTAGTTTCCGGAAGGTTAGTGGTTCTATCCAGGTGTTCACCTATGGACTTCCTCCATCGCCATAGTTGGAAAAGTCGCCAAATGAACCTCGGCTGTTGGTGTGACGTTAAACTTCAGAGAATAAAATGTTACAGTATATCATTACTAATTTACATGTCTGTTGTGTTCAGTTATTTACCTAACGTTTTCAACTAAAATATTGTGAATTGAGGTCCACTCATAGAATTATATTTTCCCATACGTATTCCCCTCCGTAAACAAATGACACAATTACGACGTTTCTCAGCGTTCACCGATCTATTCGATAGTCTTACGATTAATATCTGCAATTAGATTTGTTTGATGTTAAGCGATTCATCAGCGAAACTCATCATTAATGTCAACAATAATCAGATAGTTGTTATTAATGCAACTGGTGAAATTGGAAAGGAAGATAAAGTACCGAACATTCATCAGAAACATTACATTTGTCAACAAGTAACGAAAATGCCATAGAGGCGTCCATGTTGTTGATACACGAACGACTTGATTGGTCTTATTAAATTATTTTTTACAAGAATCGGTTGTGCTGTATTATTATGTAAAAAAAAGTATATGGTTGAACAAAATATTCATGTTTTCGACTACCTGACGACCCTAAAGTTTCTAACAGTAAAAAATGAAACCAACCGAGATATTGCTGAACTATTTGATACGAATCGTGCATTGAAAGTACGAAAAGATAAAGAAAACAAAATAGAGAAGTTTTGCGACTTACCTTCCTATTTTGGGGTCAAGTAACCGGAAATACAAATGGCCTTAAACATCACAAGCCCCTGACCGATGTAAATTCGAATCCCATCAGACAAACATATGTCAGGAAGGTGTCTACACAGGTGTTTGTCTGGGGTTTCTCCCACAGAATAAAATTATCCTGCTAAAGACAATTTACGTAATTATGTCCTTGTATTATATCATTTATATATAGTGGAACTTTTGCCCAGTTTTCGCGTCACAGGCGTTCAACAGACAAGGTAGTAAATTATGGCAGGAAAAAAACATTGAACTTCTGTTATTCAAAAGAAAACTATTTGCCTAATATTTCCTGCGCAAAGTAGATATTGTTTTTAAAACAGATGTAAGCGGTATTTGGTGAGTTGATGTTCAGACTAACTCTTGCATTGGTATTACTGATGTCAGTTCACGGATTTGAGTTGTTTTGTTTTGTGTAAGTACCGCGCAAGACATATTCATTAGAATACAATACTTTAGACAATAGAATCGGAATGAATATAAATTAAAACATTTGAAGTTACTTTTTGCTCTTAGTGCAATAAATCGGCGAATCCCTGGGCCATAATTCCTTGGGAGCAATTTGCATCGTCATTGCTACCAAATTTTTCAGCTACAATCCTTTTACGAATATTCCTTAAAGCGCAACCATAATTGATGAGACTTAACTGAAAGACTTAGTTCGCTACGAACAACCAGCTTTCTTGTTTCATTTGGAAACATATGAAGCCTAAATTACTGAATTACAAAATACAACATGCTAATGGCAATAGAAAGTTTTTTATGTGTAGACACTTTTGTGATATATAGCCCCGACTTCGCCTGTTCTTTTAATTTGTATCATTCTCGTTCGTAAATGTATGTTGTATCTGTTTCAAATAGTATGTTTAATGTTATTTTAAGAAGGGACGTATTTTCCTTTTGACTTAAATATAGATCTAGAATTATCGCTTTACTATTTATGCGTCAAATAGGAACATATTTATGTTGTTGTTAATAAAGACGTCTTGAACGTGAATTTATAGCGTACTGCAGAAGAAAATGTGAATAAACAACATTTTAATCCCGCAATGAAAATTCCCTGAACATATTTGGTATAGATTATGTTTACATGGATTCGACAGGCATAAGTTTGAACCTAAATCTTTTAGCAAATATTGACCGCAAAGGACTTCTTCCTGACAAGTCAAAGAGAGATATATTCTACACGTACTGACAATGCAATTATAAAAGACAAAATTGACTGCATTTGGTTTGAAATTTTCAGACAACAGATCCCATATACTTTCCAGCCCGAAATGAATAATGTCAGAAATCCATCCACATCTCATGAGGTGGAAACAATTTGGACGCCTCCAGCAGCGCATGTGCAGACATAGGACACGTATAATACACTTGTAAATAATTTAGTACCTTATACTCTTTTGTCCAAAATATTTCTTCAGGGACATAATTAACCACATTTTTAACGAATATTTATTATTATCCTTTTTCAATCAAGTAGTCCAGTACATTGTATAGACTTCTTCATTATTGTTCATTCTGAATCTTTTTACCATCTATCCTCGTATATATTATGCTTTAATGAAAATAAAAATTAACAAAACAATAATTGTCATTTTATTAATGTAATAACAACGTTGCTCAATACACGGCCCTAGATGCCGTATTTAACTAATTTTATGGCAAGAACAACCACCCTGCCTGTTATATAAACTAAGTCTGGCACTGAAATGAAATGATATATTTTGTTTTAATTGTGATTTCCTTCGTTTTCCGAGGTCTAATGTGACCATCGTCAGGTAGTCTGCTTGTCTCTTTTAGTTCTATATAATGACATAGGCCACTAAACGCAATGTCGATATTTCAGTATTAAACAATGTCAATGAATTGTTAAGAAATAGCAGGGACTCTTCATCAGAGTCTGTTGATTCAATGATCCACTGCCGAACTACTGCCTACACTTTGAAGCTTAGGTTCAAACGATAAAGTATCGGAGAAATGTTTTTATATCCACAACTATTCATGATTAAATTGCGTCTTTTCCTGTACTTGTTCTTTATGCAACTGGAAATTTATTTAAAACATAAAATACACAACAATAATCTCAGATTATGTGTAAATGTCGTTTATTTAGTATGTAATAAATGACGGAAAAACATATATAAAAGATCATTATAGAAAGACTAAAATTATATTGGCTGGGGTAATTGCACTATATCCATTTACTGCAAATAATCTTATAATTTTGATGAGAAGGGTGCCATTATCCCAGCCATGACATAAACCTTTTAACATAAATGAACATTTACATAAAGAAAGTGGTGTCTAAAAAGTTTATCATAAATTAACATTCCATAAAGAAAGTAGTTCCTAAAAAGGCCTTAAAACCAAAACAAATAGCACATGGCTGATATTTCATGAACAGAATAAGAACGTAACAAATATTGGTAGGTAGGTGGGGAGGCAGTGGTTAAATTCTTTTACTGCACATGTAAATTTTGTCTTCATCATGCCGCGTTTGAAATATAATCTGATTAGACGAAAACAGACAACGTTGTAACAGCCATAAAAAAGATTTATATCGCGGGAGAATTTGGGAATAGCCAATTAACTAAATTATTGCGAAGATTATCTCCCGTTGTAGTAACAATAGTTTGTACATAAAACATTTTACAATTTTTATAAAATGTTATTTATGTCGATAATAATACAAATGAATAGTTTGCATTTACTCAGATTTGACCTAAAAAGGACATGATCTACATTTTGCTGTCCGCTTGTACTTCACGCAACATGACATTTACCCAAGCACGGGCGTTTATTTGATTCATTAGTACTATCACCATTAGCATATGATGAAATGTTCATTCTAATTTAATTCCAATCTTTTTGTTTCTTTCCGGGGTAAGCGTGAAGTTGGACCACAAAACTAGTTTACCCCCTCCAGTAACTTCGCTAAAGACTATATCAAGGCGATACCAGTCAGGGAGATTATGTTTTCTCCTCCGTTTTTTTTGTGTATGTGTTAATAGGGTTAGGGATAGCATTTTTGCGAAGGAGGGATTTCTTTTGAGAATCCTGATATAGCCTAGTTAGTGTTAAAAGCACCGTAAAACACCAATCAACCAATCTTTTAGGAATCCTTTTCTGGTCCATATTTATATGCATTTTCTGATACGTGTGCACAAATAGTCTTATTCAGCCAAGCTCTACAAGACCAAGCGACTCTATAGAATACATATTCATGCATGGATGTGCTTAAAGGCTACAATCCTATCATTATTTAAAACCCTAATTGTTTTCCAAATCTTTTCATCTGTTGTCAGAGTAAAAGACCCCTCCGGAAAATAATACCTTAAAAGCTCTTTTCGCTCTCGATTAAACATCATGCAAGTATTATAGGATGAAAACGTTAAATAATTAACTTCATAAAATCCCTTAAAACATTCCAATACACGCGGGGAAAGCTACCTTCACGAAAATTTTAACTTTGAAATTATGTTTATGTAACTGGAGAGGATCACAAACAAGCTATCCCTGAGATATGTATATGTTTCTAAATCAGAATCTTCTCTACCAGATCATCCGCCCACCTGCCCCGCCCCGCCCCGCCTACCTACCCTGGTATGTCCATTTGTATGTTGCTTCTTTCTTTCAGATCAGGACACTATGTTCCAGTGTCATGATTTATCCTAATTTTAAATTCATCTCCACTGATGTTTAACTCATACAGAACATTATGTTTTCTTCATTGATTCCCATCAGATAAGCAAAGGATTCCTAGAAAAAAAACACATACAAAACATTCTACCTTCCATAATACAACCACCCCTCCCCAGATTCTTCAATCCAAAACCCATCCGCACAGGACTATACAAAAAATGGAGGACAAAACACCGTCTCCCACCGCTAGGTACCGCCCTTTAACAGTCTCTGGCAAAGCTACAAGTGGACGAAACTAGTTTTAAGGGCCCAACCTCATACTTACCTCAGAAAGAACAAAAACAATAAAGTTACAAAAATAAATAATATAGTGTTCACATTTAGTCAAAAGACTGAACCACAATTTTGATTGGCTCTCAATCACTTATACAATAAGACAGACTCCGAAGCCATGGAATTATTCTTGATGTAACCGTAATAGACAAGAGAATCGGTAAACACAGTTTCATCATAACATACTAAAAGGGTTATTGTCAGTACGCGACCATTTTATAACTGATACTTGCAAAGTACTATCTATACTATCTATTACACGCGAAATCAGAATTCTGTAACGAAATATTGTCTGAAAATGACGATAATTTAAAGATAATAACCGCTGTTTGTTGTACACCATACAGTGTTTTAAGATTCTCATAAGACGTAATAACATAGTTTGAATTTCAAGAGAACTTCTATTTTGTTGATGTTTTACAATCAAGAAGAAAAGTTCCTCTATCGTAAAAGATATGACTAGTTATAAACAATGAATATAATTTAGTTTTGTGTTTCTGCAATTCTAATTTGAGCAAAGAAAACATTCAACAGCGTCCCGAGCGGCCCAAGTCAATGTGTACCGTTACAGTAATTATGATATATAGATACTTAATAAAATAATTCGTGGTTGTCTTATGATGGGTCTCATAGCTCAAATACCATATTTTATCTTTTATTTCTCCAAAAGGAACGCTGTTATTGTATGCTTAACGGGTTTCCACTCCATTTGTATTCTCTGGTGTTGTAATTATTATCACTAATAGGTTCGATAAATGCAGTACTTTTTTATAATGAATTTCTTGCGAGTCATTATGCCTCTAAATTATTTCTTTCCAGTCTTGACATTAAAAATGGTCAGTCTTAAAGCATACAGACAATAAATTTCATGGTGCGTTTTCATTTACCGGCAGTATGAATGCCGTCTGTGGACTGGTATATGTAACTTATGCGAGTCCTTTCTGACTAATGTACGACAATGAGGAATCCATGAGCAAGTGGTTATGATCACTGACTTGTAATTAATAGCCCCTCACCGCTGTGAGCTCGTTCGAGTCCCATCCGGGACAAAATTTGCCAGGAAATTGTCCAGCTAGCTTACGGAAGGTTGGTAGTTCTACCCAGGTGTAAGCCTCGGGACTTCCTCCACTGTTAAAGCTGGAAAGTCGCCAAATGACCCTGACTGTTGGTGCGACGTTACACTTCAGAGAAAAAAAGTGATGTGCGACAATTTGTATAATGCACAGTTTAACCGACATTAGCACGGGGCATACCATTTCCCTGTTTTGAACAAGGTTTAAATAACTATGTTTTGACATGAAAATTGTACATATCATGCTTCTGCTCATAAATATTTTCTGGAACAAGGAATATTGACTGTACGTCAGATTTTAATTCATCCATCACACTTAGAATAATGTAGGCAGTACTTTAGACATCACGAAAACATGTTATAAGTCGGATGCCAACGATATCACATCGGCTCTAATTACAATGTGCTGCCATTTTGTGCTGTCATTTTCTTTGAGAATGTTCTGGTAGGTACATCAACTTGCATTTCAAAGCAGTGAATGCTAACTCGACACTTCCCATTGACCTTTCCAATATTGAGGACCACTTCGGCATGGATACTCCTCTGATTCATGTGGGCGAACAAATGAGACAATTACACAACGCGCTTTCTCCAAATGCTAAACATTAATTTCAATTCGATTATCATAATAACTGTAATTAATTTGGTTTGATGCAGAACCATTCAACAACGGGAAAACAATAATTAGACAATTATTATTAATGCATCGGATGGAAATAGAGAGGAATATTAATTGAACATTGCCGTTGATTCCGAGCTGTTTGGCATAAAATATACTTGACCGGGCATATTAAAGTGAACGTTTCAAGAAGGAACAAACTTCATTGTGTTTGTTGTAAAAATACCTAAGTTGACTAGAGGTGTTGATAAAGAACTTGTATTAACGCAAAAAATGGCGAATATTCTCGGTGTATCACACTAGACATTTGAACTTACTTACTTTGTCAATGATACCAATGACCAATGACTTGAAATAATAGGAATGTGCTTAATTAATGTGACATTTTTGCACGAGTTCATGCTTAAATAAACGTTCTTACTATGTATGTATGTATGTTTAATATATATATTACAGTGAAACCTCGATATTGAGACCGCCTTGGATACCTGAGAAAATGGTCGTAATATCGAGTAGGTTGAGATAGAGAGGAAATATTAAAAAACGGTCTAGAAGTAATTGGTAGTTGTAATGAGGTGGTCGTTTTGTTGAGGTGGTCGCTTAATGAGGTTCCACTGTATTAGGAATGTCACTTTTCAATAGATGTTAGCTGTCTTATGTGTTTATATATTTTCCTATTCGAAAAAATTCAGACAGATGGTCTTTACATAATATCATTAAGATAACGAGATGTTTCTCTTATCGTCTACAGAGTTCGATGTAAACAAATTGGTAGGTAGTGCGTCGCGTATTGTCAACACTGAGAACCTGGATTCGTTTAGATGTGAAGCAAAATACAGTATCCCTTAATACATGAACTGGTTTTTCTCAGACAATATTTTGTAGCATATATTCATATGGTATTGATTGCCTTCTTTGACAGAATGAGGAACTACGTTCCTTTTTAAGAATGTTTTCACAAAGGTGGTCTGTTCCTAACAAGCTTGAGTAATAATATGGTATGCAATCAAAGGAACTTTATTCTTTTCAGACAAACGCATTAAACGTATAACGTAGAACAACGAAACATTTGATTGGTCAGAAGGCGTATCATTAGCATACATATGTAATACATACGGAACAATCAGCTTCCATCAGTCCTTAATGATGAAATAAAACCACGTGGCTAGGCATAGTTCTTAATCAGACAAATTGTAAGACCTTTTTGCCAAAATTATATGAATGCAATAATCACTTTGTCCGTTTTGGGAATACATGTAAAAAATACTGAAAAGCTTCAACAATATGTGAAACGGATAGTTGTCTGTTTTTTGTTATTACAAATCGGAAATTTTGCATTGTAAAGTGTTGATGATTTTTATGCAACTATCAAAATTGAAATAATTTCTTCCAAACAATATTGGATTGTAGTAAAGTGAGATTAGCAATCAATGTTAACCACACAGAAGTAAGATGATATGAGTTGTAAAAAAGATTTCCAGTCTATTTTAACTACGAATGTTCAGTTACAATAATAACTTATTTATTCTGGTTTATTCAAGCAAATTGTTTAACCTTTAATTTCATCATAATGTGTGATAAAGCCATGGCGAGTTTGTTGTTGCTATTCAACTTATAATCATTATTCAATTATAGAATTAAACATGTCGTACAAAGGTATGAAAATAATATTATGGTCGTAATACTACGTTAAGATGTAAAAGGTCCGACAGGAACCTCCGTGGTCAAGCAGTTATGGTCCCTGACTTGTAACCATTGTACCGCTGTATGTTCGAGTCCCACCGGAGACGCAATTTCACCTGTGAGGAAGCTGTCAAGCTAACTTGAGGAAAGTCGATGGTTCTATCCTGGTATAAGCCAGAGGGTCTTTCTCTTCCTTTAAAGCTGGAAAAGTGACCAAATATCCTTTGCTGTTGATGGGACTTTAAACTCCAGGAAAAATTAAAGGTTTTGTTCACATTTGGACAAAGTGAGAAATTCAAACAAATACTTTGATGTCGGACAATTGACACACCGCCAAAAATATTTTGCGAACGTCAAAAATTCGAATCGTAACTTCTTCAAAAATCGCGTGCATGCGAACCAACGATGATATGCGCTAACATGGAAAGCATTTCTACTCGCGACCATTCCATGGGCTTCTTAATGTTATTGATCTGAACATTCGTATTTTGTTTGCTACATGAAATATGCTGTGTGATTAGAATATTGTCATAAAAGGAACTAACAGAGATAGTAATTACTTTCTAAATCAAGGCAAAGAAATTAAATAGTCTAGAATCTAACGACGTAATTTTGCCGTGCGACTGTGTCAAAAGGTTTTTGCTAAATTGAACTGAAATAGGAAGACATTTTACATTTCTCATGAGGACGTCTCATGTTTATAACTGTTTTCGGAGTCTGCATGACCTGTCTGCAGCTGATTTTCAGTGTCTCAGAGACAGTTCTTTGGCTTCAATCACAATTTTGTTAAGATTAATACCAAACTCATTATCAAGAATCTGAGTTTGGCATTGTTGTTGTTATTTTTTTTACTTAGACGAATGAATAAACAGAATTTCTTCATTGTTACTACTATTTATTTCACGTATCTTGGGTCTTATGTTATAGTGAGGGTATAACCATATTAAACCATTTCATCCGTTGTAGGTTGTTAAATGTAATATTTGTCCACATCAATCTTTAATTTTCTCCAACATTAAATAATGTAATAATTATAAAGTTAAGAAAATGAATGATGGGGAAAAGATGGAAACCATCCCACCTTCCATGAAATATTCCTTCCCCTTAACCCAACCCCACCAAACACATAGGACCATAAAAACTCTCCTTAAGTGCAACGCATTAAACGGTGTATAGCAAAGCTACAGATGGTGGTTAAACTAGTTCTGATTAAATCATCAATCTATCTTCGGTCTTCAGCTAATATTTGACGCTTTGATAATATTACTGGTTGATACACGTATGCTTCATTCACTCCCTTTACAAACAAACCTTCCTTTTCCATTTTTCTATCCCGTTTTTATTTTCATTTTTCATGAATCTTTGACAGCTGTTAGGAGGTATTTTACTTACTATGTTAATAACTTCTTTTTTAACTGGGGTTTAACGCGCGCCAACAACATGGGTCATCGGACCACATTTCCATATTTAACGGTGAAAGAAGACTTCAGCCACACATCCGGGTAGAACCATCAACTTTCCGTACACTAGCTGGTCAACTTCCTCACCTGTGAAATTTTGTCCTGGGTGGGTTTCGAACTCGCAACAGTGAGAGGCTAATGATTACTTGTCACAGGCCATAACCGCTTGACCACGGAGGTCCACAATGCGTTGTACAGTGCTTTGTGTTAATTTGTGGGCTCGGACTTGATTTGATTATGACTATTTGTCTTCTTTAAACTATCACATTTTACGTTGCCCTTACCCAAAATCCTTTTATATTTCATCTTAGAATATTTATTAATCTTACTGCAAATAAACGGTGTATTGACAAATCCTGTTATTGGACAATCTGCCTGTCGTTATATCAATACGATCACATATGACAACTGTGGAATGTTGGAAAGTTATAACTTTAGTATGAAAGTTCATAACGCCACATATAGTTTGTCTCTTGTTGATGGGGGCCGTTGATATAAGTGAAATGATGTCCAAAAATATATCAAAAATGAAATTACAAGAAATAAAACTGAGAAGATAATCATACGCGAATTGGTCCGTTCTTGACAAAACAAGAGTTCTGTCTAAAATCATTTTATAATTTAACACAGAAAATTATAAAATGATTTTAGACAGAATTCTTGTATCAGTATATCAGTATATAATACCACTTATGATTTTCCGATACATGGAGGCACAGAATCGTTTCTGCACTGCCGAAAGTCTCTTTTAATAATGAAAGGAGAATTAAAATTTCCAATTTATTAGCGACATATTGTTCTCTGTGATTGGCTCTATGATTTTTGTTGACAATAAATGTTGATCAAATTCCACTGAAGCGAAGATTTCTGCGTTTTTTTAATATTTAATCAATGAAAATGAAATAATAAATCGCAATCGTTATAAATTTTCGGTATTTGTAACACAATAGTACCGATGTCGGAATTAGCTGATCAGATTGCGAATCGCAGACATTTTTGTCAAACTCGCGAGAAATACTTTTTTGTACCATCAGGTACGATTTAGGGAATTGTCCATGTTTAAATCTACTTGATGTTATCAATATAAAATTTAAAGTGACAATTTGTATCCTGGTAACATTATTTAGAAGACAAGAATTCGTCTCAAGCAAACCTAGAAGTAATTAGACATACTTGTTCGCTTTCCTTTAACTTTAACTGTAATGGTTAAAATGCATCATGGTGCATCAACTATAATAAAATCTTGTAAAGTAAAATATCAAACAGCGACCACTTCAATATAACGACCACCTTGTTATAACGACCACTTCAATATAACGACCACCTTGTTATAACGACCACTTCAATATAACGACCACCTTGTTATAACGACCACTTATTTTCGGACTGGCTTTCTATAACTCCCCTATAAATCAACTTGATAATGAGACCACCTCATTATTACAAGCGATTTTCGGGTCCCAAAGGTGGTCTCAATATCGAGGTTGTACTGTATTCAAATTTACTGAGAGTGTAAGTCATACGTGACAGTAAGTACACTATTATCCTTTGTTTAGTATTTTTGTTACTGTAGGAAAAACGCTGGTCAACATCACTTCAGTTATGTAAGGTAAACGTCAAAAACCGCTAGCTTGTTGCCTCCACACATTGTGTAAATTTATTAACCAACCAACATGAAGTGCGGTTATGAGACAGGAAATAAAAAAATGTAGGGAATATCTACTGCAAAATGTTTTGCACAGAAGAATGTATTCCGCCCGGGTTTTGCACCTGCAATTTTGCGATAAAAAATCTGTCTTTTGCCGACAACAGGTTGGGTCCGATCAAATCATGAAGTTAGTAGAAGGGACACACTCCATGAGTGAGAATTGTTTTTATTTCAAGAAACTTAGATGCAAGGTCTGTCCTACCGAGCAGTTAATTAAAACAGTAAGTCTGATAAATTAACTGTCTATGACCGTTTAGTATCATAATTACGTTGTATGTGCGATCGCGCCAGAAAACTACAAATCGACAAATATAATACTAAGTCTTAATCATGTTTCTTACACAAAACACGTGACATTTATGGACGCCAATGGACCTATAAATGTGTTGTATGAATCATACCAATTTTACTTTAAAACGCTCATGATTTTTTATATATTCGTTTATCTGTCATCTGGGAGGATTCTGGAATTAAACTTGGCTGCAATAAAAGCTGATATAAGTGCACGAATGAATTATACCAAGAGAGGTTCAAGAAAGGTGTAGATTTTTTCATTATTTACTTCTATCGTGATAAAATGATAAAATTTATAATGACAAACGTAGACGTGTCGGGACTTGGCAGCGATCGTCCTCTTTTCTTACACCGATAATTTGTAGTCTAGATTTTTTCAACAGTACATAAAGTAAAAATGTTACATTGGTTATCAACATATAAAATATAAATCGTACTGCTTTGTCAGTAGTATGTGACCTAACTGTATTGTTATGTATTCCTGAACTTGTAGCGCTACAAATTGTGTAAAAACGATTAATTACAACTAAAATCGTTTCATCCGAAGTTTTTTCGCTATTTGGATAAATAGTTCGTGGGTTCTTTTTGAAGTGAAATGTAGAAATAGTATGGCCTCTGTATTTGAATAGCATTTAGTAATTTAAACTTCTCCATAGTGACAACATCATCATAGTGATGTATGATAATTATTATGTAAACACAAAAAGCAAATTAATTTAAAGATGTACGCACTGAAATTGAAACTGGAGACAACTCACATCAGATATTTTCTTGCAGGCCTAACGTAGTGATCTCCCTTGAATCAGTATAAAAATCTCTGAGTGATTTTATGTAAAAATCTATAAATATATGTGCACATAACATCTTATTATTTAAACATGACATTCATTAACATATTATTACATTCTCTGGAACACGTTCCTTTATTTCCTCATGTTCATTTGACCACACACAGATCACAATATTCGACAAAATTAATTGTAATCGTAAAATGAACAAAGGGAGCGAACTGATATATTATTATCTAATGTACTATGCTCTTGTTACTTCCCTTAGTCATAATGCTTCATTGCGTAAATTGGTTCGAACTTTGAAAAAAATGTAATATGTTATCTATTAAAAAACTTTAAAAAAACACACAAGTATATAAGAATCCAACAAGTTGAATGATGATTACTTTCTAATTCATCTTTTTACGTGATATTTTCAGAATACAGCCCCAGTTCTGATATGTTTAACTCGGTGACTTATCTTTGGCTTTAAGTCCGGTAATTTTTCATAGTATTTCATAGCCTCGTTTCCATCGTCTCGTATATCATCATATCTGTAGAAAAACAATTTATCTCTTCCCGTTATAATTCCTTTATCTAGCACCACGTGCAAATCCCAATCGGAGTAAAAATCTACAATCCAGCGACTTTTGATATTTTCTTTTCTGTGTCTTACACAAGCTGGATCAAATTGTAGAGATTTAACTTTCACATTTGTTTGATTTTCGATTAAAGATTTTGCATCCCTGTGTGAAGAGATACCGTTATCTCGGAAGCTGAACACCGCTGCCAGAGGCCGGGAATCCGAACGCGAGGCTTTTGAAAACCGAAACATCTGTCGTCCTTTTGGAAGTCTGTTATATTTCGAATTCGTCTGGAAAAATATAATAAATCGACTGAAAAGTAAATAAAACAGATTGAAAATTTCAACAATCGTAAATAGATTTCAAGCGTATGTTAAATTCATCAACAAAAAACGCATGCGAGTGTTATAAGTTAAACACATTCTTACCTCACTGAACCATAAATAAATGAATTAAATAAGCACAAAAAAATTTTAAATTTTGCCTGAACACACCAGAATATGGCACACTAAAATAGTCGTATTTGAACAGCGTTGCCTGACCGTATGATCCATTTAAAATTTTGTATAGACTACGTCAATAATGATAAAATTGTACACATGATAGCATTTAATATTTGTTTATACACAATGAAATCTGATATGTTTTGATTGATAATAAATTAATACGGAGTACACGTAACGTATTGATATCTACCGTAAATATACCTCCAACAATTCTTTTATGAAGTACACACAATAAATAAAGGCGCTGTGCTATAATTTGACTCGTTGAAATGTAAACAAATCTTTGTATATTAATTAAACGTGTTTGAATATGTAAATTATTACAGGATTATAACATCTCCTGTTCAGGTTTTAATTCTTTTAAACTCAGGATTCACTATTAATGAGTTTTAATTACAATAACATGTATTTCAAATTAAACAATGTACAGTAAAACCTAACATAGCTACCACCTCAATATTACGTATTACGACCACCTTGTTATAACGAACGTTTATTTTCGGACCGACTTCCAATAACTTCCCTCTAACTCTACTTGATAATGAGACCACCTCATTAATAAAACCGATTACCGATTCAAAAGGTAGTCTCATTGTAGAGGTTTTACTGTATACGTGATGCCTGCAAGGTATTGCCAAAACCTCATGCGACACCTAATGCACGGTCACATTACAAGATGCGAATTTTGCGCGAGTATAACGTGACCTCCAAAACGATAATATGCCGGGAAAATACTCGATTCTGTCTGAAATCTAGGTGTGTCTATTGAATGACTGTTATCTTATATATTTATACGGCTGCAGCCGTGGTCCAGTGGTTAGTTCGCTCGACTTGTAACCGAGAGATCCGAGTTCAAATCCCAGTCGCGGCCGGCCATGCCCTTCTAAGACAATTTTACAAAAATGTCGATTTTCCTCCATATATGAAGAAGTTGCTGGCTCCTTGTGGAAGGGTAAGTTAGTACTGATTAGTATAAACTGGCTAGGTGAACCGGTGACTGTGTATAACTGAAAAAAAATGTTGAAAAACGGCGTTAAACCCCAGTTCCTAGAACCCCCATAAAAGTACATAATACGTATCCTATGTTAGCGGGGAATTCATTCAGTAACAGATATAAGCCGAAAATTGTCCAATACCTAAAATATTGGATTCCATGAAGCGCGTAGCGCCGAAGAGAATTCATTATTCCACATATTGTACAGTTTGAGGCTTTCGGTTTTAAAGTTTAAATTAATTATTCAAGTCTTTGAAAAATAATAAATAAGTGATTGAAGATGTTAAATTGAGACTCTATCAAAATAATTTTAAATCCAACACATTTCCCAACGGTGGCCTTTTGAATGACACGATGTCGTGACCATGAATTTCTCGCGCTGTAATGTGTATCACCGTAGCAAAGCATTTGTAAAATTCCTAGGCTTCATATTGGACTAACACATTAATATTGTACACACTATAGTGTATAATCTGTACCGTATTAAATGCGGCATTGATGGAACAAAGGAATGACGTCACCGTTGCGATTTAACATCATATAACTTAATAGTAAGGTAATGTTTTTCCAAAAAGAAATTATTTTCAATTAACCGCCCAGACTTCTTATTCTGGAGTCGAGACAGTTTACAATTTTATTCCTCGACATGTCTGATTCTGTTCCAACTCTTTCGCGCTATTTCTTTGAAGCGCGACCATAAATATGTTGAGTTGAAGAGTCTTTATTATTCAAAATTTATAACCATAGATAGTATACTTTCTAGCTTGTCTCAATAATTGTTTTGATACGACTATAAAGTGCCAAGTCTTCTGTCTGAAGTGTAACTACAATGATATAAAATAGAACTACAGTAAAATATAGAAATCAAAATGTTAGCAAAAATATCGATCGCTCAGTGAATCTTAAAATATTATTATTCAGGAACAAAACATTTTCTGACGTCATGAAATTTATGGTACATCTTCACATTAAACGTTTAATAAATTTCCCACGATCATTTGCTTCTATGTAATTGATATAAGCCGAAAACTCTCCATTATGTAAAATAATGGAGTGTCTGCGGCGCAACGCTACGCGCCTCAGACGCTCAAATATTTTTTATAATGTTCAGTTTGAGGCTTACATATTTCTTAAATTATTTTGAAAGGATTGCACAATTCATTTACCAGTGACAATTTATCATTCTTAAATGTATCCCGTCGACTTATTCATTTTAGTTTCCAATCAAAATCAAATAATTCGTATTGATTTTGCTTCCTATTTTTTTGATGATTCATAAAATAAAATTGCTTCCTAAAAGTCACTAAAATGTTTGTGGCTTTGAATAAGTAGTTCCGTCATTCCTACGTATTCATTTGTTGATTTTAGAGTTGCAGTCTAATATATCGACAACACTTCAATATTACAAAAATAACGGACGGTTATCCATTGAGAGCGATTCATGACACTGTTATTTAGTAATGTTTATTCATAATTTTGGAGACGATTCAATTCTATCTGAGATAATTCTATGAAGTGCACTGTTTGTTTTGATATCGTACAACATCTAACATGTGGTTTTATTGCAACTGTAGGGTATCTTTATTGTTGTCAGAATAGCTATCACACGTAATTGTGACTGGCAGGGATTGCTGAAAGGTACAATATACTGTTTGATATACACTCAACAAAACATCTAACGCTGTCTGTGTCCTTGTTAAATGATTAATAGTAAGAAATAGTAGAAAGTTATAACACAAGAAGTTTTGCATACATATGTTTAGACATACAAGCATATCTAATATTTTTGTGGATGCTATTGCAAAACAAATCTGGTTCACAGATTTTTTGGAAGAGCCGACGAACTGAGGCAAGTTTCACATGCAAATCGTGCTACTTGCAATTTCGCCAAAGCTCGAGCTTTTTTGAAGGGGCGTTAGAAATTTTGATTAGTATATAATAATTTGTTCATTCACTAGATATTTTGCATGAACAATTCATTTAATGTTGTTATTATCACACTGTGGTCTATAACAGTAAGTAATATTCCTGGTCGGAAATATTTGAATGGATTCTTACGATCTGTGTATTGACTTTTGGCTGCTCAACGAAACCGATAAATTATAAAAGTGGACGTTTTTCTAGGATTCTGGAAATTAAAAAAAAATCTACAATAACAAGTCTATCATAAATTTGGGTATGTATTTTCTGAGCCATTTTTTATTTTTATGTCTGTCATTATGTTGATATTTAAGTAATTAAAATGTATTACGATTTGATTGTTTTCTTGGCATGGGGATGTATTTTATAGTCTTCCGAATAGCAATAGTGTTTCATTTGAGTTCCGTATATCTACGATTCCACTCCAGGCTTCTCAGTGAAAAAGTAGTGCATTTTTCTATATATCAGGCGGAACTATGTGTTTTAACATTTAGTATTGATGCATTCGTGAGACGTTATGCGGCATTCGGTAATAAGGCCGGAAAAAGGTTTACCTGACTGACTTTATTTTGGCGCCACCCCTAAAGTTTCTAACTACAAAATCCAAAGTACGAAAATATTCGGGGACGAATCATACCTCTAAAGTAGGAAAGATACCTTTAGAAAAAAAGAAGTTTTCCACCCACGTACCTGCCGTACATTGTATTGTTGATGATTGTTTTCCTATCCTGAAGTAATTCGATTATTCTGGGTAGTTTTAAATTTCAAACGCAAAATAACCAAGAATGTTAATTATTTGGTAAATTGCTTTGGTTTTTTATCACATTTGGGGTAAATATTAATATCTGCTTGTCATTCCACTAACAATATTCATGCATTTAATTGGTACCCATCTAAATATTATTTACATACAGTAGATATTTTCAATGAAGAATTGAGCAGATATATTCTCTACGCAATTAATTTTATGTTTGATGGGAAAACGACAAAGTTGAATGGCATATTTTAAACATATCTTGATAAATTTCAAGTTAAACGCCACAATCACCATGAAATTAAATATTTGACGAGTTTTATTTGGTTGAATGGATTTTTTATTCCGATGTTTTTTATTCTTCTGAGACCGATTAAATTTAAAGCCAAGGTAAATTTGGAGTTAATATTTGGTAAAGTGATTCTATAAACCTAGCATAAATTTATACTGGAATAATTTAGAGTTAGACATAGCCCATGTGTCTGATATTGGTCAAGAAGTCGTCTAGATTCTCAGTTTGTCTGCTTACTGATCTGAACAGTCGAGGTCGTCGGGCGTCCGGTACAACAATTGGTAGCCATCTTGTTCTAGTAAACTCAATGTTTAATTCTTAAAGCTCCATGTCAAATCCATCGTACTGGCAATATCGCAAAGCATCACCGTGGAGTTACAAGCATGCTCTTATTATTTAGATTAATGCAAGATTAATCGTTATTCATTGAGTCGTCTTTATATACGCTACTGCGTCGTAAGATATTCGTAGGACTGTTGTGTGTTCAATATATACCAGACGCAGTGATTTTTACGTTTTGAGGAGATTGACACTAATGACTCGGCATCAGTTAATGGAACAAAGCAGTTATCTAACACTGTCGAGTAATTTGAACTCTGTTGTAACAATTATGAACACTTAAATCTGTTAGGATACACATCAGCGGTACTACATTAATGTATCATGTTATTAGCATTATATTCTACCATTATCTCCACATTGATAGAATGTATAATTATTGTTATGGACGGCCGAACAGCATTGTAGTAAAATGGACTACTAGTCAAGTGACATTATTCACATCTTGTCTTATTCAAAGCGTAAAACAAAGTAATGTAGGTCATACTTAATATTTCTGATTTCCGCTGTATAACATTATCGGTATTTTAGATCGGGACAAATCAGACTTTTCAAGGTATATCTGCAAGGCATTCGTTTATCAACAATCAACATTCAATATCGATCTAGGATGAATACAAACACAGCTCCGCATTCGAGCCTTGACCAAATGATGAACGAAGTGGTCGGAATTCATCCTAGACCGTTATTTCAAATCCCGGTCGCGGCAGGTCATACCCTTCTATGAAAATTTGACAAAATGTCAATTTTCCTCCACATGTGGAGAAATTGCCGACTCCTTGTGGAAGGGTAAGTTAGTACTGGTTAATATACAGTCCAGGAAAACTGGTTAGATGAACCGGTCGCCGTATATAACTGAAAAATTGTTGAAAAACGGCATCAACCCCATTGACAATGTCACATAAAAACAAACAAACTAGATCGTTGTTGGATGTTGATTCCCAATAAACGACCGCCGTGCTAATTTCACACAACTTTGATTTTGAGATGTCTACCCCCCATTCACTCAAATGTCGGAGATGTAAACACGTCATCATGTGCATAAAGACTGCACTTTTTAATACATTATCAGTAGCTAACTCAACTGCATTCTTCGCAAGCTTCGCTCTCTAGGATAAGTTGTATTTTTTACATACCTGTTGTAATCACTTAAGTATAATTTATTCGTAACAGCCATGGAATTCATATCAAAATATTTGTTTTAATGATTTTAATACGATAATAGATGTACGTGAAGCTTTATGAAAGCTGAAACAAAACACAACTCTGTGATGGATTTATTGTTGAAGTAAGTCTTTGCATTATCTTTTTCCCTGTCACCTATTTCTTTTTTCGCAGTCCGCGCAATTTTTGTTTCGTTCCTCCGTTTTACACCCCGGTCTGAACCGCTCCACTCATTTACTTTGTTTTCATTTTCGTCAGAATATTCTATTGCTCCCTCCGTTTTTTTTTGACTACTTAGTCTCTTTCCGTCAAATATTCATTTCTCTGGTCTTCTTTTATTTTTCAGAAATCTAGGTCGTTAAACCTTGTTGCATAAATAGTGAATTTCCCAAGCTGCTTATTAGTAATTAATAGAAATGGACTCTAACAGTTATATAAACCTTTCAACGATAAGCGCAATTGGTGTTTGACCAAGTTCCGCGATTAAAACTTGAATTGATGAAACATATAATTTATTTGGCCTGTTTCATAGACATACCAAAAGTCACCAAATGATCCTGGCTGTCGGTGCTACGTTGAACATCGAGGAGAAAATTGCACAAGAACCGGCGATAAACAACAATTAAAACACACAATACACCGTAAACGTGTTGTTCGTATATGTAGGACTTTCTTATGCATTTCACCTATATCTTTATCGAAATTTTATTAATATTTGATTTTCATTCAAAATGTAAATTGCAACTCATTAGTCAAACGCCATTGTATTAAAATTAAAGTACAATTCTGGCAGACAAATTATGGTGTACATTATTTATCGGTAACAAAAAAGCTTTATGTTGTCAAACAAGTAACGATTTTCTTTGTCGGTATCAAATTACTTATAATAATAAAATGAATCAGATTAAGCATGTAGTTGGCGGAAGCTTGGGTCTTGCATGTCGGTGCTATATGACTCGTATTATTAATATTCTACTTAATTTAATTGCCATTTTGAAATTACGGGCGACAGGATGTTTGTGCTATTTGATTGAATGAGAAAAGAAAATTGAAACGTGGAATTAACGAAACATTAACTATCAATTTCCAGGTAATGAGAGCGAATATTTGCACAAACGATAGCATCTAATTTAGCGTTAAAATTTATCATCAACAAAACAGCGTGAACAGCCTTGAGTTAAGCATGAGTCAATTATGAATGCTGAATTTGTCATTTAACGTAGATACTCATACTAACATTCATTAGAGTCACCTGCTATTTTAGTGAAGTGATACTTTTTTTCTTAAGAAAGTGCTATATCCTTTAAGAAAGTATGTTGCAAAAAAATAGTGAATACTCACTATTATGGGATTATCCCACATGCGAGGATAAACACAATATCTTTATAATTGGTAACGGCTATATGATAGGAACATATATTACCGGTACTTCTACAAGGGTTGTTCGTCCGAATCACAAAATTTGATATTCACGTATTTCATTCCAAATTCGAAATACAATGTCAGTTTTGTCAAAGTCTGCCATACTTTTAAAAATTGTGCACATAAGATGCTGCTTATCTTATTTGAATGTTCAATAAACTAATAGTTTTTAATTGAGTTATTACAAAATTTAAAATTTACTACCAATATTTACCACTGTCTGGGTGGTATAAATCTCTACCAGGAAATGTTTATCTTATTCCGAGTGACTGGTTTGTTATTTTAATGAGCAGCGTACTTTTTATCACTACCTATCTTCTGCACGAACTCAGTATGCCCCATTTCAATTATTAATTTCAATAATGGCTTTTTCTTTGTTTCATTTTTTTGTTACCTGAAACGATCAGCTCATGTATGCAGACCACAGTGAGACGACTATTGATAACTTATAGAAGATTACGACCACATTGAAATACTCTTAACTTGATAAGCTACGGACAAACAAGCGCTTCTGCAGTTCAGATAGAAAAATTCTAAATATTTTATAGCATAAAACATGGTTTACTTCGCATAAATAAAATACTGAACTTATTTCGGACCATGGTACATTAAGCCTCGTTTGATTGTGTCCCAAGCAAACCTCGTCAAATGAGCGACTATGTTTTAAACTCTTTCAAGTCGACGCAAATACCCGAAGGTAATTCTATTCATTTGCAGTTATTTTAGATGTTCTTATGTATCCTATCTTATGCCCACGGTCTTCGAATTACATTTCTAACCAGTCTTTTGTGGTTTCCAAGGACACTCGGGAAATATGATTGTATTTTGAGGCTTTTGTACAAGTTAGTGCGCACAATTATCAAACAACCAATGGTTAGAGACCAATAAAAAGGCTTAAATTTCTTTATACGACCATTAGTATTCTGACCGCTTACGTGTCATTATTCCACTTCTGATTGTTCGAGCTTTCAACTAAATTAATTATGCCCAGATATAACGAGACAATTTCTGTCAACATGTGATAGTAATTAACAATGATTAGTGATATTTGACTTACATCCATTTAAGTCAAAACATTCCTATTATCTCGTTCATGCATAATTAATTCATGGTTCTTGACGAAAGTAGTCGGTGGAATAATTATTGCTTTTGCGGAACTATTTGTTCATAGATTGTGGCCGTATGATTCCTATATGTATGTAACAGTCACTATTTCACAAGGCTTCATTAGCACCCGTCCATTTCTGAAGCTCTACGTATGTTCTCTGTATTTTGCATTATTTATTACGAGTATCTAAGTCGGTCCTTTGAAATTTGCAATATCCAAGCTTCTCACCCAAGTGTTCTTAAATCATTCTAGTTCAATTCAATTCTTCTTTAGTTCCTTTTTAGCGGTGTGTTATATTCTCATATTTGATAAAACGTGCTTGACTATTGGAACATGACTCTTTCGCAACCATCAAAATTAACTGGAACATCTTTACCTTCATAGAATCTTTCTTCCATAAAAGTAAAAGCTACGTCCTCATCAGCGTTTAGTGCCATTTTGGAGATAGCCAATATACACACTGAATGCCTTCTTTATTTTTTATCAGCTTTGGTGAATCTATGTCTGGATCTATTGCAGGTAACGCCTTCTATTCACAAGCACAGGCCCCGAGGTTATAAAACTGGAAAACAGTCTCCATGCTCACATTTCAACTCCATTGTTAAAGAATGATGGATGAAACGATAAAAATTACAAATGGTCAAATAAATATTCAGGTCAATTACACTGATGGAATCATGTATTACTATTATTATAGTCTGAGCATAACTTGGAAACATTTAAAGACAATATATGAGATTTGAGCTCGGAGACCAATCTCAAGTTTTATAACCTCGGACCCTGATCTAGTGTGATATTTGTTCCTTTTTGTATGGTATCTGATCATTGTAAGAACCTTATTGGGAGAACCAGATACAATTTGGCTACAATTATCAGGATACACGGTGTATAACAGACTGATTACCAGACGACGGTGCAATACCAGGACCACTTGATTATTCGAAATACGTGACTATGTTAGTTTGCCTTTGATGAGATATATCACTGATTAATGTGTTTAGAAATCAATTCCCATTTCTATGTAACTATGAATAATTATGAAGAAGTGGGAGTTTTTTAATATCACACGATTGAATGCTATTAATTTTAAGTCCTTGTGGTATTAAATAATTCGATGATGATGGCACTATACAGTCTGTCTAGATTTGATTGAAAATGTTACATCTCCACCTACTTTATGGAATAAATTATCAATTCAACTACCAATGGGTTATCAACGCCTTGCAAGGTCTTTTGTGTTGGGTGGGTTTGGGAATGGGTAATCCGGGGGGGGGGTTGGTATTTTAGGGATGGTGGGATGCTCCATGTTTTTTTATCTTGCTTATATTCTCACAGACTTGAAAATTGCCCAAACTTGAAATCCACAATCAATATTAACAAATATTAGCAAACATTCTCTTTCTCATTTAATCAGATTAATAAAGAATTCATATTCATAATAGTAGTTCCGGGAATAAATTTGACTTAACTATACAGGTCTAAAAATTAACGCTATAGTTTAGTTAATAAATCGAATTGGGAGTGTGATATCGACCGCCTACTCGCGTACATCAATAAACAATATTTTGTTCTCGGCAATCTATAAAGAAGCGTGCAGTGACGATCGAGCAGGTGTTTTAGCTTGAAGTTAAAGCGAAAAGAACAATTAATAAAGATATTTTCAAATATCTAAGTTGGAATTTGAAATAAACTGCTTGATGCTGTTGTGATTGGATTTATTAATTTTAGTAGGTATTTATTATATAATATTAATAGAGATTCCATATGGTTTCATTTTTTTTATTTGTCACTATTCTATCCTTTTGAAAACATGTTTTAATCACGAAACATTGTAAAACTACACGTTTATAATAGGTAGTTCTTTTTAATGTCAATTTCAGAAATATGTTTTTCTCATACACAACGTGTACATGTCCACACACTTTGTAATATTTTTCTTCACATAGTTAATATTATATTGTTACAGAAATTCAAGTATATTTTTCACTTTATAATTACAATCCGTCATTTTCATTGATTCAGTTAATACAATTATGTAAAATAATATTTACGGATCGCATTGAGTAAGTTTTAGTATATAATTATATTTCCGGTGGTTTGTGCGCTGGACTTGTAACCCGGCGATCATGGTTCAAATTCAGGTCGCGGCAGGTCATTCCCTTCTATGAAAAGTTGACAAAAATGTCGATTATCCTCCATATGTGGAGTATTTGTCGACTCCATGTGGAAGGATAAGTTAGTACTGGTTAGTGTACTGTCCATGAAAACTGGTTAGGAGAACCGGGTGCCGTATATAACAGAACATTTATCGTTAAATAAACCTAGTGAAAAATATATATCAAACGGTCATTTTCTTGGATTTAAGATTACTTTTAATAAAACTATATTAAAGTTGCCATTATTTGCTATTAGTTATAAAGTTGGAAAAGTTGCCAAATTTTGGCCATCAATGTAACACTTTTTTGGAAGAGTGTAAGGATTTGAGTTTGAGGAGCGGATTACTTTTCTAAGTGAATCATAAATCTTTCTTTGTTATCAAAATATTATGTAACACTATTACAATGTTAATCTTAAATGTTTAAATCTTAGCACTCATGACTTAGCTTCCGACATTCTTAGTGTCCTATTTAATCAGAGTAAATAAAATGGATAAAAGTTCAGCGCATATGAAACAGTATACAGTGAAACCAAATTTTGAGACCACTTTAATATGAAGACCACCTTATCATAATGACAACTTTTTTCCAGACCAGTTTTCGATATTTTCTTGTTATTATGAATGAACTTTATATAACTTCTAAAACCGATTTTCCCAAAAGCGGATTTTATTATCGATGTGTAATTGTAATCGAATTTGCAAAACTTTTTTCCGCAAAGTTTATAATGTTATACTGTATTGTCCTGGTTTGTAACGGAGGAGAATTGGTTACGTAAAGTATACCTTTGGACGTGAAAGCATAATATTGACAATAAAGACATATTAAATCAGAAACGCAATTATCATCATCAACAAGTATTATACCACGTTTGATTAATGTGTTATCAAAGGAACACTCGATTCTTTCCGGAAATTGAGGCGCATTTCCGTAACCGAGCTTTTCTAGGTCATGTCAATAAAACCACGTGAAACACTACATGCTCGTATGGTTGTCATATCGTTGTCTTAGAATTTCGTATCGATTCATATATATCGACAATGTATCCATACGTCGATTGTATCGCTGAATAGCGCCACAAAATAATTGAAAATGTTCATAAGTTGAGTACTGAAATAGCTAAATAGAACCACTTCTTTTTTTCGATTGTTAACAATGAGTTCAAGGTTGCTGGTATTTTTCAAACCATCATAATTTCTTTCAAGCAGACAGTTAAAATAATTCCTGCAAACTGTCGCCTGGTCGCGTTGTCATTGGATTATGTAATCCCTTAGTTATTGTACTGGTATATTGTATTACATGTATTTGCCTAAGTAATTTAATTCTTAGATACATGATTTTTGCATTGGTCTGGGCCAAAAGTCCGGTTTTCTGAGAATTATTCATATTTGGTCTTATGGGTGACTGTTTTGTATATGTAGCATTATATACTTAGTTGTATTGATATGAATTACTGTAAGATTATTTAATCAAGCAAAGAATATGCTTAACTGCGTGCGTTTGTCTTCTTGATACATTTGTTCCTCGCGTTTTTCTACCACCATCACGTTTTTACATCATTTCCCAGTCTCTGGGATATCTCAGAAATTAGAATCATAAACATAGGCTGTAAGTCTATTGATACACTTAACAATATATATCTGAATAATGATACAGTATCAACAGTTAAACAAATCTCCTATCTTCAGATTGGAAGAATGTTATCAGTTCAGCTCTTTTTCTCCAGAATTTTATTGCTTCTAATCTGTGATATTCTGTCTTATCAGCTTCAAGAATATTCAATCGACGCAATACTTATTTTTGTCTCGGGAAGCAAAACAAAGTTAAGTCTACAAATTGCTTTATGTCAGAGAAGCAAGACGAAGACACGGTAACAATTCCTACAATACTGCACGAAATATTACATCATTAGCCTAGTTCTGATATTATATCTAAGGCCATTCTTATAAATATTGGTTTGCAGTTACGCCGCCGACTCATTCAAAATTCCACAACCAATTGTTTTCTTTATTACAGCTATTCGTTTTCGATATTAGCATATAATGCTAACAAAAATACCTTTCTACCAACCCCATGTTAAAAGTCTATGTCGCAAAACCGCAAACCAACACCTTTTTAAAGATGGCCCTAATTATCTTTTTTTACGGAAAGGTATCTCTAAAAGTTGTCTGAAAGTCTCGAAAATACGTCCGTCATGCAGCATTGACTATGCATTGAAAAAAAAATACTGTACTTCCGTATTTTACCAAGTGAAAGATTCCCACCTACTATGATCGGCATTATTTTTGATTAGTAATTCAACTTTCTTGTTACTACTATGATCGACATTATTTTTGATAAGTAATTCAACTTTCTTGTTACTAGATAGATGATTTTGTTACCTTATCGACTTTTGCATCACTGGGTCGATGGTTGTTTGATGGGCTTTGCTGTTGCTGAGACAACTGTTATTGTGTCGACTGTGTGTTTGGGGCGGACTTTTTGTGGCCGGATCAACTTTTGTGCAACTGCATGTCTTTTGTGTTGTTGTTTATCTTTTGTATCGTTGTATATCATTTGTGTTGGTATTTATCTTTTGTGTTGTTATTCATCTTTTGTATAGTTGCGTGTCTTTTTTGTAGTTGGATCGGCTTTTATTTTGTTTTCTTGACTTTTGTGTCTTCGGGTACTTTCAGTTTATAATGTTTAAGATTGAACAGAAACATCAGTATGCTACTGCATCGTAATTCTAAGCGAATTTCGAGAAATATTGCGTTTCGTAAATTGAGAGCCTGTGCTATAGATTGAAATGAACAATTCTAAGAAATTATTTACTTTGCACATATAATATTCGATCAATCATAGGCAGTAAATTAACGTAACTCTGGTATAGTCATTAAGTAAATTCCTGCGAATTACAGCATGTTTACACCATTACATTTGTTTATATCCGATTACAGATTTCGCTAAATCGTTAAAAAAGCTGTTGAATAATACGGTCGTCTTGACAATATATCTGTTCTTGAATTCTTCCAGCGTAAATTAAACTTATAAACATTTAAACCATTGACAATTTGGTGTCGAATTCTTTCCTCTTTTCTTTTTTTAAAGACTGTTTTCACAATTGTTGAGAAAACATTTTCTTTGACTGTTTAGAAATACCCCTCTTCGAAGCCCGTAGTCCAGTGGTTAGTGCGCTGGACTGATAATTCGTAGATCTGGGATCGAACCCCGATCGAGGCAGGTCATTCCCTTCTATGACAATTTCGCAAAAATGATGATTTTCCTCCATATGTGGAGAAGATGCCGGCTCCTTGTGGAAGGGTAAGTTAGTAATGGTTGGTATACAGTCCAGGAAAACTGGTAAGGTGAACCGGTCGCCGTATATAACTGAAAAATTGTTGAAAAAACGGCGTTAAACCCCAATGACAATAAGTCACATAAAAACAAAACAAATGCTTCATCGAAATAAATTTATTATTATTCAAATCTTGACTTCCCTCGTAAAATATTGTGGAAGAATCAAACAAACTCATGCAGTGGAAAGTAACGAGTTTTATAGCAAAGCATGCACGACATTCATCGTATGGAATGCTTGATTAGAATCAAATAAACGCGATCGAATTTCAAAAAGTTCCAGTTGGCATTTCGCTAATGAAGAGCCTTCATCGGATTGTGAATAAAATTAACAAATTTAGGCCATACATAAAAATTGTCGTTAAACATTTAACGGTGTGTCGATGGATTGTTGGTAGGATAGACGTTTTTTGTTGTTGTTGTTAATATGCTGGAATAAAACCATTTAAAAATAAAATCACCAGCATGTAAACTATACCTTTGGCCATTTACAAAGCATAAAAATATTGTTGAGGTGACACAAAACATTTCATAACATAAAAAGGACGAAGACAATATAAGTCAAAATAGTATATAATTATCAGTATTCTAGGCAGAAAACAAAATAAGTTTTGTCACATTCGTTAAAAATATTTAATGAGTCGGTCGTGTACCTACAAACCAACCATTTACTGAGGATGGCTTTGCCTGACATGTTTTTTTGCTAATTCATCAAACCTCGTCACTAGTTTTATGACTTAGTTACATGTATATACATTCTTCAGTACATTTTTACGTGTCCATCTTGACAGATCTGTACGACAACGGACTGCTTACTGATTTGTTGCGGGCTTGAGGAACATGTATCACTTGAAATAAAAATACAGAAGGTATTGCTTGAAAAGTACTTTTGTTTTTCCATCTCTGATTTCCACATCATTGATATGGTTGGCAGTTAATAACGGGGTGAGGGGACATACGTTAGTACATACGTTAGTATTGGCTGACAATAAGTGCCAGAAATTCCCGCAGACTTAACGACAAATATTGAATTAAATAAGTTATTAAACCAAGACAAATAAACGTAATTTCTAATGTAACAATCCAATCCTTCCTTCTCTATGAGTATCGTTATTAGTATTTAAGGAGTTATCTTGCGACAGAAACTTAACCAATTCCTCGTTTAATTGTTAAAAACATTACATATAAGGCTGTATTCCCTGTAATTGATATATAGCAATTAACTACAACATTGAGTTGTGTATCATAAATTGTACGGCTAAGTAAGTTAGTATAGTCTTCATTAATAATTTTAAAACATTTGCAATTCATTACCACTTAAGACACATGCTTTTAGGTTGTCAATTGATTCGACAAAATAATCAATCGTTTAGATTTCAGTTTGATCCATCGCGTAACAAATAACTTAATTTCCTGAATGTATACCATTTACAACACTTTTTAAGTTTAAAAACTGCTATCCTATCTGAGCTATAAGTTTATAGTACAGGACCAGATTCATTATAATATTTGGAGTTATAATGTGGGCCTCATTCAATTCCTTTGCCAAATCGATCAGACATTTTAGCGAAAGGGTCTGATTTAAAATTTTCATCAAGTGGTATTGAGTTTCTGGATTCGAAATTCTCCAAAACTAATTTTGTCGATATATCGAAGGGGATATGTGGACACATGACAAAGATTCGTGTTTGCAACAAACAAGTTACTTGTTAATAGTCCAGTTGTTCCTTAATTAACTCGAACTAAATCAGTTTTACAATTTCTGGTGAAATCGCGTGTTTCATGAAATTGTAATCAATATTAACGACGTGTTCCACAGAACTAATGGCAAACCAAACTGAAGGTTTTATTAGGTAAATGAAGTCTATTATGGCTTTATTAGCTTCAAGTTGGTACCTAGATCACATCAAATCGACACTACTGTGATATTCAGTAGACAAAATATACGAATCTTGTTTCGTTTTTTTTTTCGATAAGGTTTTTGTTTTTGGTAAGGAATTTTTAATGTTTCAGTTTTATTTTCCACGTCCTTGTTAATTCTATGATGAGCTACGTTAGAAAATATCTTTTAAATACGTAATAGGGATTCTGTTTTCTCCTAGATGAAGAAGGATTTAGTAGAAAATGTCTCCATCGGCGTGAGAGCATTAAATGAATTAATGAAACACAGACGCTAATGTCCTATTCTAATACGTGAGCAATCACTCGACCATGTGGTCAAGGAGATAAGTGATTATTTGTGCGTCTTGAAGCAGTGGTATTGGATAGAATTATAAGATATCGCATTGATGGAATTGATTACCATGTATAACGGCATTGCTTACATGCCTTTAAGAAACGGGCATCATCTTTTAATAATTCGTCATTTACTTTGTCGTATTTACTTTGGTAACAACACATGTTTATATGCACATGAGGTGTGCAATACGTGCCACTTCTTTCTGCAGAATCAGAGTGATGTTTCTTTAATATACTGACACGTGAAACTTATTGAAACTTTGACGTAATTCGTAGGAGTTCAATAGAATATAAACAACGCTTGAACACTGAATCAATGTCCAGCCCCGCGACTGAAACCATTCATTAGTTTTGTGACCATTTACATTTTTTGTGACGTCTAAAAGCAATCTTTAAATACGACTTATCAACATCGAAATGATTACTCCTAATGTATTTAAGTGGAATTTTAATTAGAAAAAAAGAACACACATGAACTCGTGTTATTTTCATATTGACAATTTAAATTTGGAAAATTTAAACGTTTGAATTGATAAAACATGGAATTAATTCGAAAACCACTTTCAACGATGTCTGTTAATTACAATGTAAACGTTATCTGACTACTGATCACCCACCCGACAAAGATCATGTTACTTGCCTGTTTATATAAAGAACATTGTACACCATGGAATTCTAAAATGTCTAGCTTTTTGCATTATTTCAGCAACTATTCTTTGTAGATAACATATTATTATAAGGTGCCAATATTTTTGTCTGGTGTAATGTGTTTATGCCAAAACATGTAAGATAGCTTTGATATGATTGTTGTGGTATTTTGTGTTGTTGTTCTACGGAAGATTTGTAATGAACGATAGAATATCATTACCAGAATGTCAGTAATATGATCCTATGATTATACAGCGGGACTTAATCACCGCTGATGAAAACAAAGCTGAATTTTATATATTTGTTAATTTGAGAATTCCTAGAATATGAAATAGAAGAAAGTAGAATCCGTAATATATTCAAAGCAGCTGCGCAATTCATTATTAATAATATCTAAAATTTCTCTCGTCAGAAACCGTGGAGTTCTGTATTCCACAAAATGATCACTTGTTACTCCAGAAAAAATAATGTTCGTGCAATAAAACCTAAACAATGTCAGTATTATTAAAATGAACAGTTACCTATCATGATCCAATAAAGTTGCCAGTAGGTTATTCATATTACAGGTAGAGAACTGACCCCTTACAAAAACATTCATTTTTGCACGTATAAGTTGAAATATCTGTAAATCTTTATGAAGAGATTCTTAGAGTAGACGACATACATACACGTGCAGTTTGACATGCTGTTAAGACAAAACAACACATCGTTAGCAGAAAAGGTCTTCGCAGAAAAATGTCCATGTTTTCTGTTCAGAGGCAAAAGGTATAGTCGCTGCTTTCAGTTAGTTTGAAAATCCATTGGAAAATGTATACTGGGTGTCATTTTGAGAAAATGTGTTCATGTAAACTTAGTGGTTTGGGAAAATAATAACGCCACTGGTGCAGGAACACTAGTTATGTTGTTAAATTACCTCATGATAAAAACGGACATAATGTGACAATATTCTTAATCCAAAATGTTTCTATCCGTTTCCATTTCCATACTTTTAATCTCACTCTCAGCTTCATTAATCAAATCGTACCAGTTTACATAAAGAATGATATAGATATATTGTTAGTGGATGCCTAATCTAAGCTAGAAATGTTTGTTTTGGATATACTCACGAAGTCTGCACGCTCCATTCAGTCAATACATCGTAAGGTAGCGGGCTCAAGACGTTGGTTATGACGTAAGTATCACCGTGACAATTTTGCTGATCATGCGCAGAAAATGTTGGTTTACGGTTGCGGTTACGTGACCCATAGTTTTAACATCGTGCAGACAGGCAGGTTTTGTTTGTTAACATTACGTGCTTGTACTGAAAACAAAAAGTTAGAATACAATAAAGCACAAAAATTTGTAAAAATCAGTAAAAATGTTGCAGACTGGGGATTTGTTAATGAGTAGATCGCGTGACTGCAAACTAACAATTTTTAAGTATTGCCTCACTGACAAGATATTATATTCATGTTTGATTGTTCCCCACCTTTAATAGTTCCCCGCCTTTAATACGCAGCATGTGTAAGATGTCATCCACATAGTGAGAGAAAGTGGATAATAGCACTAGTGGATAACTTGAACATTGGTTAGCAAATATGTTCGTCGTACGTGCTTTCATTCTTAATTCTTAGGACATTGCGGCTGTTTCAAGAGTAAATTTCACACCAGTTGATTTATTAGAGTTCTTCCAAGCTTCGATAAAACGTGTGGCGGTCAATTATCAGAAACGTTTTCCATTTCGATACATTGATGTAACATTAATGTTTAACAATGCCATCCATTGTGAACGATTGATTAATTTCTTCAACCACCGTTCTTGACAGATTTATTCAACAATAAGTCAACAAAGCCATGCAAATAAATTTGCATTTTATGACAAGTGATTGTATTATAAGCTAGAACAAAAATAACAGTATTTTGTTTCCAACGTATTGTTTTTGTGTTTTCATCCTGTGTGAATAGATCTTCGATTTTTTTGTCTATAAATTCACATACAACATCAGGCTGTCAAACCATAATTGAAAGCAGACACTGGAAATGTAGCATGCAATTAATTCTACCTCACCTCGCTGACCGCCATACCCATTATTCAAATCAATGGAGAATGCAGTATATACAGATGTCAGAATGAAACATAGATTTTGATTACCTTATTGAATAGATATAAGTGAAAAAAGATCTGGTAACGTAAACATGAAATATGCCAGAACATGACGGGGGTATCACGTAAGAGAGTGATAATTATGAAATTAGTGTACTAATTTAAACAGATCATACGCATTAGTAACAATTAATGGACATATATCTGGTGCTATAATTCAGAATATTACGAATGTAAGCCACCTTCTCGGAACCATTCAATTCAACACGGAGGTTTCGACCATTTGTCCTCCGTTTAGTTTTTTCCGGTAAAGACAAAAGAATAATATGCTTGAAATATAATTAGATCAAGTTATGATAAAGTGTTGGGCGGATTTTTGGTTGATGGGTTTTGGAGAGGGTAGTATTTAGGGGGAGATGGGACGTTTTGAATGTTTATTTCCTTATCTCTATCCAGTCACTGTCAGATTGTTTCACAATGTTAAAATAAGTGTCTCGGAAGCAGTCCTGGATGCGCCAAATGACTCAACTCAGTTTCAATATTTCAAATATCTTGAATAATTATATTCATAAGCTTCAATCATTCTGGAATTTCTACATACCAAAATAAACGCTTATATATATATGACATGATGATATGTATTGAAACATTGTTTTGATAATGAGAAAGGAATGTGATTATTAAATGTTATGATGAAGATATTGACTGCAAAAAAATAGTTAATGCTTGTTTAATTAGGTAAATGACCCTAATCAGGGGCGGCGAACCTAAAAGAAAACACTATAAGATAGACGAACTTTATAATTGGACCCTGAATTGTTCATGGCAGCGCTGATAATTAAAGTAAGTTTTGAAAAGTATATCAATGTTTTAGACGATGTATATTGTGAGGTTTAGGACAACTGGGTTAGCCGCTTATATTATGACCAGATGTCAAAACAAATGTTTTTTTTTCTTGACAGGTGCGAATATTGTCCGTAGTATAATTACCTTTGTTCAAATAAACCTACTTGACATTTTTATAAACAATTTGTATGAAAACCACTTAGGGATTGAATTGTTCTATCTCAGACTTGTATGTCAGATATAATATCAGGTGATGTATATAGCACGGTATTTCTTATTTTATATTTATCGTCTGGTTTATGCCTATCTTGAAACTTAGCGATGAAGATATTTCATGCGCGCCAGGTAGTTCCAAAATATTTCAATAACATTTTTTGCATGGACATATTACGTAATTTATTGGTTTTAAAAACATATTTTAAAATGTATTTTAACAATTCTATTCAGTCTTCAAAGAAGATCCATAGTACATGCTTTTGCACGAATTTAAAAATTTTGAAAATATTATAACCCCACTATAAAGATACTCAAATCTTGCTTAGTATCGGAAACAGTAGAATGATATCAAAATACAAACATAATTTAATGTGTTCAGTATCATTCATAAATGATAATTTTGCTGATATCTTAAAGCTATGAAAATGAGGTACAGTAAAACACGGTTATAGTGAACTCAGATATAGCGATGAATCGGCTACAATGAAGAACATCGTATTTATTTCCCGGACACACATTTCTTTATGTTATCATTACGAATGTAACGAATTTTGAATGCAATGTAGCAATTATTTGGGCAACAGGAATTCATTACGATTGTGATCTACCGGATTTTTTCTACGAATTTTTTTTTCAGAGACCGTGTTTTGTCCTTCAATGTTTTGCATGGTCTTATGTATTGTGTGGTTTTGTAATGAGGCGATTTATGGAATGTGGGTTTTTTGTAAGTGTTTCTAGAAATCCCTACCTTACTACGATCTATTTACGATTATTTCTTATCTTAATGACACCATCAATCAAAAGGTATCTAAACTGGACATTAATGTGATGTTTCACAGCAGTCATACATGAATCATTACCAGGTGGCTTTATATTAAAATACATTACTGAACATTTATTCACTTGTCCATGTGCTATTCGGGATGTATGGTTTGAATGAGCTTTCAAAGCGAACATTCTGTTTTTCCCATAGCCTTTAATTGTTACTATAACAACATATCTAGGCAACTCTTGAAAAAAATGTTGGTTTGGGGTTAAGAGCAGACTCATTAAAAAATCTCCCGGCCCTAACAATGTTTTAGCGCTTTGAGAACAAAACTTCGCTAATCTTTATTATTTTTAGCGTTTCGTTTACAGCGCAAACATAATGTAATGAAAATACATACCTACTTTGGGTCGCGTATTGGCAACCAACTTTTTTTAAGAATATACTTATTGGTGCTTTTTACACTGTTGTTTTGAAACAAGCATCGACTTATGTCAAAACAATAAATATTGGCTCAACAAAAGTATTTCAGAGATTCAATCACACTTTAACAAATGTAACAAATTAGCGAGATAAAACGGTCCCAGAGTCTTATGTGTGCTAAGCGAATTATTATCTCACGCAATACAAATTTGTTCGCCTGACTTATAAACTATTACTTGCAGTCAACTACGTCATGCTTTTCAACAAGTACGCAAAGTCATGAAATGTAAGCGCACGCATAAACATTTTATACCTGTCATTATCTGATTAAATACCCCTTACTCTTGTGAAACACTTATCTTGTACTAAGAATCAATCTCGCAGTGTTTGTCGATAATAAAATCTCTAAGTTCCACCTGTTTTATTGTTGTTTAGTGATTCATGTTCTGTCTAAAATATTAATTACAGAACATACGTTATGAAAACACGTGAAAATAAAAGCTCACTGCACGCAAATCACGGAGCATTTTTGGTTGCGAAGCAGCTCACGTCATTTTCATAATACCACGTAATATAGTGTAATGTTATGGTGGATATCCCTATGAAAAATGGATCGCCTATTTCTTGAATGCAACGAATTCATCAGGTTAAATCAGTTCTACACTTTCGTGCTGAAAAGATGTTTGCAGGTCGAACGAAATAAACTTATAATGTATGACTTAATGGGGAGTTTCTTGAACTGATTTAATCGAATAATGCACGATGTACATTACAAATGGATGAATGGCACTGGCAAAGTGTTAGTCGAATGTATAATTTGTCATTTGTTAACAGTTTATTTTTTGGTATATTACACTATTCCTTTTTGTTCAATCATTTTTTGTTTGTGTTTTGAGTGACCTCCAAGGTTCAGTTGTTATGGTCTCTTGTTAGTAATCACTAGTCATTCATCCCTTTTTGTCAGAATTCCACCCATGACAGTTACCACACTAGTGCGAGCTGCTCTGCTACGGAAGGTCGGTGGTTCTATCCAGGTGGACGCCTGGTGACTTCATCCACCGTTAAAACTAGAAAAGTCTGCAAGTAAATAAAGTTTCGGGGTTGTTGATTTTCAGAAATATATAATAATGATTACGTACATGAATACGTGTGTGTTTTATAAAGACATACATTAATATAATGACAAAAATTTACGTTGAAACACGGTTATAGTGAACTCGGATAGAATGAAGAATCTGATAAAAGAAAATTTATTTCCAGCGAATACGCCCATTTTCATTGCATCGTTATTGACATTGTGAAATGTGGGTTTTATGGAGTAGATATTCGGGTTCACAGGAATCCACTATTACTGTGTTCTACTTTGTCAAATCATTTACAGTAACGCATTAAGAATATACATGAATTCGTAAATTTGAATGAAAACATAACTTCATACAGAAGAGCTTACATAGGCTACATAAAGTAGATTCAAGAATATGGTACGTTCTGAGAGTAACTAGTTTAACCCTATCTCAGTCAAGAATTTGATTGATTTTTAATTTCTTATTGCAGCCATTTTACCATCCCTATATAATTTATACCACATAATGTCGAAGGATGAATTAGATGTGAGGGTTATTTATACCTTTTCTTGTTTGTTTGTACTTGTCGTGTGCAGTATTGATTTGTCATTTGTATGTGTTTGTGTGTTAAATCAGAGTCACCCCTCCTTCATCCAATAACACATCATTCATGCCACATACCGTCCCTGCACATGCCGGAATTTAACATACGCATGTTGCGCTTGCGCATTACTATTCACACTCAAGTCAGAGAGAACACGCTTTCCATTCTGTTGAGCGCTGTTTTGTTGTTTTCTGCGCTCGTGCATTTGCAGGACTTATATCCCATCTACATTTTCCAAATGTTGTAGAACCAGTCTACAACGAATTATTATTATAATTATTTTGATGTGAACTCAGCCGCGTACTTGCGTATAGATGTTTCGATTTCTATTTACAGAAAAAGTTGAGTCTTGAAGAACAAATGGTGATTTTGAATGAACGTAGAGCAGACTGTGAGTTAAAGAAACTCGAAAAACCTCCACCAGATGGTAAGATATATATATATATATATGCAGATTTAATTTATATACAGTTTATAAATTGAAAGGTCGAGTACTTGTAGGATTATTTCCATTCATGCAGACCCTTTTCGCTCTAATCCGTACAATCGTTGTAATATTGATATTTTAGTCGTATTTGGCATGGTGCGTATTAATTTATTTAACTTTTGTAATGTAACTATATCTTCTGGCTTCATTCTTAGGACCGAATGGACCCATGTCCCAAACACTACATTAAAAGTCATTATTGTTAGTTAATGAATATATAAACTCAGTCCTGTATTGTATTTACATAAATATACTAGGTAAGACAAAGGTGATTTCTTTCGTTGTCCAGGTTATAACTTAATATATACAAGACTCTGACACACACACATACATAATTTTGTTATTGTGCGTAATGGTTAATCTATAATTATGACTAACATGTTTAGTAATCAACACTTTAGAATAAGCATAAAGATGTGGTTTTGAATAAAGGGAGTCAACTGCAAATTCTTAGATAAAGCAATCAACATGTCTATTTTAATTGTTAAACATTTTCAACATTTATAGAATATGGCTCCATATTTTCAGTTTAGCCATATCTGACGATATATTCACTTTTGTATGATTATCATGGTATTTCATGAGCAACAGAAGATGGGCATTCAATCATTGAAGAATATTAATAGTATGAATGTAAACTTTATCATCAATTTGTGCACTGCGAACTTCTTGTGATAGTACAAACAACGAATACAGCACAGTTGTCAAAAAAATAACTCACAGTGCTGAATTATACAAAACATTAAACGATTTCCTTAACTTGATTTATCAAATTTTTATTATCAATTTAATTAAGTAATTCTTAATCTTAAATTGTTCAATCAACCAATTTTACCATGTTTTCTTCACTAGTATGTTTCTAACAGCGAGAAAAAAACGCTATCAATTAGTTGTAATTGACTTAATTATTTTGAACTTTGATCACTAATTGATGCCAAATGAGCACAATTAATAATCAATATCAGTAACAAATGATTAAATTCAAAACGTAATATTCAACATGTGCTTTTAACCCCATTGGGACTCGTATGTCCAATAAGACAAGAAAGCAGCTATAAAACCTGAGCTCATCAAATAAACGAAAGAAATAATTAATAAAGAAAGACAGATCATTTCAAAGCTGCGCTCCTGTCAGAAGCTGATTGCTTGCATTAATGTTTTGCTACAATTAACGATAGAATGATGTTTTTGTCCACAGAAATAATATTGAAGCAGAATTTCAATTAATATCCGAGAACTTTACTGGCATACAGATCTCGTTTGTGAACAATTTGTACGATGTGTCTTCTGTGCATCTGAATTTGGATAATGAAAAAATGTTTGCCCATAACTCCTACTTAAGGCCTTATATGCATAATGTGCAAAATTGTAATCTAAAAATGTAGCGGACAGATTTTGCCAGCCTTTATCACCGTCATAGGTTTCAGACAGAAAACGATTTACCGTGAAGTTTGCATTGAAGTCCATCGGAAGTAGCCAATTTTCAAAGATTAGAGAAAAAGATCCATTTAGATAAAACACACGGTAAAATAAAAAAAAATAGTCTAATTTAATGAAGAAAAATATAGGTAACCATCATGCAATATCTTCAGAAATTAATTTTAAAAAAGGAGTAACAACTCTTACATGTTATTTTTTTCAAAATGCAGCGAAAATAAATTGAAGTATCTCCGGTAACAATCGAAGAAATGAAATGACCACAATTGGGTAATACTATTAACATTTTGGAGGTGCAATAAGCAGATTCGTAAAGAGTACAGTACTGTGGATATAATACCTTAATGCGTTATCAATATTGTTACTTGTCTAAATTGGAAATCCAATTTACAGCCTTCCTGATTGCAATATTCGACACCATAGTAATTGGTTTAAATCCGCCAAACAACGATATTTAATTGACACGTAACAACATTAATGAAATAAATCCTCTGTGAATATGTTTTTTTTTAAATGTTACCCTGTACATATACCATTTGCAGTTGGCAGCAAATTTGTAAAAAATATTTCCCAAAATAACAGAATGGGAGCGGATCGTGGATCTTATTTTAATTACATTGTTCTACCGAATAGCGTAGCCTCCGTAACTTAAATGGGGACCAGTTTCAGTTTACCAGGAAAAGGATTGGGCAGATATGCACGTGATTCACGTTTTCTGCGAATCGATAAGTATTACTTGACGGACCGTCAGTGCACATAAATTGTATCCATCAATAGTGCATACATTATACCCGTACATAATTATGCGCTCAGTTCTAACAACCCACACTTCTCTTTTTAAGTATCCTCGTACAGAAACGTGCGACTCGTGTTTCTTTCTAATTGTCTGTAATTGAAATATTTGAAGGAATTTGTCAGGGTGCGTTGAAAGTTTCGGTCAGTATATATATTAACAGGAAGAAAGAACACGCGGTTATTTATGAAGTAGAAAAATTGAAATATTATGTTTGTTTTCGCTTAAATTAATTCATACTGAATACTGATCCATAGACCTTTTGAATGAAGAAACACGTAAGAATTGCTTTCCATTCAATATGAAGACAATATATTGCAATGTTGCTCTGTGATAAAGAAACTATATCTTATCCAATATAGTATCTTGTTCTCTGGGGGATAAGTGTATAAGTTGAATCAAATCCTTAAACCACAGGCAATGTTGCCTGTCAAGCATTTTCAAGAATTCCAAATTAGTATAGCTGAAAGTGTGCGTTCACTGAAAATAGGATGTGTCACAAATGTGCTGAAATGCATGTTAAGAAATCCCCGAGATATTTATATAATCTGTATTCTGTCATTTTTGTCGCTATTTCTGAATTTATCTGCCAAGTTAGAATACTTATATATTGACGGTTAGAGAAGTTTGACGCTGTTCTAAGGCCTGTTCAATTAAAAGTAATTCAACAACAGATATCGTCGTATAATGACATTAACGGTATTAACATTAAAACACATTTGTTGTCACAAAATGGCTTTGTTGGCTTGGGAATGCTTCCATAATATTTGTTTAGAAAACAATTTGGTCTGATTACGTTTGTGATTCATGTTTGCGGCATCTTATACAATTTTATAAAGATTTCCAGTATATCTGTCAATTAACCTTTATAATAATCACCAGCGTCCAATTGTATAAACATTGTTTAACTTAAACCACTGGGTTAAATCAGAGTTTTGGTTAAAATTTTGGTTAAATGTTCGGTTAGCTGTTGTAGAAAATTTTGTTTAAGTTTAACCGAATGTTGTTTTTGTTAAAGCTCAAATAAATCTAACCCAAGTCTAAGATGCTGGTTAAATCTTAACATAAACGGTAACCAGTACCAAAATGGCAGCCCTTTTTAAATGTTTAAATGACTTTTTAATGGTTAGTAAACCAAAATGGTTAAATTTAACCTTGGGTTAAATTAACCATTTGGTTAACGTTAGCCAATGTTTATACAATCGGGCGCAGGTTTTAGAGACCAAGAAGGTCGCGCAATATAATGTGGCACAGTAAATTGCCACTAACCTCTGGCCGGTTTCATAGACATCTTTGTCAAGATAGCAGTTTTTAAACTCAACTAATGGTATTCATATCCGACAATTGCCTTTACAAACTGACAAAAGATCCTCAAAACAATCAATAGGATAAAATACTTTCAATTACTTGTAACGGGTTGTAGGATTTTAAGTTAAATACTGCTCTCTTTAAGTATATGTCCAGGAATTATGCTCCAATGAGTGTATATCGAATATTGTGAATGAAAAGGGTGTATTAGATTTTCATTATAGTAAAAACTTACAAAAGCACAAAAAGGTTTACCTTTATCATAAATGTTTATCTTGTTAATATTTTATGAATACGAAAATAACAATACAGCTAACTTGAAGTAATTATCCCCCATTTTCTACTACATGACAAACTGCATAATTATGCTAAACACTTTCTATGCGCCTAAAAAAGTAAACAAGAGAATAAAATATGCATTGATCATAATTACATTCCGAAGATAGACTTCTTTTACAGTAGTCGACACTTTCAAAATAAAATAAATTGAATGAATGTCTGTTTCAGGCGTGTATTGCAATGTAACATGGGACTCTGTGATGTGCTGGGACTTTACCCCAGCTGGCACGGAAGCTAGCCAGCCGTGCCCCTCCTATATCAATGGATTCAGAACAACCGGTGAGTACTTTATCTAACTTATACTATCTTTCGTTTGATTACATTTTCTTTCAGTTTTTAGAGGCCGTTCCACTTTGCTAAGTCGTAGATGGTTGGGATTTACAGACCTCGAAATTGGGAGTCTTTACCGAGGGTGCGACCTTTGTTTTGATATTATGTATATTATCCACTGCTGATCTTTCATGTTGAGAAGTTGGCAGTAACTTGCTCGTGCAGAATCCAGAAAAACTGAATTGGATTGTTTTAACTGTACGCTAGAATATAACTGAAATAATGTTGAAAACAGGGGGTAAACCCCGGAAATAGCAAACTTATGTAATGTTTTATTAGCTTTACGTGACATTTCTCCGTGTTTCGGGACTCCCCAACAAACATGCCAAAAGCTCAATACATTCTGAATTTCGAGAGTACATTTATACGAGTCTTATGCTTCTGTTTGCACAAAGTGTTGCTAACAAATGTAAATGATGTGTGGCTGGGCTTAATAGCACCGGCGAAGGATAGATCACATTCGTTATAAACATAATCTCTAGAAAAAACTGAATGGTAATTTTAAGTTCATATTTGAACAAAGTCCATCCACTTAGTACTGTTACTTTTATTGATGAGGATTACTTGATGTGACATGATGTTAAGTTATAAAAGTGTTCATGATATTTATACAGACGGTTTTGATGTTTGTGTTGATCTTCAGGGAATGCTACACGAGACTGTCTACCAGATGGAACTTGGAAATTAAATGCTGACGTTAATAACACTGATGGATGGACCAATTACACTGATTGTATTGGTGGGCCGACGCCTAAACCACCTGTTGATTACTCTGTACGTCTTCAATAGCATACTTCCTTTTATAAGTTAATTAAAACTATTAATTTTATCTTGCTTAGCATTACAACTACTTTAACACTCCATCAGATAGGTTTCTGTTATACACTATCAAGGATATTATTTATCTATTTAGATTGCAATATTCTTTAGTGATCTGTGATTATACTTTCGTTTCCCGAGCAGTTAAACGAAACAACGCCTTGATATCGAACGATGTCTTTTTAATTATATTAATTGTTTTACTATTTCGTTCGTTGAGTCATTGTCACTCTTGTTTTGTAGCTTGTGTTAAGTTGGTACATGCTAGCTGAAATTTAAAGAAGGGATTAATTGTGATGCATGATTTTGATTAGGATTCCTTTATTGGTGTTGATGAGTTTTGCAATATTGAAGTGGCCAATTGAACAATATTCCATTGATTGATTCATTAGAAACTTTGTGAGTGTAGAAAGGTCAGATGTGAAGTACATAAATCAGTCATATATGATTTATGTATCATTACAGCATCATTTTGTGAGAATACAATTAATGACAGAAGTTGGCTATGGACTTTCCTTGGCGTCCTTGCTGGTTGCAGTTGGTATAATGATAGCTTTCAAGTGAGTTCTTCTCTTCGTATATTTCAGATCGTTTTGAATATAATGACTGTAGTTCATGCGAATAATTTTGAACTGCTTATCGTGGATATCCGAGGGTTTCTAAAAGTGATTTTAGCATTGGACATTGTCCTATTAGAGCTGATAATCGATATGTACTGATTTAAAATTGAATACATGTTCGCAGTTTAATTGATCAAGCTGAGATTTGCTAGCTAGATCAACGTCTTTGTTCGTCTCCATTAATTGCGTGGCATGTTGCCAAACCTGATTTCTATGGAACGCCTTGGCTGTCTCGTAATGAGCAATTTTACTTCGTTGGAAATATCTTTCCAATTATCTATATTCAAATGCAGCTTTATATAGCGTACGTAACCTTGTGTTTTTTTATCATTTCATGCGTGCCGAACCCTTTGCTATTATTTAAGTTCAGTAATATACACGCAACATATTTTATGAACCATACTGAAAATTGGTTTAAACCAAGTATGTTTCCCACACGAAGTAAAGTCTTTTATTATTATTATTCTTATGATATGATTACTAACAACAAGACGTTCCATAAATTTCTATCTGATATCATTTCGATCGATATGATGTATTTCGTTCCAGAGTAAAAAGAAGCCAATTTTATTTATTATACAGAATGCATCTTTTTTAGACGTCAGCAACGAATGTTATATATATCGATTTGGTCATAAATGGTACGTTTCTTTGGAAAGTACGCGTTACATCATTCTATATTAATACATAATTAAATGTTATATTTTCTTTCAATGAGGCTATTCAGAATGTGATGTATTATTATATGATTTACATACACTTATTATTTCATTTGTGCTTTCAGGCGCCTACATTGTAAAAGTAACGTCCTACATATAAATCTATTTCTGGCTTTTATACTCCGAGCGTTAGTTGCATTTTTGAAAGTTTTAATGTTTGTGGATGACCTGGGATTAGAGAAAGATATCATACGTCGGCGTGACGGCACTATCGATTTCAATCATGAGGGAATGGTAAGTTTTTATCTTTTGTAATCACGCAAGACCTTCAAAAACCACAGTGCATTTCAGCAAAATTGTGCGTATAACATTCTTTTTATAGCAGAAACATGCTCCCAGTACCACTGTACATCTTGAACCTAGTAGAACAGAATAGAATAGAATCGCAATACACCAAAATAAATTTCCACGTCATAATGAAAAAATAGACGGTGGTGCATTCGTACCCTGACTGACACCGTCCGAACAATGAATCTCTTTAAGTTTGAGATATATGGTGTTCGACCTTGAAAATACTAGTCTAGACATTTGAACTCTGGTAAAGACGTGTATTCATACGTACAAACAAATGTAGTTTTTTTAATCGAAATAATGAAAACAATACAATGGAAAGGCGTAGCTCTTGGACAATCTTGGCTTCCTCGTCAAAAGACTCACACCCATACAATTTTATAAATCACGCGTTCTCCACAATTTCACTTAATTAATCCAAGAAATAAAAATAAATCTGATACTGTAGGATTTATTGCCTGCATTAGGCCATCCTTAAAAAATGCTGGTTTGCAGTAACGCAATTCAAAAAACTACTGGTGGGTAGGTAGGCATTTTTTTTATTTGTTTATGCTAAAAATGTACTTGATAATAATTTCATTACTTGATAACATAATGCTGGAAAACAATAACTCAACAAATGTCAATATCACTTATTTATTTGGATGAGTCTAGGGGAATTTTAATATGTCTGTCGCGTAACTGCAAACGAACATTTTGTAATGTTTTCCTGATAAAATTAGTGTGTTTACTATCATTTTCTATATTTTCAGCATTGGGAATGTAAGCTAATTGTAAGTGTTTTCATGTACTCAGTTGCTGCCAGTATGATGTGGATATTTATGGAAGGCTTATATCTTCAGATGTTGGTTTATAAAACTTTGTTGACTGAAAGACATGGTACTCGAGTTTATGTACTTTGTGGATGGTGTAAGTATATGTTCAGTAACACCTAATATTGCGACAACCCTATTATTACAACCCCGGTATAATGACCACTTTAATGTTTAAGATTTGTTTTCATTATGACTTCTATGTTTTAATTTGAAAATGTGAGCGCCTTTTTATTTAAACTGTTTTCGTTTTTACAATGGATTTTTACATCGAGATTACAATGTGTATTACACGCTTTATTGTGGGCATGTCAAGCAATATAGCTATCCATTTGTTTAGTAAAAGGATATGACTTATAAATGTAAAAATACTACGTAGATGGCATGACGTCACCGAAATAAGTGGGTGCATATTACGATGTCATGACGTATCAATATTAAATAAGAGTAATGACGCGATTGTATGACGTCACAATAATCTAATCATTATGTTTATAACACGACATGACGTCATCCATATGAAGACATCTGATTAATCTAGTTCAAACAAAACGGTATTCATACAACATGTAACAAGTCATTTTTTGTGTTTTACAGTGTCACCGTTTCTTTATTTAGTCCCCTGGATTATTGTCAGGATATACATGGAAGATGAATTGTAAGTAATCAATGAACAGTACAATTTGATACAGCACTTTTTTCAGCATTGCGGCCATCTCATTACAACGACCGGTTTTGTTATGTTTATAGTTCAACTTGATAATAAGAGCGCACCAATATTAAGAGAGCTATTCTTGGTTCAAAGATGATCTTAATAACGAGGTGTCATTAAAAGTGCAAAAATAAACGCTCGATTTAACTGTTGTGATATATGGGGCCTCTATGGTAGAATGTGTATTGTGTCTGACATGTAATCACTGGCCCTTTTGTGAGTTCGAATCCCATCGAGGACCAGATAAATTACACAAGTGAGGAAGCTGTCCGGCTAGCTCACGGAAAGAAAGTCGATGGTTCTACCCAGTATATTTATGAGGTCTTTCTTCACCGTTAACTTGCAAGAATTCCATAATATCCCTGACTGTTGGAGCCATGTTTAACTCCAGCGCGAAATAGGATATCTAGACATTTGAGTTTGGACACATGTACTTGTAATACGTCTACATTTACCGTTGATAATAACGAACTAAGTCCTGGATCATTTGGTTACAATGACAATTTTTTATGTAAATCACAGACGGATTATCCTTCGTACTCGGAAGATAATTGACGATGCACTAGCCATGAAATTCAGACTTAATTTTAAATTGTTTAATCGATTGAGTAAATCAAGAGTATGTGATACATAAAACCCCCCTTTTAACACTTATTCATGGAAAATGATTGCAGCTTGAATTCAGACCATTACGTACTAATAAAATGTGTTTTAAAATACATGTAAAAGAACAGTTGTAATTTGAAGCTATTGTTGGTATAGGGAACTTGTGAGTGTGAGTAGATAGCTTCAGAAAGTGAACTTAAAACAGTATATAATTAAACATGGCCTACTTAAACGATTTACTTTTTGGATATTTTAGAATGCTTAAAATTGTCCATTATGGACCTTCAACTTCATATTCAATTTTTTTCCTGTCTCGAGACAAATACGAGTTTTATCCTAAATTATCCTGTTTAACGGTAAGGTTAATCGTAGAATTATTGTGTTTAATCGTAGAATAATGTGTGGGTTGAATTCCTACATCATTATATTAGAAGTATTGCTGACTGTCTTAGAACAGTTTTTAATAAGGCGTAAAAATGTTTGAAACTGGTAGATACTCATTAAAAACAGGGTAGGTTGTCGAGAATTTTTTCAGGGCGGGGGATTTTTTTTATTATTCCTAAAAGCCGTTGTGGACAGGTAAAAAAGTGAGACAGTGGATGTACCGCTCCTTGGGCCCAACAAAAGTCCAGAGTCTCGGGGGTAAAAGTTAGGATAGGTCGGGTGACCAGAAACAAACATTTTTACGCCTAAGCATGTTTTATTGAAGGTGTTGGAATCGACATCGCGTAGCTGGCTACTTCTGGATTATCAAGGCACCTTTACAGGTTTCCGTTTTGGTGAGTAATATTTTAATGACCGAACAAGTATATGGTATGTGATTTATCGTAACGTAAGTACAGCAAAACCTCGTTATCTCGAGGATCCATCGGAACAGAGTAAATGCTCGAAATAAACCGGGTGCTCGTAATCACGAGGTACATGTATTTTATTATTGTTTGAAAAAGTTATGAAGCGTATCCTTGAACAAGCCTGTTTATACCATATTGCAAAATGATTGCGTAAAATTTTACGGGGCTTTAAAAGTTCCTTGAGATAAATCGGGTGCTGGTGACATTGGTGTTCATAATAACGAAATTTTACTGTACTACCTTTATACCACTAGTCATAACTTGTTGCTAAGAGAAATGCGCTGATTGGCTTATATTTGGATAACCTCCCTTAGTTGCGGTTCGAAAATGGATTATCTGAAACAATGCTTTATTCCGAAGTCAAATTTAGGTCCTAGTCAATTTGGAAAATATATTTGGCCTATATTTATTTTATATTTCAGATAAATTTTCTTTTCTTCATCAACATCGTTCGTTTTCTGTGTACTCGTGTAAACGCCAACAGACACGTCAAAAATGATGCACAACAGTTAAAGTAAGTGAGCCGAATCAGAAAACTTGCAGGAAAAAATGCTTTTGTTTCAAATCACAATTAATGTTATATCATGCATAATTCTTAAAGTGTCAGTATTGTTACTTTTTAAGCTAAGCCGCTGTATTGTTTCTGCAATTAGCTCAACGTATTATGATATGGAAATATTCACTTTTTATGAAGTTCTAAGAGACATTATTAATTTACATGAGTTAATGGAATTCATAATACATTCGAAACCTTTTTTCATTCAAGTTAGCTTTTGTAATGTTAGTTATTGCATTAATAACGGTTTTTCCTCGGTAATCAGATAATGCACTAACACTTAAGAGTAAAATTCACAAAAAATCTTTTCTACTGCGAAAACCTCTCTAATCCGAACATTTTTGGCAGTCCGAACAATTTCGGATTATAACGGTGCTACTGAACATCAAACTGGCTCTGTTGCCTGTTTTCCATTTTTCTGCGGACTGATTTTTCTCCAAATATAAGATTAATCAAATTTCGTAATGAAGTACTGGATTTCTCTGCCGTGTCTTGTTGACCTTTCCTCCCGAAAAAAATCTTCGAAAAAAAACACACCTCTGTACGGCTTCATTATCTTCATTTATAATCATACCAGTGAATGCAAGAGACGACAAAACTAGCTCATGACTGTAATGAGGTAACATACGAAATACTTTTTGATAATTATGATATCCGAGCAAACATAATTTTCTCACATTTTCCTTGTGATTTTAAGTGGTTTCTGAGTATCTTGACATTATTTTATTGTATTTTTTTAGAAAAACAGGGAAGTTTGTATTGGTATTGATTCCCTTATTTGGCGTGATTTATATCGCATTTGCGGCATTTCCTGACGGTGTTAGTATTGAAGCTGACATTGTCTACCTGTATTGTGAAATGTTTTATAATTCTTTTCAAGTAAGTATTACGGTAACTCTGTTTCCTTAATCAAATCTACAATGTAAGGACAGTAAGAACCTCACTCAGCGACCTCTGCTATATCCGAACAACTACATTATAACGACCACTTAATTTTGTAATTTGTTTCTATATTTCCTTTATTACTTAAAAGTGAGACTATTATTAATGAAAACAACATCTAAGTTCCGAAAGGTGGTCTTTATATCGGAGTTATCTGTGCATTCAATCTTGCAACGGGTGTAAAAGGGGCATTTATATGATATGGCCCTTATGTACAGCTGGCTTTTATTCAGACTTTGTTTGGTCTGCCATATCAATGGTTGTGTGCTTAAGATGACCATTATTCAGATGGTGTTCATTATCCACACATGATTTATGGCATGGGCCGAACTGTGTGTCCTTTATCAGTCTGTTATATTTGGTTAAAATTCCAAATTAGAAAGTGAATTAACAAGTTTTCCATTTCCAAAAGATACATTGCCTGAGTTGCTGGTTCTTCCTGTTATAGGGGAACTTGATAAGTATAGTGTGATACGTATCACGAAGAATTTATTATTTTTGTGAGTTAACCTTATTAGCTCAATCGGAGGATCAAAAGATTGTTGATTCAGTTCGCAGATCTGAAGGCTCAAGGTGGCATGTATAACCTGTGAAAGAATGACGGAATGTCATTTGCCTTTCACCCAAGCAGAGTTGATAGCATAAAGAAATTTTCGAAATATGGTAAAACACGTGAAAGCTTGTAGGTTACAAATGGGCGATGCTGTGGTGACATGTTCTCATCACGTGACCCAATTCAAGTATTGACTATAAACATTTTAGCGCAATACTTTTTTGGGCACTTGCATGATATTGAATGGAATTCGAATTTTTATACACATATAATATTGAATAAAAGAATGGCTAAGAGTTGAACTTTTTATTTTAGGGTTTCCTGTTAGCCTTGTTGTTTTGCTTCTTAAATGAAGAGGTACGTATCAGCTGGATCATCAATGGCATGTTCTTGCTTTATTTTATCTTGGTGTCATGAAACGTTTGAGTTATCGTGATTTTGTCCGTCGCTTACATTAATTTGATATTGTATACATGACAAACAAGCTTGATGTTAATTCAGATATTCGGAATAAGACAAATATTTTGTATTGTTCAATGTATTCAGGTAAGCTACGCATGCCTTTCATTGTGATCTTGCGTAAAACAGAAATGGGAGGTGTTGCAATAAGGCGTATTTGTGATTTTGAAATAAATGAATATTATTAATAGTTATGGCGACAATGCTTAGTTTTATGATAAGAATAGTTCATCATGCCCAGAAAGAAGGCATAATTATAGCAGTCGCACTGTCCGTCCGTCCGTCCGATTTTAGTGTGTCAGCCATAACTTTCTTATTTATAATGTATTTTGAAATTACTTTGTACTCATGTTCACCATCACAAGACCCTGGTCCATAGCGCCAAGGTCAATGTCATATTCAGAGTTACTCAATATGTATTGAATTTTCGTGTCTCAGCTGTAAGCTTCCAATTGTTAATGGATTTTGAAATTACTCGATACTGATGTTCACCATCGGAAGTCGATGTGTTGCGCACAAGACCATTGTCTGTAGCACCAAAGTCATGATCATATTTTAAGATCTTTCATCATGTATGGATTCTGATGCTGTGAATTTGTGTCTCTGCTATAATGTCTTAAATCATTATTGTATTTTTAAATTATTTGTCCAAAACTCTTAAATCCGTCTCCGACCTTAAGCGCTAAGGTCAATGTCATATTTTAGATCGTTCATTATATATGGAATTTTCGTTGTGTTTTTTTGTTGTATACTGTCTGTTCCAATATATTGTTTCAGCCAATCTTAATCATATGAATACCTCCATAGCGTGTTATTAGAAGTCATGGAAACTGGTGCTAAAAATGAGTTGCAACTTCGGTGCTTATATAAGGGAGCTATAGTGCATCTGTCCCTCTAAAAGGCTTCTTACAAAACAATGGTTTCTTTGACTATAACTATTTTCTTTTTTCAGGTTCACAAAGAAATTAAAAATTGTTGGTACAGAAGGACTTTTAATAGATTTCAATCCCGGTCCTTCTTACTGACGTCATGGCGAAAAACGTCGAAATCTGCCGGTGAAAATATGACCAGAGACAGTCGTATCTCAGATATGCATATAAACAAAAGACCAATTTGTAAGCCAAACAAGAAATGTCCCGAACACGTCTCGTGGAAGCGTTCAACACGTACTAGTGACGTAGACAGTGAAGTGACGTCATCATGGCGTGGTAACACTGAAGAAGGTGATGCATTAATGAATGGGAACAAGTCTGGAGTTATGTAAATTCGTGAAAAAATATTTTCAGAACTTTATGGCAACGGATTGCAAAATGCAAACAAATTGTCCCATTTTTAATTGTTTATTGATATGTCTCTATCATCCTACCAACAATTGCTGTAATTTCTTACCACTCATAGACTTCATGTAGAGTAAGATCCATTATAAATATCAACAAATCGTTATAATTATCATTATGAATAAAGTATTTACAAAACGGTTTTCTCGCAAAATCGTTTACAAAAATATAAAAGGACCATCCGGTCTAGGTCTAATTTTCTCAAAACAATATTTCTTCTCAGTACGATGAGTTCGAATATTTGAACAAGTTACTATTACCATCATAAAGATACACTGGTGTCGTCAAAGTATTATGTAATTACATGTATGATTTAATAGGAATTCATAATTTTCAGTATGTATTTTTATATCTACAAAAATGTTTGTTAGGCTGTTTGCGATTATGAAAAAACCCAATACGACCCCATATTTTATCCGTTTATAAACTATGGACAGGAGCAAATGACTACCCATGCTATATCAATTGATACAATATGGGAGTGGAGTTTATTTGTTATTTTGATTCTAACACAACAACAAGAAGCATTTACTCAAAATTTACTCGTGAGTACAAAACTACGAGCTTCTTTCCGCTTTTAAATTTTACTCCTCTGTATAAAACAAGTACCATTGACGTCATTTAGCCATTGCAATTTTTTGTTAACACTACACGAGTAAAATGAAACAGCCGACCGAGTTTTATTGTATGATAATGCCTTGGCTAATTTTCTTTAATGTTATGTTTATATTTATTATGTTCAAACACTAGATGAGCAGTACAAGAACCGATTCACAGGCGTGTCTTAATTTACATGGCAGTTTTTTACTAAAACATGAAGCACCACAAAATAATCAATTGGATCAAAATACATTATATCTATATTATTTAAAAACAAGGGGAAGCAAGATTTTAAAGTTCACTGAGAAATCTCCTTCTGGGGTTAATGTATTTTATAAATATTTATTTGCCTAATCTATTTATTCATTTAAAATGGAAACTATTATCAGTATAGTTATTTCATTTCATTTATTTATTATTTATTTATTTATTTTTTTATTTATTTATTTACTCACCAGATAGTTTTCACAAGAACTGTCAAAACCAGAACAAAGGAATTACTTCTTATGACTTATTATTTTACAAGAATTTACTTATAAAACGTGTACAAGCTTTTGTCATAATAACTTGTTAGTACTGGGTCACTTTATTTAGACCAAAACATTAAAAATGTGTTCAAACAAATTGTCATCGATACGTTACAAATAAAAACAATAATTCAAAATTGAAACTATAGTTTTTCTCCTATTAGGGTGTCACCTGGAAGGAGAGGCAAAGTTTTTCATTTGTACATGACACTCTTCAATAGAGAAAAAATTCTCCAATAGTAAACCGCTCTGCATAAACAATTAGAGAGAAAAAAAATACCGAAAAAGATCAACAAGAATGATCTTTCAAAAGAGATAAGCGCCGAATGTATTAAATGCAATTCTATTATGAGAACCTGGTAATGAACCTAGCTTATCTGTAAGAGATGTCAAAAGAATATTTTCTAACCATGTTAGCATATTTTTAGCTGTTTATGCCTTTGCATTAAGTACAGTCTGTGACGTTACCGTCGTTTTATTTTCAGCGTATTAAAATGTCTTTTGTTCAAAAGATTTTTACAATAAAGTTTATCGAAAATGAGAAAAGTATATACTTGATTTTCATACATAAATATTAAAGTTAACAATAATTGCAAAAACTGTCCAATATTGTTCTCCTAGCAACATCGTCATCGCAATGTAAACAGTGTCATTGCAACCAAAAATGGTCTTGTAACATCTTCAGCGAAAAAACTACTTAGAAATTTCTGATATGTGTCAAACCTAGATTTCTAGATAGTGAACTCGATGTTGAATGAAAACAACGCATTTTTCATCATTTTTATATATCATTTTTACATATTATTTACGCAATAGATAACATTATAAGTGACTATTAACAAAGAATCATGACAATATGTTTTATTTTATGAAATATGGATTTATGTAAGCAAATAATGAAAAAATGCCATCTTTAAAAAATGTTGGTTTGCTGTTATGCGATTGCTTCGTTCAATCCCCCCCCACAAAAGTTTAGCCATTTAGACAAATGTTGTGTCTTAATCCAGCCATTCGTTTTCAGTACTAGCAAACGTGTAATGTAACAAAAAATGCATATCTACCAACTCATTGTTAAAAGTTTCTATCGTTTAAGTGCAAACGAACATTTTTAAGGATGGTCTAACCATTCTGCTATGTATTCACAATACATTCGCAGATATACACACTCACTTCACTCACTCTTTCACTTGCTTTTCCCTTCAATTTATCATTCAATTCATCAATTCATTTAATGAAGTTCTTGATGTACATTACATGTACTTTCAGGACGATATATGAACAATTAACTACAATAATTAATTCAACACTGTACATGTAAACAAACAAAAACATGAAACACATTTCAACGTCAACAGCACCACGAATCAACAACAGATACATGTATACGGCTCGGATTCAATGATAATTTGTCTTAAATGAGTATTGCTTATCAAAACAAAGATGGTTCTCAAATTTTATTTGATTTCAGACGTATGCAAGTTCACATTATTCCACACATGTATATTTCATCCATTTTCTCTAATAAACCATTTGGTAGCAAACTTCGCGCCATGAGAGGCAGTATGACGGAAGCATAAATCGTCACGTATACGTGTACTTCATTCAATATTTATGAACACTAAGGATGTTTAGATAAACAATGAAATGGACGAAAAAAGATTAAAGTCGGATAAACAGAATATGAGATGCAGATGGACAGTTCATGTTTAAGTCATACCTGAGTCATCTAAAATTTTAAACGATTATCTTACAACACACAATGTAAATCGAGACTAGCTGATGCAGGAAGAGGATCAGAAAATTATTTTGGCATGATTGTTTGCTGCATAGTATGGTACTGGTTAATCACAGATTATTTAACCATTTAATCCAATTCAACATCATTCTAGACAGAGACCTATTATTCATCTACCAATTACAAGCTTAGTTTATTCAATTTGGTGTTTTATGGCGCATCAACATCTAATGAATCAAAATGAAATGGATAACGATGATAAGTCATTTAATAAGATAATGTAAACTTTAAGTTGTAAATGTAAAAATAAGAATGAAGGAGATATGAATTATTTGAAAATTGGACTATTGCTAGTCACAATTGATAATCACAATTTCAACACTCTGTCTACAACGTATAAGATTCAGCATCATGGTTACGCTTAAGATGTAGGTTACTATGTACAAAATGCACGTGTAAGATCCATTGATAATGCTAAAATTCTGAATCATGATAACATTGTATAGTAGTACAAAATAATGTATATGTAAATATAAAACTCATCAATATCGCAACCTTTAAAGGATATTAAATCTACTATGTACAAAAATTTCAATTGTAAACTGGTAAGTTTCCTGAGATTACAGGATGCAATTGACCTATGCAAGAGTGTCGTGATTTAATTATTGCCAGGTACGTTTGGCAATTAACGGCATAAATTATGGCACTTAAGTCTATCAACTTCACAATATCATGATTAAGAGTTCGAATTTCTAAGTACATCCTTGCCATGAAACATGTATATTCGAAGACCACATAAGGCAGAATTCTACACTTGGACTCAAATCAATTTCCTTGGTTTGTTTCCTGTACGGCCACGGACATGGGACGATTTGCAATGTCTTCCTAAAAAGATATAAAAACAATGCAGGCATGAAACATTGATTTGCGGACATTTTTAAAGACAAAACTTCGAACAAATCAGATCTTAAATGAGCTTACATGGACAAATTAACTTACCTGCTTTGGAAGTCTGTCAGATTCTTCCAGATTTAAGTCCACAGCTATGTTTGTTGTTTCGTTGGCCCCATCGTGTTCATTTTGTGCAACTTTACAAATATCGACATTCACAATACCTTGGAATACATCGCTTGGTACACAACGATTTTTATTCACCAGATGCCATTCCTTTTGTGGAATCGCTGTTAGCTGTTGTATTGCGTGAGCAGAACATGTCGGCTCACTGCACTCTAGTATCAATTCATCAAGTTTTAGGGTCTGAAAAGTTTTCACATCTAAATCATTAAACAAGCAGTATATAAATTTACAAATATGTACATTACTTGTTTAGGTATTAATTCAGAAAAACCTCCTCTTATTAAACTATATGTAACTCGGTGTATATTTTAACGTGCAATTATACTACATATTATGGGATCGAAATCCGCATAGGGCGCATGTCTTTAGTAAAAACATGAAATTGGGTTTACATCTAATGGCATTGGTCACTCATTGGCCACACTCAACATGAAGTTGACATTTTATGCATGATATATGATTCCTGAGGTTAAATGGATCATGACTTTGTTGGTAGGCTTAAAGTGTAGATAAGGTCAACAGGCCGGAGTTCCTGTTAGAAATACTGGTGTATTAGTAAATGGCGGTCAGCCTTTGACACGCGTACCCGTTGACTGTCATCTATATAAACTATTGAAATACAAAACAACATTTTTATCTTGTTCTAGGTGTGTTGGTTGTTCTTTAGTCAGATTTAGTCATGATCCAGCAGTAAATAATTTGATTAAAGGTGCGGAGTAATTACGGTTGTGTCTGGTTCTATAGGTGTGTTATTGCCAGAATTCATTCTTGCAGTCCATATATGAACGTCACTATCGGGAGTCAAACCAAGTACCATCTTATCATCCTTCGTCAATGGTCCTCTAGGTAAACGGAGTCGATGTGGCCTTAAAGCTTTCTTATTCTTCTCTTGGTCATCAATACGCTGTGATGATAATAGAAATTCCTTATACAGTATGAATACGGTTGCCTTCTACTTTTCTTGAAATAACATTCAATCAAAATGCCCGAGAAAAAGTAAATTGTCCAAGGTCAAGGTCAATATCAAGAATTGTGGGGGAAAACGATTCGGCCTTAATATAACTTATAATATAACTTAAAATTGAAATAAATCTGGTTGACAACAATTGATGGGAATTCATGATTGCATATAAGGATATTACTGGACATAGATACACAGGTTTTATGGACCAATACAGAGAAACACCAGGTATTGACGACATGTGGTGTGTGAATATATATATATTCACACTCCACATATATATATGTTAAGACGCACTTTAGTTGTAAAAAACAAACAATTCAGGAAATATGATGGGCGTGTACGAAAAAAGGAGAATATCTCTTTTACTAATTTAGTTGTCTGTATGGCGGTGATATACAAGACAGTAAATTAGATGAAATGTGTACAGTGTAACCACAAAAACAAAGTAAAAATTAGATCTAGGAGTTATACATTTTGGAAAACTACTTTTTATAAAACTATACTGTTATCAATAACTACTGGTAGCAAAGTAAAGAATGAAGTTTACCTTTTTGTAGTCTGGCAGCAGTACTAACTCGTCGGTCACGTATAAAGTAATGGACACCTGAAGATTTCTATTCACACGTCTGTATGATCCGTAGCAGGATGCATATAAGTTTACTTCTCTTCCTTCACCGCATTTTCCACAGATGTAAAAACCAGAAAACGATTTAGTGTATATACATACACACTTGTCTGAAAATTGTAACTACCATAATAATGATAATGGCTCGAGGCACGAAATATGCATATATATTGTATGACGCATATCCTTACAATGATAAATTCAATACAACACGAGCGGGAATGTGAAAAAAAACATGTTTCCAACTATTAATAGTAGAAACCCTCTGAGTCGGTCCTCTATAAACCGGTGTCCCTCTATATCGGCCAAATTGTCTGGTCCCGACTTCATTACTATATAATTAAAAGATCCGCTCTAAACTGGTATCCCCTCTAAACCGGCCAAATTACCTGGTCCCGGGCTCGTCCGGTGTAGAGAGGTTCCCACTGTATAGAACTTTATCGTTTTTTTATGTTTGGTGATTTTTGACATTGATCCCCAAAACACCTAAATACAATCTAAAGCTAGGTCTCCACTTAAACTTGTTAAACACCAAAATTGGCAGCTATCAAAAGAAAGCCAAATGTTTGACGCCGCCGCCCACCCACACTCTTGACCGGAGACACCCCAATAACAAGATATCTTAACTTTGTTTTGAAACTGGTTAAAAAGTATTTATTTATTATTACTTCTGGTTCGACTGTTACTTTAGATACGTGCAATTTATTGACACAAATCTTAAATAAAATAAGATAAAATTATACCAGCATTGCCAGTATTCCGTGTTTCCTTTAGCATAGAAACAAATCAACAAAATAATTCATTTTCTACAGCAAATCGCTGGACGTGTACCAAACGCAAAGCATACCATCGTTGTGGTTCTTGAGTAGGGTTACAAAATCAAGGGTAGCGAAAGTTATATTATTAGTGTTTATGGATTAAATTTTTATTTTGACAGGGTATTTGATATAACGTGACTTTGCGACAATAAGTTAGGATACGTGGGAACATCATCATCATGCTGTTACTTATGGCTTTAAAGTATGGCTGAAGTAACTAATTTAACATTAGAATTAAGTAAAGTCATTGATTGGACTGATAACTGCGTCAAAGTCACCAATTTAGTTGCTGTTGACAATGTAGAAAAGGTTTTGTAAATGTTACATATGATCTTTATTTTATACACCATGACGTGTATTATATTTCATTGCAAGTATTACCTTTAATTTCATAGTAGGTTTCAAGCTGTTCATCTTTCGTTCCTTTTAGTGGAACATCTTTCGATGATACAAATTTATTCAACCTATCCAGTGAATTGTACTGTCGTACAATGATGTCGTTTGCTCCACCAACATATGGAATTTTTACACATACGTAGTCAGGAAGGTGATCATGGCCGTCGAGTTTGAATTCTGGGACAGCGGATACAAGGAATTCATCTTTGGGCAGATTAAGTTTTCCAATAACGGCTTGAATATCTGTATGTGATGTAAAATTTATCCTAACAGGACCTTTATTAAACATACTCTTTGAAAAACCCAAACTGACGCTGGAATCTGGCATACGTTTCATCTCTGTGTAGTCTTTGATGGTTATTTTGTAATCAAATTCTTTTCCAAATATCGTATAACATGATTGTGGATCCGGTTCAGAGGGAGGTATTTCTTGGTAGCTATTGGTAATTTTCCTATACAAATGTCCTACATAACAGTAAATGTAATTAAGTATTCCATAGATCAAGTCGACTGCTGGCCACATTTCCTTCTAGTTCAGTTGTCACTGAAATAAATATAAATAACTTGAATAATCACATATATATTGTACGTCTTTCTTATCGTATTGAGTGTCGATACAAAAAAGAATATACAATTTGTCGAATAGGAAATAACCTAATGCACTTGTTCTCGTGTAAATTATCCATTTCATACAAAGCTTTTTCCTTGACAAACATTTGACCAACACCAAAGATATTAATTTTGATTCATACCCGCAAAATACTAAGTCAGATGTTTAAAGTTTTCACCAATGAGAAATTGATTAACGAATTAAACGTAGTCAAACCTGTGTTTGCAGATACCTCCGAATAATGGCCACCTTGTAAATAAAGTCCATATTTGAAAAACAGTCATTGATTATTTAGAACAAAGTTACCCCAGAATGAAGACCATCTGTCATTAAACGCCATATTTTGTCTTTCCCAAGGGAGGCACTTATTCCCAGGTTTGATGATATATACCACGTGGTATATGCATTTCTTGTGTGAAGACACATTGAACAACGAATGAAGAAGATCTCGCGCGTTTGTATGAATAGAAACCACTTGACAAAAGGAAAATGGTGAAAGTTTTAAAGGATTTTAAAATCGTTTCTTTTTATAAGTGCACATAACTCTAATTCATCCCATTCATGTCTACAAAATGTGTACTCATATGCATCTTTTTATAATATTTTCGGGATTCCAGTTTAATTACATGTACATTGGACATGGAGAAATGGGATTCCACTGCTATCTATCATTATCAAATTGTTTACGTGTATATTATATCAAGAGACGACGAACGAAGGAATATTAGGGGAAGTTTTGAAGGTTTGTAAAGTTGTTTGTAGATGGGTACATTATTCGTGTTGTTCGCAGGAAAGTGTCCTCCGTTTTAGTGACTAGGATTATGTCATTGTCCTATTGCTTGGACTTTATTTTTTGATCAAATATCCCAGAGTTAGATCCTACAGATTTTAGTTCCTACACTCGGTTTCGGATTAGGTTCATTCCACGACAGAATTACTAAAATGTTTCGAATTTTGTCGTTTTCTTCTTTTCCTGATGCACGTATTAAGTTTTGAATATATTATACAGATAATCTCTAGTGGAAAATAGCGTTACATATGTAGATACTTCTGAAAAAAAATCAGATGATGTAATTTTGACTTCTATACAACATACTTTTCATATCGATACTGTAAAAATATATTTGTTGGGTTTAAGTAGCACCATCAGCCAGGGCACAGTTTCACACCAAAAATAATTTTGAGCACACTATTTTCAGATGTTAAAATATATTATTGGTTTACTATTGGATCTTGGTGAGTAATACTGGTGCCAGTTTAAAAGATGATCAAACAAAACATTGATTTTCATGGAAAATAGTATCTAAAAAGAATAAAAACACTTGAGCAAAAGTTTGAGTCTGTTGTAACGTGCTCAAGTAAAAATAAATTTAGCAAGATAATTCTATGTTTTCCACACAAATTTTTACTTAGAGTTATAATTTTGCAAGAAATACACTGCTTTTTAAAGAAAATAAGGTACAAATAATACAAATATAGTCATAAAATATTTTCAAAATAGTGTGCTCAAACTTAAGTTTTTTCGTGAAATTGGGCCCAGATTCATACGTCGATTTTCCCAACTTTAACGATGGGGAGACCCAAGACGTACATCAGGATAGAACGAACGATCTTCTGTAAGCTAGATGGACCGTTTTCTCACATGTGACTTCTTACTGGTCCCGAGTGGTGTTTGAACTCATAAGGGGTGAAGGACTTGCGAATACTAGTCAGAGTACTAACCACTCGACCACGGAGGTGTGAAAATAACCGGTATCTACCACGTATATTTAATACCTGTTATTTATCATACGTGTACATTTTTGCACATGGGTTAAGGTTTAAACTCTACTACTTTCTAGTATATTTAATACCTGTTATTTATCATACGTGTACATTTTTGTACATGGGTTAAGGTTTAAACTCTACTACTTTCTAGTATATTTAATACCTGTTATTTATCATACGTGTATATTTTTGTACATGGGTTAAGGTTTAAACTCTACTACTTTCTAGTATATTTAATACCTGTTATTTATCATACGTGTATATTTTTGTACATGGGTTAAGGTTTAAACTCTACTACTTTCTAGTATATTTAATACCTGTTATTTATCATACGTGTACATTTTTGCACATGGGTTAAGGTTTAAACTCTACTACTTTCTAGTATATTTAATACCTGTTATTTATCATACGTGTACATTTTTGTACATGGGTTAAGGTTTAAACTCTACTACTTTCTAGTATATTTAATACCTGTTATTTATCATGCGTGTATATTTTTGTACATGGGTTAAGGTATAAATTCTACTACTTTCTAGTAGTAGTGCTTTCGGTACATTTGTAAGTTTCGGTTCATAAACATGTAAGGGAGGCCACTCAGTGAACAAAGATGGCACAAAAGGGGTGTAACTATTTTGCTTGCTCTTCTCTTATCAAATGAAGGTTATGGGCCTGCATGACAACATTGTGTGTTCATTGACGGGGATTTGAATATTACGCAAATGAAACGGATTTCCATCAACTTACAGATGGGTGGAATTTATAAACGACGTAATCTAATGTATGGCCTGTTTTAATGTATACATACGCTCGCTGTCAGTTGTTCGAAATACGAATCCCTTCAGATACAATGTTTTTGTAAATGTTACTAATGAAGAATTACGGGTTTTACCTAAATCATGATTTTACGAAGTGATACGTGACTCTGAAGGAAGCCAGGCTGTTGCGAATTTTCTAAAAATAGACTTACTGTTGATATCCGTGTAGATACTGGGATAAGCTTTCTTGATGACGTCATTTGGATTTGAATTTTAAGCAATATTGTAATAGATATCATAAAAGGAAATATGGCTCTTGCAATGTACTCCCCATTTTGGAAACAAGGAAAATGTTAGAGACCAGTTATCTGAGAGGTTATATGTCATTTGTTCTCAACATGACATTACTGTTTCTCAAGACACTGTGAAGGATACAACTGTCTATTTCAACAGTGAAGTTTTAAGTGAGATGGAGGAGAGACTAGAACACTCTGAGCTTGTTAACAATTTAAATGCATCGGACCTCAGTGAGGCATATCCCGACATGCTGACTTTCTGTGCTAGCCTATCTCGCTGAACATCTTGGTATGGTGAGATCAAACTATATTTGAATGGGCTGAGCTGAAAGAGATTCTACGTATTGAATGTGACAAGTGTGATCCAGGATTCATTCTTCAACTTTTGCACAAGAAAATGGAGACTCTGGGTGATATTAATCCAAATGTCTTGAAACTTATGTAAGTTCACCTAATAGTAATCCTATCCACTGCACCAGTTGAGAGAGTATTTTCTAGAGTTAAAATGATTGTCACTGAGCACAGGAATAGATATAGTGTCAAAACTACAATCAAACTACTTACAGTGCGACTGAACACATCAACCACCAATGACATTGGTTTGGACAAAGTAGTTCAGCTATTTTTACAGAAGGAAAATAGGCGTATCCTGTGATTACCTTGACTTTATGATAAGTATGTACATTTGAAAATGTGAAAAGTTGTAGTGAAACATGCACTGAAATTTTGAAACAGAGAAACTTCATGATTGAATTAATATTTTAAATTAATGTTTGTGGTTACCATGATTACCTTGACATAATGATTAGAATGTACATTTGAAAAATGTGAAGTTTTGGAACATGCATTTAAAAATTTGAAAAAGAGCAACTTTTCATGTTAATATAATAATTTAAAATCAATGTTTACTTTTCATTTTGAAAAATTAAGCGATTTGTTGATCCATGTTTGTTTTCCTACTATTTATTATGTTCTTCGTTATAAATGTTCATGTGAAGTATCATTCATTCTCCTACATTCTTTTATTTTATAACTTTTTAACACTTATCTATATAAGAATAAATTAGTATCACTTCAAATTAAGTTATAAATATTTCATAAGAATATAACTGCAGAATATGTGAGTATGAATCGTGTCCGGAATAAAAAGTAGCACAGACGCACACACCCCCTGATCAGTACCAATGTGTATCAGTATACACAGTATATAGTAACTGCAAGGTAGCACAATGCAACTTGCCCGGCATGGTTAGGGCCGCGCTCTGAAAGTGCCCCTTCAAAACACAAAACGCCATGCCTCAGTTACATTCTGCAGGAAACACTACGATTATGTATAACAAGGAAAATTGTTCATAAGTTTGACGCTCGTTATCGCAAGGAATATTTTTAAGAATGGAAAATAATCAGAAAATTGATTAGAGATGTAACATAGAGTCTCTGATTCAGCTTTTGGTGAATAATCAATTAGTTACTTAAGTAGATTCTATCAAACTGGCATAGACAAATATCTCTAGAAATATGTAAAACACACATATATCTATATGAAAACATTTATTTGACTTGCAATAACAAACATATTATTTGCCTGTCGTCTGATGATATGATCGCCAATGTGTCACAATGTTGTTGATTTTTTTATATAAAATACAAAAGAAAAAATATATTTGAATAAAAATGAAAGAAAAATAATAAATGAGTACCTTCTTAACATATATCCAATTATTAACAAAATTATCAAACCATGGCATACAATCATATATTTTGATCAGCGATTCGGTGTTATCTTCAATGTAGTACAGGACAAAAATATCGTTAACTAAACAGGCAGTTGAAATAGAGAGGAAAACCAAAAAGCCGGGCTTTTTATAGGCAATCAATGCCCAGAAAAAAAAATATGTAGAAATTATGTACTTTCATAAACCACACCAATGAATAATGATAAACATTGTTAGTCATTAGTGTCAGGAAATGGGCTAGTTCGGTTAGCTGAGATTTTTATCCATCTTCTGTCAGCCGTCTGATAACATCAACGTGAATGTAACACAATGTTGTTGGATTTTTTTACAAAAAAACATATTACATTGAAGAAAAAATGACAAATGAGTACATCATTACCTTTTTTTGCTTAAATCCAATTGATAATAAATAATAAAACTAGCGTTGATAATCTCGTTTTAGTAAGTAATTAAATGTATTCGTTTTATGGTCTCATCGTAGTCCATCACGTTATATTTCCTATCCCAAACAACTTTGTCACCAAGAAAACCCACTCTAAATGATGATGTAAGCACATCACCCGGAACATCGATCTTTCACACCATCTAGGGTACATCCGGATCCGCTATTTTTGGAAACATTTTTTTTTAAATTTAATAATATAGCGTGTAATAATTTCAATAATATATTTATACTGTAAATTATTTATTAAGTATCTACGATATAAAAAGTTCATTATCGGGTTTCCAGATTGATCTAAGTGAAAATTGACAGGAAAACACACATGAGGAGCACATTAATCTATTTGGAATATTTCTCAATTTATTATTACGATTCAGGATAATCCCTGGAAACCCCACAGTTAATACGTCGGTGGACGAATTCTATATATACATTCGGTATTTATAGTAATTTTCCATGAAATTACCATGTCTGTAATTAGAACATGATAAAGAGATATAAATAGTACGTCAGTGTATACGTATTGTGTTCATGGACCGGGTAAATGTTCAGTTGGGTTATTTAACCTGTGTTTTTAAAGTCTAAATAAAGAAAACGTGTTTAAATCTTAATTAGTATTCAAAGTAGTTTCTACAATAAATAGTTAAACCATTATATTTTTAAAGTGACCTTTGTTGTCACCTTACACTTAACTCATACAACTAATTACTCATGAATAAAAACATGTAACTGTAGGACATTGTCCCTAAAATCACAAATTTATCAGACATGAACATTGATAAAATGCTTACTGATATGCGCACTCAGTACTTTCATGGGAAATCCAAATTAGATTATTATGTAAACCATTAACCATGTGACATATTTGATAATTTAAGAGAACAATATAAGTTAAATTCAACAACAGAATTTGTTTAGATATTCCAACAATCATTGTTGGACCTTTATCAAACCTTATCATTCGGTATGAGTTCATGACGTTCCTCGCCTAACTTTACAGTTATACCAACCAAAACATGAAATGCACCCTGGTGATTCTTTCTGAATAACGCAAGCATGGACAAAATCCGTGATTTAATTTTTGCTAAGCCGAATCCGAATTTATACTATATCAACTGATAGGTTATGGGTACATGTTTGTTAACAAGAAACCGGGGAGGGGCGTGAGTGATTTCGTTGAGTGCAGCTGTAAGTATGAATAGTGATGTAAGTTGAAGAATTACAGCACTCAACATTCTCGAGATAATATTGTTAAACTGTGTCAATTTTTTGTGATTATCAAATGCTCAAGTATGACATATCACAGGCAGTAGTGATATGTCACACTAGCCATATATTTTATTTAAAATATTTTAATAAAGTATTCTGTGACAATTAATCTTAAATTTGAGCGTTTTATATAGAATATATGGTAATTTTACCCTCACATGTCCATAATAGGACTGAATGTTAAGAAGTTGAAGTAACTAAAGCATACCTTAAATGTACTGCCTTCTTTCTTAATTCAGAAGAACTTTTCATCTGTATCAACTGTTGTCAATATCTATCATGTTACAACATGCACCAAGTTTGTATTTGCTCATAGTACCTCATTTAAACTATACTTCACACCACAAGTTATAGTTATCTTAATGAGAATATCATTAAAATTTAATTAGACGTGTTAACTGGTGCCTATAATTTTTTATTTCCAGACGAAAGTTTACTTTACAGTCATCACTCTTCATTTACATAATCACTCTTCATTTACATTATCACTCTTCATTCACATCATCACTCTTCATTTACATTATCACTCTTCATTTACATCATCACTCTTCATTTACATTATCACTCTTCATTTACATCATCACTCTTCATTTACATTATCACGTTGTAAAACACACCTATCCTAATAGGTTATCTCATGATCACACTTATGATCTGTTTTCTTATCGGTGTTGCAGATTTGTAAATGAAAAAGTTACACATCATGTACTTATTATACCAATAATTTTACATGTACATATAGTTTTTATTAGGCCAATTAAATTCGATGCGTTATAGGAGACGAGAGAAAGCTACTTTTTAAAGAATTACGACCTGTCATCAATGCTTTAAAATGATTTGCTATTATCATTCTATTTTCCGATGTGATAAGGGGACAGTTTTCATATTTACAACGGAGTGACATTTTAAATCTTAATTACCTAAAGAACAATAAGTACATATTGTTATAAAAACATGTCATGATTTCTTGATCAATATATGACACGGTTCTTTCGTTGATATTAAATGTACCCTAATTGATAATGAAATAAACTGTCAAACTGTTAATAAACAAAAGAAACTGATAATAAATTGTTGCTATGCAAAGGAGTGATGTAAAACTGAATGGCTTCAAGATCACTGGTAAAATGTTGAATACGCTCTTACGTAAGTATGATCATGAAAACCGTTGTAGTTCAGTGGTATTTCGCATACACTTATGTATTCGACTAAATATCACCATTTTTATACTGATTTTATCTTCAGAAGAATAAGACAGAATTATGGAGAAATCTGTACTACATGTGTACCAGTATATACATACTCTACACACTCAAGAATGCTATCCTATCATAAAAGAACGCCCGCTGTGCATAATGAGAGACGCTCTCAGTAGGGGTCCGATAAGCGTCTATTTCACTTTGTACAATTAAAGCAATTCCACGTTAAAATATCTAAAAAAATATATATATAAAGTGAAAAAGACATGAACTTCATTAAAATAATCTAAAAAGAAAAAGTGCATGCGAATCTTAAGACATTTAACTTTTGAATGTAATTGAAGCAAATTTTATATGTTTATCGGAAATGTCTCAAATATCCCTTTGTTTCAACCCACATTACTTTTTCCTTCTTATTTCAATGTAAACTTTAGGTATCAACTTTAACCTAAAAAAGGACCAAAAGTTTATAATTTTACAAAAAACAAACAGCGTATCATTTGTAAGAAGAAAACTAATATTTTTAATCATCATTGAAGCAAATTTGATACTTCAATTAATAAAAGAAATATGATGGTATAAAGATTTTCCTCCTATACTTTCCCATTGTAATTTTATTGACCACTGACGATCGAGAATGGACCTAAAAGTTGGACGTAGAATGCAACCACAAATTCACACGTAAAATCATACTGGCTCTATTTTTGCTTATATTTGCTGACAAAACATAAGAACTACCCATACAGTTGAAATGTAATTTTCATAATCAAATTGAAGATTTATTTGTCAAATGTATCACGTTTAGCATAAAAACAAATGATACAAAAGCGAGGAAATAAACCGCCAAAGGGTCATATTTTCACTGGGGTTGAACTTCGACCCAACAAACAAGGTCATTTGGCAACTTTCCAGCTTTGACGGTGGAGAAAGACCCTAGGCATAAAACTGGGTAGAACCACCGAACTTCCGTAAGCTAGCTGGACAGCTTCCTCACATGTGAAATTTGGTACGGAATAGTACTAGGACTCACAGCGGTAGGGGCTAGTGATTACTAGTCAGAGACTATAACCACTCGACCATGGAGGCCCCTTCAAAGATCATTTACAAACAGCAATTGCCAGTCAAAAATGCTATTCAGGAGATGTAATAAAAAGAAAAACGAATACATATAAAACTATATTTATCTAATTTTTAAAACTACCAAAACATTTGTAAATATTTTGAATGGTTTAATGAGTTAAAATACAGGACCCGTTCTATGGTCATATCTTAGTTACGGTAGCAGTTTTTAAACAAACTTAAAACTCTTAGTATTGGTATACATTTAAAACATTTACATATAGCAGCTAACAACAGTTCTTCAAGATAATCAATATGATAAAATATTTTTATTCCCTTACAAGAAGAAGAGACAATATTTTCATGATTAAAAACTGTAAAGCTTTCTTAGCTGAAATATGTCTGATGAATGGGGCCCAGTGTTGTAACTATCATTTTTGTCTACAGTCGATGACCATCATCCAATACCAAAAAAATCCTTGACTATTTATTTGCAATACAGTTTGGACTTTATAGACATATTGTCCATTTAATAAACATAGTTAAGAACAAGATTTATATGTAGGGAAATATTTATATAAACTAAACGGATGTGATGTCAAGAGCTTTTTGAAAATCAATCATCATTTAAATGTATGTCTTTGTTTTTTTCTTCTAGTCCGTTTATTTTGCTTCATCGGACACCATGAGAGACCATCCCCTCAATTACTCTTTGATAAAACCGATTCAATGTTTATGGATTAAATTGCCTTGGACCAATTTCACTGTTTGCAATATTACCCGAAGATACATGTATACTAATAAAATACTGTACAAAAGTAGTATTGCATTTTATGTGTAATATTTATTTTCATATACTTTTCATATACGTTGTTTTATTACTAAATTAAACAATATCAATGATCACAAGTTCATTAATAATTGTTTAGTTTTATCTAACCTCTTATCGAATTATACCTATTTTGAGTCATCGAACTTCCTCTTCTATACATTTTAGCACATTTTATACATCTTATAACAAATACTAGTAATTTTGATAAATAAATTACGAACTAAACGCTGTATTCTTTAACAATGATCAAAACAAAATTTAAATAAAAAGTTAAAAAAAAGAACTGACCTTAATGTCCTGTTTGTTTGTTTGTGTGTCGTTCATTATCCGCGAGATAGATATATATATGGGGAAAATATTTAACAAAGGAAGATAAACCCGGTTTACTAATGCCTAAATATAGAAAGTCTACCATGGGTATAATACGTTCATAAGGATTAAATTTACGAGGAAAACCGTATTTGGAAAACCATTGACAAACATAAATAGATCCATTTATTTCGAAACGTTGTGGTATAACCGGGATATTTTATCTTTGTTTAGTAAGAAACTAAGACATTTTTTCTATAGTTAATGTCATTGTCTAACTCAAACTTAAAACATGTTTACCTTCATATTGTTATATATTATATCCAAATCACAAGAATACCGAACATTCATTCGCACGACACAAACATATTAAACTGAAAACAATAAAAACGCACACACACAAAAAGAAATCCAACGTAATTTTACGTTTTCCACTTGCTTTCTTGATACTTTCAATCTGACATTTCTTCACGAATTCTTCATAGTCTTCTTCACAGTTGGAACTCGTGGTCGTGCTCCAAGATGTTCGTAAGAACAATCTGGTATTATTGGAATGTTAAGTCTCGGTAAATCCTTTTTTTCGGGACGTGTACCAACTATAACGTCTGATGTATCATCCATCCTTTCCAGGCTGTCGTTTGAATTGATAGCCATTGCCTGCAGACCATTCAGGTCTTCCACATCACTATCAGCAAATTTCAGTTCATCATTTGCTGCTTCATTTGCAGTTGCTTCTTCCGCGTCAGTAGAATATATTTCATCATTCCTTGACTCTGATGGTCCAGTATTTTCAGGTTGATGAATTTGTTGTTTATGGCCACGTGAAGCATTTTGATCTATACTGTTCATAGCGGAAACTGGTTGTTGTATGAAATTGTTCAGGTTATGTTGGTCCACTGGACGACTTTCACGGACGAGCGGTACTTTCTTCAAAACAGACAGATTGTCTTCATGTGTAACAAGGAGTCTAGTCTCTGGAATCGACTGAGTCAGTCCAGGATACGCTGGAATTACTGCCGAGGTTATTAGACACTGGAAAACGAAAGGTCCATTCGAAGGTGCATCTGGTCTTCGTTCAAAGTACCAATCGATCGCGAATGGTTGCCGCGTGGAACGATGGTTGTGACATTTCGTAGTTTGGTGCACTTCAACAATCTGGACATAACAATAAAGCAAGAGATATAAAAGTAATCGTCCTTTACACCAAATTAAGAATTATGAATGAATGTTACATCTAAAATGTCTAAAATGACAAAGCTGGACCTAATATTTACTGAACGATAACTTATTCACTTAAATGCAAGGTTCAAGGAGTCAGTCAGTCAAAGTTTGTTATGCTTATTCGAAACAGGTATTACACCCATTATGTTTTGTTACCATCAATACTTTTACTATAATTGGTACTTCATTTGTACCTTACGTGATTCTAGCATATAGATATTATCAATTTGTCCTGAAAAAATGAATAAAAAAAACACCAACCGATTCCTCTTCAGTGTTGATTATACGATTCCATTCCTCATCTGAGTCATTAAGTAACATCAAATGAATGCGTAGTTGATCCTCGAGTTTAACTCTCATTGGCAGTGCCACATTTCGTACAATTTTCAAATTACGTTCATCTTCATTGATGCACTAAAGGATGAACAAATTCTAATATCAATATCTAGTTATCATGGGAAATAATTTTTTCTATAAACTCAAAAGGCTTTTCAGTTTCCATATTGTGAGAAAACAAAATGAACTCCAAACTTATACTGATTTGTTTGTTTTGGTGTTTACATTTCTAATTGTTAGAGTGCTGATATTACGGATGAGAATCAGAACAGGTAATGCCATTCGTGCATGCACGAAAAAAAAGCGATTTTATTACCTGTGCGTAATCCGGAAGTTGTTGCAGATCATCAAGAATATACATTGTAACATGAAGTTGGTTTGAGCTTCGAATTTCCGGCTTCGTATAAACTTTTGCCGTTAGCCCAAATCCATAATGTTCCTCATTGCAAACTGTACACACGAGCCAACAAAACGTTTTCATGTACACTCTTACTTTGCCATGCTCACAAAGTTCGTACCATGAATCAACAGATATATCGTCAATATCAATACATTCTTTCTTTGGAATTTCATATCTTTGTGTCACAGGACTTTGTCCTGACCTTATTTTCCAAACACGAAAGTCGCTGCCGTTTTTAGCAATGGACATCTCAACACAAGCGTATTCCTCGAGATGAATGTTGTCTGGAAAAACGTACTCTATTGCGGCTGAACATATCGCTTCATTTTCTTCCAAAACACGGTCCAGTTTATCATAGACGCTACATAAACTTGTAAACACCGATGCAAAACATTCAATTGCTCCACTTCGAGCGTCCACATCCGACAGCGTAAGTTTCACTGAAGAATTTTGCAACTGCAAAGTTTTATGGTTAGAGTCAAACTTGTGGCGAATAGTAAAGTCTTCACCCATACTGTTACGAATGTTATAAGACTTTTCAGAGTCTGTCTGGACCGAAACAGTATTCGTGTCACTAGACGAAGAATTAATATCAGAACCTATCGCCAATTCTCTCCGGTTAGCTAATGTATTTGTATTTTTCATATTTTTTCTTGAGTCATCCAAAACATCTGGAGTCATTATATTGTTCCGTGCGGACATTTCAATGCTTGAACATACAAATCTTCTGCTAGCGACTTTGCGTAGGCATATTATTCTCACAGTCACTAGGAAGAGTGTGCACCATAAAATTACGATAACTGACCCAGCAATTGTAACTACTGAAGTAGACAAAAGAAAAAAATATGTCAGTGAAATAAGCTACTACTAAATTTAAAATCGTAAGTCACAGTACGGCATTTATGATACGGTGAATTAACAGTCTGAACTTGTGTATCATGACTAAAATTTCAAGTCTTCTGTTTAGAATCAATAACAATTCTAGCGGACGAGTCAACGAAAGTACAAATACGCAACAGAATTTAGTAAACTGAATAACAGAACAAACACGTTCAAGTTTTCAACACAAAATGAAGATTCGCATCAAAAAATAATCTCGGTAGGGATTTTATTTTCACTTACTGGTGATTTTGTCTTCCATCTTGTTATGTGTATTCTTTTTTAACTCCACTTTTTCATTCAAGTCTTTGTGTGTGCTCCCATTGTACGATGTTTCAAATGTTTCATAATGTTTGTCTAGAAGACAAAAAATACAATCCGAGCTCAAACTTCCATTTTTGGCAATCATTTTACCCTTTGTACAGTCCTGATTTAGTGACTAATACTATTCTTTCCATTTCCAACTGATCAATACTCAATGTGAAATGAAAATCAGATATGGAGGGCAAATTTCAGTTGATGAATTATCTTAATAAAAATATCAAGCATGCAACCGATTTAGCTGTCTGCTGCCAGAACCCATATTGAACCTCACAAAGTCAAGCGAACGACTTGATTAATTGTAAATTATTTTTACATTGTTGTAAGCATATCTCTTTATATGCGATTATTAATAAAGTAATTCATTAGTTCAAAATAACACATTAAACAAATAAATGTAAACAGTATACAATTACATTTGTACGTTGTACCTTTGTGATATTGTTTCATGTGTGTACTAACAAAATATGACATACATTTAAACTTTTTTATCTTTCTTTTCAAAAATATTAAAAATATCCACGCGATTATTAAATATATATACACATATTCATTGAACCAACATATTGTACTTACATAGTGAATTTTGGTCGTTAGGATAAACTGTACCACTCAAACACGTATTGGTGTCTGCATCAAATAGTTTATCCATACAACAAGAGGCTTTTTTCAAAGAATCTAGTTGTATGTAGGTCTTGTTGCAACATTGGGTTACAGGAGAGCTTTGGGTGGTACAACATACTGAGTTGTTGCTAAGTTTCTTCTTTCTGATGTAGCCATAACAACAAAACTGATAAACGGGGTTAAACCATCTACTTCGCCGTCCATATTTACATTCTTAAAAAGATTCAACAGAAGTAGCTGTTATAACGATAGAAACAATAGATACATAAGCAACGTATTGGTACCATGAAAACAGGAATGTCATTATAATGTCAATTTAAACTTTCTGTATCCAAAATATAAACGTTTATAAGACTTTACAAAAGAAAAATGGATCAGAAAAAAATTAACGGAAAGCTTATTCATATTTCAAATATACAAGTGTATCAATTCTTTTCCAATTATCTCAATAAAAGTTTTAACGGAGTGTAACGTCGCACCAACAGTCAAGGTCATTTAGTGACTTTCCGGCTTTAACAGCGGATGAAGACACCCGGCTTACAGCTAGAACCACCGTCCTTCTGTAAGTTAAGTGGACAGCTTCCTCACATGTGGAATTTGGTCCCGGATGGGATTCGAGCTCACAGCGGTGTGGGGCTAGTCATTACGATTCAGAGACCAAAACCACTCGCCCACGGAGGTCCCATAACATTACAACAAGATCAGGTCTATGCTAGGGCTGTGGTATATTTATTTCTATGGTAAATGAAACCTCCAGCATGCAGTATCGGTATGTTTGTTCGGGATTATGTTTGCTAGATAGCGAGTATGTCAGCAGAGTTATGTGTTCAAAGCGGAAATGTTAGGTCAATATACGTTGTAACAATAAAACAGTACCTATACCTACGTCAAATGAAAACAATCGAAGAAATTTTAATATACTAGTATTTCTAGTTTATCGAACTAATTCATATGTTGACTATGTTACAAAACGGAATACAAAACAAAAAATGGACCCGAAATCACAACCGATACTCAAACCTCAGCCATGTTGATTTACCTTTTCTGAGTCTGAACTGTAACGAGGAACTGTATTACACTTGTAATAAAAAATTCCATTAAAGATAAACTAAATATTCTGTTCTGTTCGGACCAGAGGTTAATGTAAATTTACTGCGTGTGGCTGAGGTTTTCATTCTGCATTCTAATGCAAGAACAATTGATAATATTTGGAATTTCGTTTACGTCTCAAAAGCTGAAACAAGTTGAATACTTGGCATTCATTTAGTATAACACAATAAACCTAATATGTCTTTACTTCAGCTCATAAACCTGTATTTTGCGTACAAAAACAGACGGATTGGTTACACTTTCGGGTCAGGCAATGTTAAAACCTAACCCTCATGGTGATTATTCACAAAGATTCGTCTTAAACCAGCATTTTTAAATATAAAATATTTAAGTAAAATATTTACCAAGTGAACGATTTGTTTTAATGTTGCTTGCTTTCATTTTCTTCCGCGATCCGTTTAACTGTATAGCCTCCTTCATTTGTCTCTTCACAAAGGAACATTTCCCACGCCTGAATGTGCGAGGTTTTACACAGTACCGTTTATATTTCTTTTGCCATATGTTGAAACATTCAATTCTTGCCTTTTTATTTCGATAATATCTTGAAGTACAATACTGAAATGGTAGCCCTATACTTTCGACGGCTGAAAACAATTAAAATAAATGCAAGTCTAATGGTTCATCATTTTATGCAAATACCTGTTTTACTCCAAAGACAAAATGACCGTGGACCTTTATTAGATTCGAGTGGTTTCAAAATTTACTGTTAAAACAAAGAATGGTCAGGCTCAGGCATGTAGTTGGCACATCCCCGAAGGTCATGTGACCAATCAGTCGGGAACATATATCACACTAGTAGCGGGGGGGGGGGCGGGGTTATATGCACTGCCGATAAAAAACGCGAGCGGACCGTTTCGATGAACATAATCGCGGATAATCATAAATCTGATGTGACTTAAGAAATAATCATGAATTGCAACCATCAGTCACTCCAACTTTCATAGCAAGAACTTCCTTTATAAAGCTCCATACAGAATGCAAGTGATTTCAAACCATTATCATAACACCAGGGAGGAAATATCGAAGTCCTCTTGTTGATTTATTCAAAAGTATTCTAAATATAATGAATTCTTCTGTTGGTCTAGTTAACATAGCCAATTATATTGACCGTAACAAATGGCCAACATTTAACGCCTGAAAATTTTCCCAACAATGCACAGTCGATAGAATTTTTTTCAAGATAAAATCCGTATAAAATAACTGGTGAAAAAATGTCGACCGAGAGGAAAATCAGCCTTAGATAAGCAGAAAAAATATTGAAGATCTGTTTACCGGAAACTAGAAACTTTAGCTCTTGATTATCGTAAAACATTTTGAAATGATGATGAGAAGAGTTTGGATTCCCATAATGAACAGGAATACTATATACGTCATACTAGTCATCAGAGAAAAAAATGTATTCAAAGTGGGCGTGTTACCTGATGAATGTCGTCTTCTATTGGTCGTTGAATTCTGAAAAAAAGACGAAACGGTATCCCATCTTATTATTTAAATTCATGCTCATTTATGCAATGTAATTACAGTAAAATCTCAATATTGGGACCACCTTCGGGACCAAAAGAACCGTTCGTAATAATAAAGTGGTCTCATTATCAAGTTGAATTATAGAGGAGTTAATGACAGCCGGCCAGAAAATAAGTGGTCGAAATAATAAGGTGGTTGTAATATTGAGGTGGTCGCTAAGTGAGGTTTTATCATACTTACCTTTGTGTTCAACATTCTCTAGTGGCGAGTTTAGGTTAAAAATATAAAATATCAAACGAAAATGAACAGTGACGAATCACGTGATGAATCAGTAATGAATCAGAGAAATCGAATAAAACCATTTGGTTATAAAGCAATTATCTGTAAAAAAAATTCAGCGTACAAAAATGGTAATGAAGAAAAACCTCACATTGCAGCCATCCCTATTTTACGACCATCCTGTTATAACGACCACTTATTTTCGGACCGGCTTTTAATAACTCTCCTTAAAATTCAATCGATAATAAGACCACTTCATTAATACGACCGATGTTTGGTCTCAATATAGAGGTTTTACTGTATCTTTGTTTTCCAATGATATTCAACATATGGTAAAATAATTTTCTACTTTCTAAGCCTGTTTTCTCCAGCGTGGAGCTTAGGCAACTCAAATCTCTCGCCACCTCTGTCTGCTTGGGGCTTCCTTCACGGTGTTGTGCTGACTATGTCAGCTTTCCCTCATCTAGCTGTTCTGGGCTTCTGCACCAAGTGTCCTCTGAGGGTCTCCCTCTACCTTGCTTTCAGCGTTCCGAATAATGTTACCCTGAACTTTCCTCAGGCAAAATAATCGCACGTCATTAATCCTTTAAGTTCATTTCATAGACAGTTTTATGTATGATATCAACTTTTAAATTTACACATCTCTCAACCCTATCTTGCAATTAAAATTATTTTTTAAAATGAATTAGTTTAGGGATCTGTGGTCAGCTGTTAAAGGCATATACGTGTCTGAAATATCTACCATTACCGAGATTTCTATTAAGTTAAAAAACTGCCTTCTGAACTAATATATCTTTGATAGGGCCGAGTCCCAAAGTCGTAAACGTTTATGACGAGTAATAATAATAATATAACACTATAAAATTAAGACTTACCTCTATAAACTCAAACTTGAAAAAAGTTAGAATAATCATAGATATGATTAAGTACACAAACTTCCTCATCTTGTCCAAGTCGTGAGTCGGGTAATCTGAATCACTATTCTTTTTTCCATCCCATTTATTGGTTTAAATAAAGAAACGCGTCACAGTCTAAATATAGATATGGAAAATCCCAGTATTTATTTCTATTACCGAATACTCCACCTGCGTTTCAAGTGTAATCCAGCTTGGCAAAGTGACAAATTTATTGTGCATATCTACTTAAGAATAGTTTGTTCGCAAACATTTTAAAATAGCGCTTGAGTAAGATAGCTGGGAGAAAATAAAGTTCTGTCGTTCATGATATCGAATTATTAATCTTGCGCATGATTGTGTACACTGGTCCCAGGTTTTTATAAATTTGTTATTCAATGTAATTAGACTATCGACTAATCCATGTATGTTGTACTGGCATATGTTATGAGTTTAAATCATCTCTAAATCAGTCGGCTTTGGAATACGACCATTAATTTGGCTGGTTTAAAGGGGAAGCTAGTATTGAGTGGTTTAATTTTGTGTCTATCGTGTATTTAACTCTCTAACAAGCGAACTAGCTGTTTCTGTGATTAGCTGGCTGATAAGTCACGCCTACCGTGAACCAGGTGAAGTATCACAACTGTTTAAACCGTAATGTATTAAAACGCAACCAAAGCATACATGCATTCCGTGTTAAATGACTCCAAACACAATCAAAGCACTGAGAGTACTGTCAGAAGCGAAAGTTAAAAAGTGTGAAGATTTAAGTCAATTCCGTCAATAGCTTTTATGGTATGGGCCATACCATAATTTTCTTTCATGTCCCCCATGGCAACAGCGTTTGTCCGACCTTTTCTGCTAGCCAGCGATTTGCTTAACAGCAGTGCTACTTTTAGTAAAAAATCGTCATCGCCGACCTCTCTTATGGTTTAATGAATGAAACTTTTGTGCGGATGAATACTGGATTTCTAAACTTATTTTTTTACATTTTGAATTGCCAAAATCGTAAATATACCCCATGCTTTCAAAATCAACAGAATCCTGTAATATATCTCAAAACTGCAAGGTATGCTTATTCAACCAGTGGAACTATTTTTCAACGCGATTGTATGGATAAGAGGCGTCACGCGATTGTAAGTAGAAAACCTGGTGGGTACCTATAGAAGCTTACGCTTCTAACAAAAACTGGCAGCATATTGATGTTACATACGTATAATAGAAAAATGTTCGAAATAGTTGTAAAATTTACATACCTGGCTATAGTTTTTACTACGAACGGGTATGAAAGCAGTTTTTAAATTGAAATGTTATTTGTCAAAATTTACTGAACTTTCAATGTTGTCATAAACTCGAGCTATTTGATAAATAAGGTTATCCAATTCTAAACTGCGGTGCCGAAATTTGTTTTTTAGACGCATTATGTTGAATATGATATAAATGCGTTCTCTCTTTAGTAATGTCAAATCATGCGGTTTGTCTGGCCAGCAGCTACCATTGAGGCTGTGTCGGTGTATTTGATGAATTGTATTTATTTTCAACTTTGGGTCAATATTATATTTGTACAAGTGTTGTCTGTGGTCCAATGTAACAAAGGAACGATAGATATAATTGGGCGCAAACATTTCATATATTCTATAAACTTTTTATACTAGTTATACGAAATAACGAAATTATACCATTTCACTTAAATATTAATATAAAAGTATAAATTACAATGTAGTATTTATATTAGTATATTCTTACAATCACATAAAAAGCATTCATTCATTCTTCGGCTTTCGTTTGCAGCGCAAGCATAAAATATTACCCCAAATAGCTTTCCTACCTAGACACTATTAAAAGTTTGGGTCGCGTAACCGCGAAACATTTTTTATGAATAGTTGCATTTTACTAATAGTTTTATGCCGTCAATCCTTTATTGTAGACGTGCTTGTTATGCATTCAGCTCAGATCGTTTGCCTTATAAGCTAATCTGAACATAATACACCATCCTTCATTCCTGATTCCATATGAAAAAGAGTAACTGTTACTTATATGTTCAGGTAATTGTTCATTTGTTACTCAGGACGCGTTTTATTTGATATATAAACTAATCAGAATGCGAGTTGCACAGCACGTGCGTAATCAGAGTCGAGTACAGTAGAACACAGTTATAGAATAAAAATATACAAAAATTAGAAAAAAAATAAAATCTATACAAAACTAATGAGTTTTTTATAATGGGATGGCATTAAGTTTGAATTACGGTTAAAGTGAATTCTTTGGTACCCGAATGATTTCTTCAATATATCCTCGTTTCACTACATACTCATGACAGTGAAATAAAGTAGGATGCGTTCAACGAAAAAATCAATACTTCCAGTTTATTTGAGTTCACAATAACAATGTTTACCGTATTTCAATGTTCTATTTCATTTAAATTCTGTTGATGATCTTGACCCAGGCAAGTAAGTTAATTATACATAATATAACTGAATTTAAAACAAACAGAAACCAATCAATATAGCCCAGAAATTCAGACCATGTACAATGTACCGTTTGTTCTTCGTCTGTCTTACAATTCAGCTTGGCAGGCGATGCTACATTTTCAGTTTTGTTCTCCGGCTTTTTACTGTGTTTGGAATGTTTTTCGTTCTTCAACTCCTTAGTTTGCCTCGGTTCTGGTTTTCTTTGGGGGCTGCTGCTGAAGGTAAGCTGCGAAGCGAACGGCTTCAGTCTAACACCAAGCTGACACGACTTTTTTCCAGCAGCGAAATAAATCTTTGATTCAAACATGATGTACAACACTGAGATTAGACTTATGATAAGCATTGTGGTTATATATTTAACAATATGTGGGACTTTAATAGAATCGCTGGGAATTGAATCTCGCGTGAAGATTGCGAAAAATCCGTACGCCATGAAAACTGTCATTGACAAATTGATTTTCTCGCCAGATTCGAATGATACCAGGTACGAGAGGACACTTAGCACGGATAACGTGACCAATGGTATAACCATTGTATATATAGTAAATGATGCCATTCGTTCAATGTGTATGCGAATCTTAACAAAATTTGTGTCGTATTTGACAACTTGGATTGACGACGCACTTTGGAGTTCCCAATCAGGATTATCCACATATTCATACAAGACAATTCCGCCAGTTGCACTCGATGGAGATAATGCTACCATTGATTTCGTGTGGTCTGTGACGTATACTTCCATGTCGCAAGTCTGGGCGTCAAATGGATAGTAAAGAGCATCAACATTGCAAAGCACACTGAAAACACAGGAGTTAATGGATTAGATTGTGCTTAATGTAACTCTTTGTTACTTGTTGGCAATGTCGATCAATGTCTACTTACAGCTAACACTGCATTTAAAGCATGCTGTTCATCCCCACCGACTGTATTTATAAATGTATTTTGTATTTCAGTTTAAACGCAAGCTAACGACCTCTCGAAAACAAACCACAGTAAAACAAGTGAACAACGGCCACTCTTCATCATAGATTTACTGATATAACAAAACTTACGTGCCAAAGGTTAAAGAACGACAAGGCACCAATGCTACATCTCGGTTCATTTTTGTAGTCTTTGTCCACGCGTATCCTCTATTGACAAAGGAGTTCCGAATATTCAGAACATGGCGTCATTTAGACTGCAGATTTGGAGCAGATTGTACACAAGTCTTGAGTTAATTGAAAGTTTACACACGAATGTATTAAGTGTGGAATTAATGTTTTAAGTTCATAAGTGTATGCATTTTGCCGCCAAGTTCTGAATATATACATTGTCATTTGATATAAATTACTTACAGAGGTATTCCGAATGGTATTCGTGTGATTGAATTAAAAAGACGTCCCGCCTAGGACAACAGATGTAGTCATGAATCAAATATGGCTGAAATATCATTGAAGAAAGGATATGCTAGCGTGAGAATGCGTAATACCAACATGGCCAAATCACAAACTCATGCGTTGTGCTTAACATTGTTGTAAACATTCAAATCTTTTGAAAATAGATGAAATGACCGCTGGGATTATTCATCTTGGAGTCTTTTTATACATTACCTGTATACACCACTGGGTCGCCATTGTACCGTACCGTCACTTTTAACGTTCACAATATCACTTTTAATATCACCTATTACACCATTCCCACCATATGTCTGGAATTAATTATACGGATATAAAATTATACAGTAAACCTCATTACACCTAGGACCACATTTGGGACCAAGTGAACTGGTCTTTATATTGAGGTAGTTTCATCATCAAATTGATATTCAGAGTTACGGAATTATTAAAAACCGTATTTGTTATATGGTAAGGTGGTCTTATATTGAACTAATCACCAAGCAAGGTTTTACTTTAAGTACATTAGTAAGAAATATGTACATTTTATCCCGGGGTATAGTTTTCATAATATTTTTATGCATTAATGATAAAATATCACTCTCTATGAATCGAGAACAAATCCAGGTTGGACCTAGCAAAGGCTAACTCTAGACGGAAGCTTAAAAATTGTCGAAATACGTTATCATATCTAAATTCAAATCTCCTAACTCGAGTGAATATAATTTAATCATGTTCTGTTTCTTAACGTCAGAACTAAAACTGTTTTTCAATGCATCAACAATTTATCAAAAGAAAACATGAACAGTTATTTCACCTACCTTATCAATGATAAGTTTAGGATACCACAGACCATTCAATGGATAATTGACATCACTAATATGTCCAAATTCATCAGCTTCCCATCTTACCATCTCGTCCTCCCATTCTACCATAAAGTGACCAACTAGATCCATCTTCTGACCAGCAGTGTCGAATTCAGCCACTGTATGCAGGTAGAATGTAATGTTTACATTAATTGTCTTGTCTTGTTGCAATACGGGACGCACAAGAGGGTTGTTGCCAACATAGAATTTTGTGTCCAGTAGGATCTTTGTCATGAGCCAAGAGTCTGTCATTTCAGCAATTGTTGTATCATTATGTACTGGAAACTCCACAGTGTGCGGAGGGGAAAACTTCGGAGCCAACCTTTTGTTCCTAAGTATTATATCATCTACGTTTTCATCTTCTGGACTTCCTACAGGTGGTTTTCTATCAGTTAGGTAATCTTTTATATTCTCTGGCGTGTTTGCAGTGGCGTTATGCATAGTATGCTCAGTATCTTCTCTAGATATAGGTATGCCATCATCATACGTTGCTGAATTAATGATAATATTTGCAAGAACGCAAGACGGACGTACAATAAATACTAATAAATACAAGTAACACTTCATCTTACATTAATTATCAAGATATCCCATTTAACACTAAGTTCCCAAATCCTACACACAGATCTATTTAAATAAACTGACAAGCAGAAATGACCAAAGCTCCTTAGCAGTGGAACACATTAGTATATCTGGAGAATTCTAGTCATAATTTACGATGAATTTGATCGCAGATTAGAATCAGATAATTATGAAAGTATTTAGTCCAATCAGATTTAAACCTGAACTTAATGGCAACCTCTTTTGTGTACGTATGTCGCGCTGCAGGTGATTTAGTAGTTCAATAACTATGAGCATAGCGCTGAAACCGTAATATTACATGTAATGGTACAAATTCAACCAATAGATATGTGTAAATAATGAAAGAAATCAATAGAACTGTCAGGATTTGCAGTATGTAGTATTCATTGAAATGACAGATACAGTAGTGAATTAAAATATCTCCCTGAGGAATACTGTCACCGATACAGTGAGTTTAATGATATTGTGGTACAGTTGGTAACAATTGCGCTTGGTCATACGTCAACATTATTTGTGTTTACAATGTGTCTTAATTTAATGATATTTAAATCCGTTCTGATTCATCGGAACGCTACTTTTTTCGAAAGTACACACGTTCTTGAATTGATTTCTGTCACTGTACAATCATATAACAACAATTACATGTTAGTTTTTGTTGAACGTATTGAAATTCTCTATAATTATATTTATGTACATATTTCTTGTATAAGCTTGTATATATGTCTTGGCCATCTTGACATTAAAAGTATTTGTAAATGGTAAATTAAACCAATAAACTTCTAACTTCAGTAAAAATGTACGCACGAAGTCACGTGAGTAACAGAATTCTTTTCTGATCTTATTTGACTATTTCCTAAGTAGACGCATTGATGGGTGGAAATAGCTGCTAGATTATGACCTGTAATGATATTTCACGTTATTTTGTCAGTAAAAAGCCATACATACCCTATATTTATTATTTATTGTACGTTATTAACGCACTTCAAAAAAGTTTGTTTCTTGTGTCTAGTGATATATATTTCCTATATACATCCTGTCACGCACGGATAACCTGTGCACTGACCATTCTACCGACAAATGACCGAATACCCATTAACCCTTATTATATTAATAAGAGTGAAACGATAGTACAGTAAAGTCCCACCATTAGGACCAGCAAACAGACCGACAGAAAGTGCTCCGATTATTGAGTCGGTTATATACAGTGCAACCTCTCCAAAGCAACACCCTTTGAGACGCAAAATTATATTGTTGTTGTAGGTTGCCGCTACAGAGTTAAAGTCAAACTGTACAGTGGGTGAAAAGCATGTTGTTGTTGAAGGAAGGTTGTCGCTCAAAAGAGGGCCGCACTGGAGAGGTTGCACTGTACTAGTAAATACATATAAAGGGAAATATTTGTCTCTTTGGTCGTAATATTAAGTTGAGCGTATTATCAGACTAATTGTTAAGCGAAACTAAAATGTAATTTATTAATATTTGAGCATCAGTTGCTTGATAAATTAATACAAACTGTCCATTGTTTTCAATGCAGATATTTGGGTTGAACTGTTCTGATAACAATTTCACCATCAAGCGTTATTACTGCATGTGGTCTTTCAGACAAAAATGGTGCTATGTGAATTGATCGTCATGAAGCAAATTATTCATGGAATAATAAGTCTAGTTTCTTTTTTTTTCCAAGAGTAGTGTTGGTGTTCAACATACGCTTAAAGGCTAGACCTAGAAAAAAATCGAAGGGTTTCAAGATATCTCCATGCTCTGTTTCCAGCCCTTAACACAATAGTGCATGTTCATACCATTCAGTAGTTTGTTTTAAAATAACTTCATGATTAATACAATCATACATTTATCATTGAAATTCATATTGTCAAATCTTTATTCATACAGTGCTTCTGGTTACCTTACTGACCCTTTTTTTTGCCACAGTCCTACGGTTTTTAACAGCAAAATCAAAGTACAAAAACATATGGGGACGAATTGTACCTCCAAAGTACTAGAGGTATGTTTAGAATAGAATTAGAAAAAAAATTGTGACCAATCAACCCTATTTTTTGGTCAAATACTCAGAAACATGCTTTCTTCATTTCTGGCCCAAAGCTTTTAATTGAAACATTTCCTCGTTAGTGTAAAAGGTGAACATAAAGAATGCTTATTTCAGAACACTTTATTGTATAAAAAAGTCACACAACGTATGTACAAATAAAAAAGTAATAAAAATATTCCAAACTATACTCTACACTTACGTTAAATTCAGAAAATCAATTTTTCATAATAAGTTACCATGACAGAATACAACGTTAATGTCAGATAAGTACTTCCTGATAATTAGTATAAAGTTGAAAATTTGTACCTGATCATCATAATAAAAATATGACAACACATAAAAATGGTCAAAGCAGACAATATGTACCTCTTTTAAAATAACAATCACTGGAAATCTTAAAAGCATTTTGTTCAAATAATCAACATAATTATTGTGACTTACAAATATATATAAGATCAATGTCACAGTAAGCTACCATGATATGATCACTGTTGGCTACATTGAAATACATACAAGATGTCCATTATCTACCAGGCTTACAAATAATATTTAGAACATGATGTGAAAAATATGAAGTTTAAATTTAAGTCCATCTTTGCTATGCAAAATAAACTGCATTGTAATAATTACTTAATTACTCTAGTTTTAACTTTATCAAAATGATCCAAAACTTAATTTAAAAAATCTCTCAAATTGAAATCTGTTAATAAGCATCTCATTATTTCACTGACAAATGGATACAAAGTATACCAGAAAGCTTTTTTTTAACAAAATTCATAGACCAAGTCATTTCTTTGTCCAAAAAAAAACACTAATGAGATAAAAAATATTATTGATGCAATGAAGTTATGGCCACATCTTAAAATGAGACAAGACAGAGAAGAGACAGAACTATAATAAAAAATTTGAAGTATAACATACGAAAATATCAACAGTGCACTATGTCATAAAGTTGACTAAAAAACTGACTTCTTTTTCCTTTGTAGTTACTGAACTACACTGATGGAGAAAAAAAAACGTTTTAACATTAGCAGAAATGTACAGATACTGTTTGGCCCGGAAAAAAACTTGGAACTTTTTGGAACATAATTTCTACAAACTATGCAAATGTAGATGAACATGCATTTCAAAGAGAACAAATGGGTGAAGCACTAAAATTCCTACAATAATTATGAGATCAATTATAGTATTAAAAATAACAAATATGTACAGTTAACATCACAAGACTGACACTAAATCTTTTAAAACTGGCTGCAAGAATTCTGAACTTCATAAAACAAGACGTAAAACTATATACAAGATTAATATTAGTACTGAACCAAATGTATCGTAGTTTCATGATGGACAAACTAAATATAAAATTTCAAACAAATCAAAAGATTGTATTTTTTTTTCTATTTTAATTCCATACTGAATGCAAAATTCCACGATAATAGAATCAGTTGACAAAGCAAAATACCATTTGAACAACCACACTAAAATTTTGAAGTCAGTAGGTTTAGGTCAAGCACCAACTATCACAGACCATAACTGGGAGATACACCTGGTTTCTTGTAACACCATATGATCACAGGGTTTAGTTACATATCACGACAATAAACCACAGGGAATGTTACATCATAAATATCACATACAAGCCGAAGCTAAATCTTTCACAATGGGAGATTTCAAGGCGGACACTGTACTAATCTTCATGAACTTTGTACTGGAGTATTTCGTTCTGACAGCCTGAAAATATTCATACCACATTTCTGATGTAAACAACAATACGCCTCTATTTGTGCATTTTACCCTGTTTTCTGTTAAGCTTACATAATTCTCACAAACAAAATCTACTAGAATATCAGAATTCTATTCACATCATAGAAGAAACATAGACGTAAGAAAATCTAGAAACACCAACAACAATGGTTTGTATTATGACGACAAAACTACTTTTTATCCTATGTCACATTAATTGGTATAAATCGTGAGCCAGTCAAAAATTCTTTTATTAATTGTTCTTTTAAAGTAACTGCATCAAGTCACAATTATTTACGATTGAGATGTCTTAAAGCATATTCAAAGCTAACACAAAACTATTCAGTAAAAATATCCATTTTCAAATTCTACCATAATATAAATGAAAAATATATATCCGGTTCTTACAGTCAGTTTGCTGTTTTCAGCTTTGATGACTAGACTGGCAAGTTTCTGCATAAGCGGTAGTAGATCTTCTTCAGAATATGAACTGTAGTGGTGCAAGGTCTCAGTCTGAAATTTGTGGACAAGTCAATAAAAAAGATAAAAATATCAAATAACAAATAATTGTAGTACATTAGAACATGTTTACAGTGAACTCTTGGGGACCAGAATAAATACTTCATTATATCCACATTTCTCTAATGCAAATTTGGGGAAAAATGATTGCTTTACATTATATGATTCTTTGCTATATCCAAGTTCACTATAACTATGTCTTACTGTAATCAAATACACAACTACAGGCCTTCCAGCAGCCATTTTTCTTTTTTTGCGGAATTAATTTTCCAAAAAAGTAAGAATAGTAGGAAGTTTTGAGGAAAAAGTAGGAAGCTAGTAAAAAAGTAGGAAAAAGGTAGGAACACTGGAATGCCTGCAACTAATGTAACTTTCATGTATGTCAAACTACTCCGTAGAAATGATAAGAATAAGAACTTTATAACCATACGAAAAACTCAAAATTTGATACCTTAATATTTTCAAAACAAAGCTAAAAATTGACATATTAATTTACCAATATCATTTGAATCAAGCACCTACTTAAACTATCTGCTTTCCAGCACCAAACTTAGAACTGAAAGGATAGTATCAATTTCCATTCCAGGAAATTTGTTTTCAGCATTTCTGGAAAGGTATGGGTACCAACCAAAGTGGGGAAGATCAGATTGTTTTGCAGTAAAACTGGATTGTTCTTATACTAAGAGACAACAGTTTTGTAAGCTCCGCTATTATATTCACAAATAAGTGATAAACAAATGAAAACCAGTCATTTAACTATGCTTAAAAAATTACATTCATGAATTGTTGCTAATATGTATTACAGACACGAATGCATTCAATTAGTTACAGTCAAGGAAGACCATATGCATAAAATTTGGACATCTTCAGTAAAAAAATTTCCCTTTTCCTTGGGGATATTTCCAAATTTGGGGAAAAATCACTACTTTGGATTGAGCATAAATCATTTACTATCATATAGTGTAAAGAATCCCTGAATTCCATACTTACCCACTGGGTGTTATCAAGAAGTTTCATAGAAAGACAAAGAGCAGCAGCAGCAATACGAGATGGACGATGATGAACCATGTCGTATTCTGTTAGTGTAAGTTCCATAAAGTACTTGGCTAAGGTATGTGTGTTAGCATCCACCTTAAATAATAAGTGATATCTTCATTTAACACAAGTATATCTATAAAAAAAGGTCTACACTGACATATATCGCAAAATGTCAAAGACTGAATCAAAAGTTTGTAGCTAAAATAATTCAAATAATGGTACAAAAATGACAACCAAAAATACAAAAGTTTTATCACAAATAATGCGTCAATAAGGTTCAATTTTCAAGATTAGAATAAAAATCTACAATAAGATTGGTCATTTTATCCAGTTACAGGTAATTTCAATTTCACTATCCCTCTTTGCATACCCTAGGTTTGGAAAACAGAAAAATTCAGATTGATGCATTTTTATGCAGACTATAATGAAGATATTTTGCCTACAACAATGAGTACAGAATGTAGACCCATAGGCATATTCTGGAACAATGACAATTTTATCAAATATGAGTTCATAGCAGACACATCAAGTTTTTTGGGGGGCCGTTTTGACAATCACTATTCGGTCTTGAAACCAATGGCAAAAAGCATGCTTTTTCCCCTTTGCAAGGCAGAAATTCCCAATTTAAATGACAAAGAAAAGGGAAAAAAAAAATTTAATTTACAGCAGTTCAAATGTTTATTGAATGTCTAAATCATTCAAATAACATATAGCAATATCTAAAAACAAAAATAAACATAACATTTGTTATTTTTTAGTTTTATTTGATTATTTTGAGTTATCTTATACAGTGCGACTTTTTCCCAATTTGTCCGAAATGTTGTGAAAATTCCCAATTCCGGGGTCGGGCCATGTTCCCTAAAAAAGCTGAGAAAAAACCCTGCATATATTTTCAGCATACTTTTTGGTGACATATTCACATTGTATTGAGCAATCACTTAACCCAAACATTATACAGATATTTACAAACCTGACCAGCTTTTGAATCTCGTCGCAAGAAATGAAGACATAGCGGCCGACCAAAACTGAAATTCAACTTTTTCAAAATGATCTGTTCCATGTGTAAAATTTCTTTCCTTGTATAAGCATTGTCTGTTATAAACACAAAGTCACCAACTTCAGGTGCATACATCTCCTCATATTTAGATGCAATCAACATGGCAGCCACACTAACTAATTGCAGTTTTTTCCTGGAAACTGGATTATTCTGTCAAATCGAAAGGACATAATTTGAAATTAATGCAATAATAATAAATAAAAAACCAGTGGGACTGAGGTCACCGCATGGAGCAGGAGCTATATACTATATATAATATAGCATCGCTATAAAATGGATAAATCATATCAGATACAATTACATGATTGTAATTGTATGATGCTATATATATACATTATTGTAATTGCAACATGGTGAGAATCTGTCAATTGAAACGAAAGTTATTGAACAGAAACTGACATGTGACAATCTAATAACCAAATTTTCTTTCAGAAAACCTGGTCAATTACTGCATTAACGTAATGTTCAAAAGCTAATCTAAAATGATGGGAATTCCTGTCCTATCTAAAATCCGGCTGACTGGATCAGTGGATGACGTTATTTTATATTACAAATCATATCAACACCAAGCTACCTGCAAAAATCTGTCGATGATAGCAACTGTGAGGTAGAGAGTTTCTTGTAGTAAATGGAATCTATTGTGAACTTGGCACAACCAATCTATCAATATTGCACGCATCCTTCCATTGATTTCTTGGTTATCTAAATAGTTGCATCGCACTGGGTACATTTCCTGTGGAGCAAATCAGAAATTTTAAAAATGACACTAAACACAGGACAAAATAATGGAATATTCATAAAATCATTCCAATATTCAAGCACTGATTGTGGTATTAGAATAAAAACCTCACTCAAGTGACCACATCAGGAGCATTTATTTTTGGATAGGGCATCAATTCTTCAATTTCAACATTCCCCATATTTCAACTTGGTTGTACCACCCAAATATTAAGACAAAGACGGTTATTTTATCAAGATTTTGAAAGGAATATCATTGATATATGGTCTTTCTGTTTAGTGTCATGGTCCTATTTTATACCAGCAACAAAAGAGAGCAAAGATTACTAACGAAGCAACTTATTAAAATTAAAGTCCCTTGACTTCCTTTGTAGTTGAGTGGTTATGGTCTCCGACTAGTAATCATTACCACTGTGAGCTCGATCCCACACAGGAAGTCTATCACAATATGAAGTACATACTCCTGTTGCTGTTAACATTTGAGTCCAGTCAAGTGTCTGAGTTATGTGTATCTATATTCGGGCATTACTTAGTTGTTCTCGATGTTACTATACTTTCATTCACATTTGACTGTCCATGATATGTTACAGCTCAACATGGCTCTCTTTCACATCAACATTTAATTCTAAAGTTCATTGGACAGGGATTTTAACCATTTCATGACAGAAAAAATCCATTAGTCAACATTTTCCATAACACAAAAGTTGACAAAAACACGATCAAGTTTCTAAAAACATAACATAACCTTATACAAAATTTCGAAAAAATAACACGACAAAATTGTTATCAAAACAAAATAATACAGTCAAATTCGATAAATTAGTCAATACATCATATTATCGCTGGTGAATTAACGAAGTTTACATTTTCTGACCATCAGATCAGTCTTTAAATGCCATGGCTATTTGGCACACGCTGACATACATTTATGGTCTGTATAAGTATCACTCCACCCACTAAGTCAAAGCACATGCCAATTGGCTGAGCATTTGGAATATTTAATTATTCACTCCGCCTACAGATCATAGAATCGACTTAGCATGACTGCAGCTGTTGTTATCTGTTTTCGGGCAGTGTGTATACGATTGTTTTTGATAATTTTATTGCTTGGCGTCAATTGTTTACAAAGGTCCTATTTAAATGTGTTGTTATGTGTGTAAGTATCGGTGTACGCATGAGCAGAAAATATCCGGGTCAAATTTGCACATAATGCATATTCGATGCGGGTCAATTTGGGGTATTTTGCAATTTTCATGCGTCAAAACCTGGGAGCTCAGGTCAAATGAACGCCCTGCTAATATATACCAATACAGGGACGTAGAAATGTCTTCATGTAGTCGGTAAGCTACTAAAAGTAGAAGGGGTGGGTCAGAGGATTCCCCCAATAGGGGGGCAAAGGGGTTACCCTACTATGGAGAAAAAGTAGCCAACAAGAATGCTCAAATAGCCGGTTGTTTGTTTGGCTTACTGCTCATTTCTACACCCCTGCCAATATACATGTTTAGAGGGCCAAGCATCAGTTAGTCAAATTTGTTTCTTGTTTATTCTAATTTCCTATGGAACAAAGTGTTTATTTGTGAATGAACAAAATACAAACATTTTGAAGACAAAGCGATTCACACGTTATTGTTAATATAAAAACTAAGACAAAAAAATACAAGCATACTTCCAAATCCAACATGTATCTGTAAATATCATTCACATATTCACTGACAAGTTGTGGGTTTTCTTTATCATTGGCATCTATATCTTGAACAGTAGAGAATGAGTCAGTCCTTGTTTCAGTCATATCCATGGGAACCAGGTCCGTAAGCTGTGGTACAACTCTCGCTGATGGTACCTGTGACATCTTTGGCAAAACATCTTCCTATAAGATTACACCATTAGAAAAAAAATAAATACATGGAGTCAAGCATCAAGTTTGGTGAAGGCAAAATCATTCAAAAATATACATATCTGACATCTACATCATTACATACTGATATAATTATTTCATGTGTTTATGTGTGTGACTTGGACACAAGTTAATTTTTCGTAATAACTTGGTAAAAAAATCATACAACATCACAACAGGTTTGCAGTGACTGTAGAATATGGGTCATTGTTGGGTCAACTCTTAAGCAACATGGTCAAGTGTTTGTCTACAATCGGGGCTTTTATTCACAGGTAGATGAAGGGGCATTTCTTAAATTTGGGGAAAAATAACACTGCATTTTTGCAAAAGGGGAAGAAAAACTTGATACAAACTGAATTTTTGTGGAAATCTGCATGAATTTAAGGATTTTTCCTGAGGGGAAGACGCCTATAAACGACCCTTGATATAAAAGGAAAAAAAGCCCTGACAATGCTAGGGGTCCTCAGTGATAATTTTAGGTCTGCGTCCTGCGTACTATACGCATTAAATTAGCTGAGGACGCAACGTTCTGCTTTATAAGCGTCCCCGAGACGCATTTGGTTCAATGGTCTTAGTTTTAGAATTTAGTACAAATTAGTAAATATAGCCCGACTTGCGTTTACGCTGGTATCATGGAGCCAACGATATAAAGTCGTATCTCGCGATATTTCCAACGTAACACCACCGACAGATTGTTTATGGGTATCTTTTCGGAAATTTTGCGACTTGAACACAAAACATCCCGTATGACGTCATAAACCAAAAATAGCATATATTTACATGTACACCGGCTGCATGAAGTTGTATTGAGAATTTTTGGTATTTTGTGGAAATTTACTCACTTAAATTCTGTAAGTACATAGGTAGCGTAGGGGTCGTGTGGGACCAGTATAATAGTATAATACGTGCGCACCGAGTCGACGCACCGTTTTTGCTAATTATAATACACGTTATCCGATTGGTTTCTCAAATTATTTAAGCCAATCAATATTATTGTTTAATAACCGATTCGTTTGCGAGTGTTTGCAGTTCCCCGGATAATGGAGTTTTGATAAAAATGCCTCCGAAAAAGATTCTGAAAGTCGACGACCCGAAACAGTCAAAACTTGATTTTGGAACAAAGCATAAAGATATAAACAATAATGTATCACCAGAAAGTGACAAAGACGTCAAAAAATACGAACTTTCCAAGAAAAATGGCTAAAAACTTATTCCTGGCTGAGATACGATCCAGAAAAAAAATTTATGTATTGTCAAGTCTGTACTGAATGTAATGCAAAAAATGCTATGGTAAAATTGGGTCAAAATACCAACTTTCAAAACAGCACTCTTACCAGACATGCAGAACTACCTGACCACTTACGTTGTATTCAAGCACCCATGCTTAAGAAAAACCTCTCCAATGTTACTTCAAAAATTCACTCTGATCAGGACAAAGCAGGTTATATGAGCTCAAGTTAGATGCTGCATTGAAGACTAGAGCACTTATAAAAAGAAAATACAATTTTATCAATTGTGCACATTGATTTTGTTTTTTATCATGACCCGGACCCATAGTTTTTCCATGGGACCCATTGATTGAAAATGTATGAGTCCCGAGGACTCATTATTTTGATTTCTAAAATTATCACTGGGTCCTCGGTTCGATCCCAGTTAGGACCAGAGACTTCTCCCAAAATTTACATTAGGTTTACCTTTAATGCAATTTTATCTTCAGCAATGGCCTTTAATGAAGCTGTAGCCTTGTTCTTTTTAAGAACTCTCTGTGGTTGATTAGACTGAATCGGATCTTTCTTCAGTGTCACTTTGTTTGAGATATTCTGAGCAGGTTTGTTGCCTATTTCCCCTAATGTACTTCTGTGGGAGCTATTTGTGGATAATTGCATTCCTTTGCCACTAGCCATTGTCTGGTCTGGCTTCTTATTGAAGTTGTTCAGAATTCTTGCATTTGCAAGGTTTGCCTATAAATAAACACGTCACTCTATAAAAAATATGGTTAATTTAAAGTTTGACTAAATTCTTCGTGAAATAGACAATGATTATGTTAATATGTTGTATTAAGCAAGAGTATTATCTGCAAGTATTTATCTACAATTAATACTTTGTGTAGCTATTCTCAACAAAAGTATGGACCTATCTTCCAAGTTGATGCGTGGAACTCAGAACAAAGCGAACGTGACGTTTAACATCTTGATATCCGAATGATTAATTACCGATATATCTAGTAGAAAACAATGTTTACCATTCTTCTTCGATAAACAATTTAACTTACCGCGGCCCGTGTTGCCATCTTTCATTCAGACTTACTGTAATTTTGTCACGAACAATGTAACTTTACTTATTAACGTTTGGAGCTCAGGTCACAGCAAAATCATTTGCAAAACTGGCACTTTTCAGGTGCGACGTTTCGAACAAACCGCGTGTAGAGTTTGATTGGACAAAAAGCGATCAACACGAATTGCGATTGGTTAAAATCTGTGATGGTTTAAAGCTAAGCTTACCGGACTAAAGCAAAACAGAGTTCTTTCCCCTGGGATAAATATAACCCGTTCTCGATTGATTTTACGGCTTGGGTACACCAAAGACTTGTACTATACACATAAAAGGTTTTAGAGAAAATGCTAGGAACTACAAGAATGCTTTGTGTAATACACAAGATGGCGATTTCATTTGTCTAAAAAAGAACTACAGATACATACAAAGCAATTTTAATTAGGAAACACAGTGGTGATGTTCATTTTAAATAAAGCCCCCATACGAATAGTGAATGATTTTAACATAACGTTTTATGTACTCTGTTGTCATCCATAATAAAGTACATCACACAACGATGAATGGAAGTTTTATATTAATGATCTTATCAAGTCAAGAAACATTGAAACTGGTACCCGTTGACTCTTGTGTACAGAGACACTGCAACATAGAACGGGGACTAGTTTAAGAAACATTTCAACTGATCAATACCGTGACTAAAGTCACTTGAGTTTGATAGTTTATATATTGATATTACATATTTTATACATTGACTGAAAATATAGTCATTTTTGTCTAAGCTCGGTAACATAAAATTTCATTAACAACAGTGGTCTTCGTTCACTATTCATGTATGTTTACATAACTTGAATTAAAGGCCGCGACCGTGGTCCAGTGGTTAGTGCACTGGACTTGTAACTCAGACAAACAAACAAACGTAATTTGAGTAGTGATTCGTACAGCCTTAATAAATATCGTTATGGCAGTTTGATTGATAATGTGGATGGATTTGTAATTGTTATGTGCATTCACCGTGGCTATCCACTCTCAGCCACACATTATTTCGCAAATTTATGCGTTTTCGAAAGCGTCCAATTCCGCAAACAATAACTTCTGGCGAAAAGTATTATTCATGTATTCTTGCAAGACTTTGCGAAGCCGGGGAACAACTATAAGATAATATCATTGTAGTATAGTACTTAAAAGCGCTACAAACAATTCTAAAATATAGAATAAACAGGCAGGAAGACGTTCAAAAATGATTGTTCATGGAGTTGTCTACTCGAATTAGAGTACAGGAATAACTAAATCTGCAAACAATGCTGACGTATCTTAAGTCGGAATTTTTCATCAAATATCACCAATATTAATTAATGAAAGTGTTTGAAATAATAAAACTACAGTGTAATAGATAAGCTATACTACTAAATGCTGTATATTTATTTCATTTAAGGTCGTTCGTCTTTGATAGGTAACCCATTTCAAAGTTGTATGAGATAAACATTCAACAAATAAACACACACTTAATTATAAAAAAGTCATAGTCACTTATGTTATTTGTTTAATATAGAATGCCATCCAAATGCATGGTACAGTTGCCATTTATCAGAATTAAATATTCTCCATCCTTCCTCGCATGTCACTTATCCAACTTCTTCGTTACACATTTACAATTAGTTATGCATGTGTATTTAGTCAAGTTGTGATACCAAAATCATCAAAAAATAAATCATGAAAAAATAATATCATACGGCATCAACAAAATGTTAAACGTATTAGAATTCAAACCAGCAATTATAAAGAACACTCAACATTTAATTGATCCTCTAACCGTTAGAGAAAGTGAAAAAATATTGAAAAACGGCGTTTAACCCCAGTGAAATAAATCACATAAAACAAAACACACAAATTGACCCTCAACCTTGAAATTAAGACTATTTCTTCTCACTGCGATTTGAACGGTCTTGGTGAAGATACAGAAATGATTATTTCGTTTTATCATTTTGGCATGTACCATTTTATTCATGGCAAGTCGGTATATATAATATACCTTTGGCCATTTAACAATTAAAGAAAAAATATGGCCAAGGGAAACAATGGACTTCGAAAGGAAATATCATGAACAATATAAATACAATTTTTAAGTACATTTCATCGAAATGTTTAAAAACCCATCTATACACGGCTGATTAGTCAAGCGTATTCGTGTAACTTTTGTAAGCAGTATTTTGTGGGAAATGCAATATTTCGTTATGAATTTCTATTCAGCAGCCAATGTTTCGGTTGATCTAAATCAGGATATACGACTACGTATAATTATGCTTTGGAAAGATTCTGAAGGTATCCGACAAATGGTTAGGCCTAAACAAAAAAAGGTTTGTTTCCGGTCACAGGCCCCAAAAATATGGGTCGGTAGGTAGGTATTTTTTTATTTTATGTTTTTTTTACATATATCGGCAACACTGGGAATGTGTGAGCTGTAATATTAATGAGTTGTGAAAATTACAATATAGCTCTAAGATTTGGATGCCGTAAAAACTTATGAGTCGGCAGGTAAAATATTGGGTCGATTGAGTAACCGGAAAGAAACCATTTTTAAAGGCCTAATTCAAAATTTGTGAGAGCACTGCGTACGTGCATGTCTAAGTTATCTTACATAGCGAAGTAATTTTTGTTCGTGACACATTGTTTAAAGTTCATACAAAGTACATGTACAAACACAACTAACATTGAATAATACTAATATTCATGTTTGCATTTTTTTATTTTCTTGGTTTGGGATGAGTTCTATAAGTTATAAGACGTCCACCACCCGATGTTAACACTAAAAAATATTATCGATTTATTTACAAATGTTGACAATAAAAGAAACTTAACTAGGTCCAACTATTTCCCCCCATCAGTGTGATGCACAATCACCTTTCTCGTAGAGCATCAACTTGGTACAAAGTAATCATTTACAATCCAAAGATTACATAACATGAAGTGCTAACTTAAAATAGTCCTACGTATTATAAGGGAGAGGCACTTTTGTAAAGGAATGCTGTGGTGCAATGTGGATTCAGATTTCAAACCTCAAGGTTTCTTTCTAATCATGCATCCCTCCACTATGATTTAGGAGAGAGTTCTATTTATGAAATAAAGTTGTTTGTACATATTAACACGAATGATCCCTACCAGTTATTTACAAATGAAATGGCTCACAGTACATGTCAGACAAATCAAATCATCAGTGTTGTGTTTAATGTAACATAAATGAACTGCATTGTCAGGGGAATATAAAATGATGACCGATATGCATGTTATCATACATATTACATAATTGTGCAAGTTGTGTTCATTAGTGTTTCGTGTTCTGAAGTTTTCCAAATTAAGCAGCTTTCCAATGTAAGTTTTATCCACAATTACGTGAGTGATCTCAATTAATTTATGTCTATTTGACAGCAATATAAATATTAATTATGTTACGTTTGTGCTGTGAAAATCTATTACTAAAGTCATCAAATATTCTGTTAATTTCAAACTTGGCGAACAAAGAACAGGACCCTCACAAGGTTACACTTAAGGTCAAAATAAACACGAAACAAGGATCAGCATTTAACGTTTTAATTATGATTGCCTTACTCTCAAGACGTTCTCTGTGACTTTCTTCTAACCTTGTGCAAGACTCTGTAATCTGTAAGTAAATATAACTTCTGCGTTAAATGATAGTATGAGCGGTTCTATTCTCTCACGCAATACGGGGCAATAAGTCAAAGGCGTTTTCCTGTGACATAATTACGCGTCACACGAGTATATCTCAAGTACTATTTAAGTTTTGAATACTTTTATAAGCCAAATATGTTATTTTGCCATTTTTAGCTCCAATTAAAACGATACCAATACAAATCAAAATATACTTGGAGTGGTTTGGGTAATGGGCAAGGTGGTTGCCACACAATCTGGTGGCTTGATTGATTGAATTCTGAAGTGGTCACAATTATTTATCTCCTATTACTTACTGGAGACATGCTGGATGATAAAGAAATTGGGCTGCAAGTGAGGCTCCGGGTATTGCCGATAAAACACCTGGACAAGCGGCTTCACAAGCGGCTTCCGTGGCGTCTGAGCCGATGGTGTCCAAAAGAGCTTGCTCTAATTCTTTCACTACCAATGAAATATATGAATTTACTGATGCATTGTAGTACATAGGTTGATATTTTCTAGTTATTACGTCTCTATCATAAGTAAGATAAGGGCCTAGAATGTGCAAAACGTGTGAAAAAGATGTATAACAACTATCGAGTGTCAAACAAATGAAGCGTCTCTTAATTTTGATTTTCTGATCATGAAAATGTTCCATAACTCACCACAAAACTACATGTATTGGCACTAACATAAACTATTCGTTAAAACGAACCCTGACTAATAGAATAAGTCTATCAAATTCAATCCCTCAAGACTGAACAATTTAGGCAATACACAAATATGCGCAATGTACTAGTAAGCTGATTTAGTCGCCGTACGTAAACATAATGTGACATCTAATTCAATGTCTGAATGACTGAAAATGTGTTCATTTTGCTGACTGACTGTTTGAGTTACACTATTTTGCATCCCTATAGCAACTGCAAACTTTAAGTGAATTGAAAAGACCTTGTGCAATAGCATGTCAGTGTTTCACTGTGAATATTGATCAAGCGTAATCATATTACATGAGTTTTGATTTGCACACAGAGTTGGTACTGTTTGGTTAGATTTTTAAAGTTCATTAAGATTTTAATTTTTCATTTGGACTTACCGGTAGGGAGGTTATCAACGATAAACCGTTCGTCAATTTCCACAGTGCGGCACTGTGGCCACTGACACCAAAGCAAGAAGACACAACACAAACTTCATGGTGAATTCTGAAATCAATATTCATTAACGGCTGAAGTACTTTAATTAAAAAGCCGGAAATTAACTTTAACATGATTTTTCCAGCAGAAACTGTGTAGATATTAATGATGAATGAAACAAAGTCAGAGATATCCATCGATAATGAACGTTTATTAAGGTCTCGCAAATATCGGCAAAAACCTAAATTTAAACTACATGTACATACATTACAAAGCAAATCAAAATCATCCTTGTTTTTGCTGACCTTTTTGTAAGCAAAAAACCACCGTAGTTCTGTCATCGTAACTCAATGTGCTGTGAACGTGTATACATTTGCCTATGCACGAATTGTCGTTGTAGTTACATGTATATGCATTTCAAGACATTGTTGTTCTTTATATAAAAACAATAATTTCAATGTAATGTTTATCGCGCCAATTCGACGTTGGCATCAACAAAAATTAAACTGCGTTGGTCTTCATGAAAAACTTGAAAACATTGTGTCGCATCCTTAAAATCACAATGAAACACGGAATTAATAAACGTCCGTTTGATTACTGATTCAGCTAATTCAATGCGGGACGATACGAATAGGTAGATTGGAAACACAGGCAAGATTTTAGCCAATCCCGCATAAATCTCGTTAAATAAATGATTTGCTGGTGGAATGTGTGCTAAATTGTCTAGAAATTACTTTAAAGCTACTTTGCTGAATAAACACGTTTCTCGTCTTGGACAAGTAGAATAATATCGAGATTACCGGCATCTTCATTTTTAATGGTACAATATCTATCAGTTGATTTCTACGATACATTTAATTTATTAATATTGTATGTTTCAATGGATCATTTTATGACTTCCAAATTTACATAAAACATTACAAAAAGGATAAAATGCACATTTTGTACACACACATATACATAATTCCTTTCAATATTCAAACTGACGACATGTTTGATTTAAATGCCATACTTGAATTATCGCTGTTTTGCTCATCAGATCTTTACATATTTCGATATGACAATTGCGTCCCACTTTAGTAATATCCGATGAACACCAAAGACTATCTAATTAAGACTAAGAACAAACTAGGTACATTAAAATAATGAACACAGCATTTAGTTCCATACTTTACGAATTATAATACCAAGTATTCAATGTCTACACAAAGATTAACGAACACGGAAATAAAATAAACAATTAGAGTCTGAATTTTAGCTCGCTATTTCGACATCGCATACTTTTTCACGGCCCAAAAATGTCGAAATAACGGGTGTGAACTGTATAAATCCTTTTTACATAAAGTACAAATAATACTACAAAAGCTGATTTTGGCACAGTTTGAGTCATACAAAACAAAGAAATACTGTAAAACTTTACTTACGAGGGTTATAATGACTGAATCAATCACTGAATACAATGAGCCACAAGTCACTTAATATACCATTATGCGGCAGACAGAGGTCGCCCATTACCTCACGAAAAGCGTGTGCTTTTTTCTTTAAATCATATTTAGACATTATTATCTACAGGGGCAAGAGGGCATCACAATTCCTTCACACAAAGTTGAACAGCGTTTTACAAGTGCTTATTGCATCATGTTTCCTTTTTCTTTTTATCTCCATAAGGAACACATTATAGATAACGCACAAACTCTAGATTGTCTCGCCTTCGCAAAGACAGAACCTGTCAACGTAGTTATAAATGTAAATAGTAAAATTATTTATAAAATAACGTTTTTATTAAAGAATATTGACACTGCAGCTTTAAAACCTGTACTTAAGTTCGATACAGTCACGTATAATACCGATGACATCATAAAAGACATGCTTCAATATGGCAGAGGAAAATCTAAGAGCCGAAAAATGTATTTCTTGCAGATTTCAGGCTAAATGAGAAATGCAATCCATATTTGTTCTTAGAATCGAAATGATAAAAAGCTGAAAGTTTGAGCAATCGTATGGCTACGGATTGCTAAATTAAAACACTTAATTGTGCTAAGCACTCCTAATTTCGGCCCGTACTTTATCGAGAATTAAAGGTAAATCTACGTATCTAATATTTCTTAAATGTTTTTGACCAGTGAAATATGGGACTATGATCAAAATCACTGAGTGAAGTACATTATATGTATATAAAATAAAGAAATTTGCGATATTCGAAGGTGTATTGCCCAAAATATTCAAAATAATTATGCTTTAAACACCAATCATTTAAATAAATTATGCAAAGTTTCATTGAAAGGAATTTGTACAAAATATTGTATTCGATCTTCTTTCAGTCACAGGTACATTTTTGCATACTATATACATGAAATAGGTATATGGGTTGTCCACTTTTTGTTACTTCAGTTATTAGAATGAATGGCAAAAGACCATGAAAATCAATTTCAATCCAGAGTTGTCGTTCGTTATCCATCATATACATCTCTGTCAACGTCTGGAAAGTAGTTCAAAAACACGTGTCCGAGTCTCCTTTAGTTTTCATCTGATACACAGAATCACGCTTTTGTTTCTCTAAATGTACATTTGTTGTCATAATTTTACACGATTGCCTTCGACTTCTGCGTTTCATTTCCATTTAAGAGGCGTATCTTTGTGACCTAATTACCAAAAGTAGACATGCAAACACTCTCCGTCGAGAAATAGTGCGCTTGATAAATAAAACAATTTCTCTGATTTTCTGATAAATTATAACATCTTTTGTCTCGAATATATTGTGTGAAAATAATTGCTTCACTTAGCTTTAAATTTTGTACCATTTGTGGCTTTATTTCTTGTTTTACAAGAATCTTCTAAAAAGCTGAGACGTTGACAGAGATGTATGTGATGGATAACGAAGGACAACTCCGGATAGAGATTGTATGAAAATGTAATCCGACACATCTGCTTTAATTTCATACTTTAATGTCATTTTGGTATATGTATACTTATGTAACTGGATAAATAAATGTTTGTCATGAATCAGATACCTGCACACACATCATAGTGGCATGCTGTGTCGTTTAATCATATAAAGGGTATATCAGCATTCTGATAAAACAAAAAAGAAACACATTTAGAATCATTAATATTTCCAATAAATAACCATGTTCATAGAATCTCGTTAAGCCTGGCCCGACAGATAGCTTTGTACAGTTGAAAATACAGCTCTGTTAATTTGAGGAGCCCACCAGCTCTCTTTTTTCTCATATGTGGAATTAATGATCAAATAGTGGGGAGAATGTTTAAATGTAGGCCTATTTATGAATTTTTATGAGGGAAGGGAAACGAACGGGCGGTCGTATGCCTTGTTTACCAACTGATGCATTTTCGACAGTCATTATAATGACTGACACAGCAGTTTTTCAGAAACAGTCTTAATGTTTGTAGTTTGGACAAGAAATATTGTTAACCGTCCTGGAAATATCGTTCTATCATAGACCCTTGCTATTAATAGACAGTAAGGTATATGTTGTTCACGTATTTTATATTTTAACATAGATATTCTAGTCGTTACATGACCTGCTTTTTCTTAGGAAAGAAGAATAATAGACGATACAGTGAATAGTATTTGCAAAACGTTAAACTTGTAATAAATTGCTTTAACGCATGCTTTGTTGTCTAAATAAGTCAACTTGGAAATGTTTCATCCAGTAAGTTGTAATTGATAATGTAGCAATATCATGTTTTGTAATGTGAAATTTTATTTGTACTACAGTCAATACATTCCGTGTGACTTTCATGATGTTCAATATTTTGTAAGTATCAAGTCAAATTGTCTCACTCGCAAACCATGGATACTTATGAAAGAAAACTCATTTCAATTATTTCCGCTTTCAATATTGACACAAGAAAGAAGTGCATGTAACTTTAAATCACCCATAGCAGGCATTCTTATTCTGGAATGCAATGGCGCATTCTAGATTCAGATTTCAAACGTTAAGATTTCTTCCTCATCATACATGTCCAGTCTATGATTTTACTTCGGAGTTTACGGGTTCTATTTAGGAACAGTGGAAATAGTCTTCGAGATAGCAAAATATTTAGAAATTGCTACCTAATCAAAATCAAAACATTTGATTAAGTTTAATTGAATTTATGAAATAAATTTACTTACATTTACATAAGTGGTTCCTACCAGTTATTTATACATGAAATGGCTTATTTCAGATGTCAGACATGGTCAATTCCAATCAGTGTTATGTTTTATGTGGCATAAATAATTGCAGTGTCTGGGGAATGCCAATATATACCTACATAACCCTCGCCTTCTAGAAATGATGACAGACATGCATGTCATCATACATATTATGTAAGTATGCAAGTTTTGTTCATAAGTGTTTCGTGATCTGAAGTTTTCAAATTTGAGCAGCTTTCCGATGTAAGCATTATCCATACGTGAGTGATCTGAATAAATTCGTATCTATTTGACAGAAATGTAAATATATGTATTAGTTGTGCCATGTTCGTACTGGGATAATCTTCACTCAGGTCGTCAATTATTCTCTTATTTCCTAACTTGGCAAGCAAAAAAAAACAGAATCCTCAAAAGATTATACATAAAGTTTAGGTTAAAATAAACACGAAACAAGAATCTATATTTAATATTTTAATTATGAATGCCTTATTCTTAGCATATTCTCTGTGACTTTCTTCTAACCTTGTGCAAATGACTGAATTCTGTAAGTAAATAAAACAACCTCTGTATTTAATGATAATATGCATAATATAATTCTATTCACGCATACATGCGTATACAACAATAGAACTCTGTCACACGTTACATTCAATTGTGTTCATTGTTCTTTTACCATTACGTGTCGTCTGATCACCATAGAGAAGTGTGAAAAAACAGTCAAATTATCGATGATCTCGTTATACCTTTGTAAAATTTGCCGTTGGGCAGATAAAAAGACCTCGCTATAGCCGATAATCTCGCTATAGACATCTCGTTGTATCAAAGGAAATAACATATAAACAAAGAAGGAAAATGGCAAGGACTTTGAAAACACCTCGTTGTATGCGGTATCTCGCTGTAACCAATCTCGCTACAAGTGGAGTGGACTGTATATGACTGTATAGGCACTGGAATAGTCTCCCATACCAGGTCAAATCCAGTCCCAGCCTAAATATCTTCAAGGAAAGGCTGGAGACAGCTCCTTTCTAACTCCCTATATGTTTTTAATCTTAACCTTGCACTCATTAATCTGTAAACTTTTATCTTTTAACTGAGAACTTAATACTTTTTAACACAGTTTTCCTGACAAGCGCCCCCCAGTTAAAATCAGTATTGATTGATCGTGAGTATCATGTAGATGTAGATAGATAACTGTGGTATTGAGTTCCTATTGAAAATGATGCCTAAAACAAATTAAATTATGCGTGGAATATTGAAAGGTAAGAGCTATGACGGCGATCACACAACCTGGCTTGTATTAGTTTGAACCCCAAAGGGGTAACAATTACATAACGTCATAAAACACCATGTTGCTTTTAAGCGGCACACTAGGACATAATGCATTTTTCATGTAACTGACTCAGAAATAATTCCCCATTGGTTTTGGATCTTTTATGCTTAAAGCATATTTACTTCATAACTTACCCTTGACATGCTGGTTTACATAGAAAGGGAGCTGCCAATGCACCTCCAGGAATTGCACTTAAAACATTTGGGCAACTGGATTCACATAGTGCTTCCGTGACGTCTGAACCAAGAGCTTCCACAATATAATGCTGCGCGTTTTCCACTACAAATGAAATGACAGATAAAACTGACACAATGGGATAAAAGACGACGTTCGTTATTTATTACGCATAAATGATCACAAAGGGAATGAAATAAATTACGTACTGCATTTAGTGACAAATTGCATACCAATTACTGAGTTTTTAGACACCTAGCCACGTCTATTTTATTTTCTGATCATAAAATTTTCATTACGCAATTTTTACCGGTAACAAGAGTAACAAAAAACTTCAAATTTCTTTAAAACTAATGTCGACAATTAGAATAATTTGATTCGACTTAATCTCTTAAACCCAAATATTAAACAATTTATGTTAGCGATGTAAACCATTTTAGTTCCTTTGTTGACCGAATGTTAAGGCAATAAAATTGTACATCCTTAAAATAAATCAGAAACATATTGAACGGAAAACACTAGATCAGTTCGCATCATTGCATTGATTTTGGTTTGTGCATAGAATTCACATAATTTCTTTAGAATAAAATCCATCAAAATCTTGATTTTTGATTGGACTTACCGGTAAAATCGCCTACGATAAATCGTTCGTCAATGTCTATTGTACGACACATGGCCAGGGTCACCAAAGCAAGAAGGCACAACATGAACTTCATAGTGAATTCTGAAATTCATTAGGCCACACCTTATTAATTTCTTGTTCTTCGGGATTTTTTTCAGAAAACGAAAATAGGGCCAGCGAAAAAAATCTTTGATATGTCTTAAATGGAAGCGAGCGTACAAAAAGAAATAAAAAATCTATGTATTTGTGTAAAATATCTGGTGGAATCATTTCATGTGTAACAATGGACATGCTTCCCTTTTTACATATGCTACAGTACCCGTACGTATGGCACTGGATTTCAGAGCAGCAGGACTTGTACGTTGTAATTAAATGTTCTCATCAATTACAATATTTGCGTAAAAAAACTAGCAATCAAATGTTTTCAAGCACCGATAAACTAACGCCTATTATACTTTGTATGTTGACGCATAAAGAATGCATACACATTTTCAATTTCACAAATTTTATACATGTACATGAATTCTCTACAAAATAACTTGTTCATGCTTTCTATACATCGCTCCAGTATTAATCATGAGATACTAAATAAGAACTGATTTTCAGTAAATACTCAGATGACATAAAGTTAAACAACGGTGTGCTATCCGAAATTTGTCGTCCGAAATCAGTGTACATTGATTGAAAAAGAACAAGTCTTTAATACATTTTCCTCACATTAATTAGTGCAAAATGACACTGCATTAAAAATTACTTTACTAGATCTATTAAGTCATGTGATAATCATGTAAAGTGTATTTCACTGAAATACAGAGCGTGCTATAAGATGCTAACTTAATTTTGTTCAACTGATGAATCTACTGAGATATGTACTCAACTACAAGTAATTGAAATTCAATTAGATTAAGATCAATTTGCAGTACATCCCATTGCTTTGGGCAATAAATAATGGTGTTGATAGGAGCAAACAACCCATATACAGGGTTGTAAGCGCTACCCAAGATGTGTTGTCATACAAAAAAGTTTTGTTTTTCTTTTTCATCGGCATATGCGGGAGGTATTAATTGTTCTGGAAAATAGGTGTGCTAAATGCGACGCACTTAAATGCAAAGACTTTCATTCGCCAATACTGTCTATAAATTAATGTTGAATTAAAAGAAAACTCAAAGATATCCAACGATAAAGAACCTCTTTAAAATGTCCAAAATACAAAATGTATCAACAATAACTGGATTTGAAGGACATATAAGTTTTAACCAATCAGATACACCTAGTTAAATAAATGATTAGCTTCGGATATATATAATATCATTGTTCAGAAATTACTTTTAAGCAATGTTACTGAATGAATACATTTCTTGTCTTGAAGATATTCGAATATTACAATGTATTTAGGTAAGGGTCAATTTTTAACGTTGAAAAATGATCATAGGGGTCACTTTTCAACGGGGGTCAAATATTATGCTTCACTGGCATTAGCAATGGTACAATGTTCATCAACTGATTTCTATAGGTTTATCATTATTGAAGTCTCAATGCAATCATATTGTGACTTGAATTATAATTCATAATTTCCGTCTACGTTCATCTAAAGTTGTTTTTTGAACGTCAGCGAACATGTTCGATTGTAGTTTTGATAAAAGTATTCTGAAGCCTAGACACTATAGTATGGTTGTTAAATACAATACTTAGTACTAATGTGCAATATTCAAATAATGGTAAGTTTTCAATTGAAAATTAAACCCATAATGACATCATAATTTTTTAAAATCCTTCGTTAAAGCAAAACAACATAAATTAATGGATCAAAATTGTGAAACAAAGAAAATTTGTACAAATACATGCATCGTTTCATTTAATATTCAAATTGACGAACTTGATTAATTTGAATGTCATACTTAAAATGTTATTGTTTCACATGTCAGATCAGAAAATATTTCATGTGGCAATTGCGTACCACTTAAATTTAAATAGCGTATTTCATGATAACCCGATTTATAATATCCGGTGAACATCAAATGCCACTTGATTAAAACCATAAAACAAAAGAAAGAAGAGAAAGAAAAAGACTATGAACCGATAAGACACAATAAAATAATAATCACATCATTTAATTCCATATTTTAGTGAATTATACTATTCGATGTGTTATCAAAGATTACCTCACACTGAAATAGAGCACAATAACTTTAACTATTGTAAATCTTTTGTCCCCATTTTTACAGTACAAATAATACTACCAAAGCTCATTTGGGTACTGTCAAAGTCTTACACAACAAAGAAATAATATAAAAACTTTACTTACGAGGGTTGTAATGACTGAATCAATCACTCAATACAACGAGCTACAAGTCACTTTATATACCATTGTGAGACAGAGGTCGTACCTTACGACCGTAACGTGAATTTTTTCTGAAAGCCATATTTGAAGGTTTTTATCTAACGGGGCAAGAAGACATCACGCTTTTGTTTCAATGAACTAGATATGAAGGTATTAATTCCGGCACACGAACTCAATCCTTGCTGACAATTAGGTGGAACAAGCACTCATACACACCGAAAAGATTCTCATTGATAACAAATATTATATACTTATATAAAAGAATTACACTTATAACGTTTTATTTACCACTGAATGTTTGGTGAATTTTAGTCGAAATTGCCATGTCGTACAGTTGCTTTAGAACATGCCTTTTAAACAGCTTGTATTTAGTATGAGCAACAACAAAGTAATTACATGTATCTAAATCATTTGCTACAACGTTTGTGGTACAAATTAGGGAGGAATAATGCGCAAAAAGTAGGAAATCCAGATAGCATTAATGCAAATTAACTTGATTGCACAAGGCTGTCATTTTGATTCATGAAATATTTCATAACATTTTTGCTAAAATATTTTCATTTTTTATAAGGCAGTTTTTTTTCTTTACATGAATTACTAATATGTTTCGTTACCGTCTCTACAGCAAAATGAACGAAGAACAAGAGCGAGTGCGTGTAATTTAATTTACCCATAAGCTAAAAGAGAATTTTGTAGTCGATTTAGCTTGAAAACTTGATAACTCACTGGTATTTAAACATATTCACTTAAGTATCTTAGGTTTGCAGTATTGTGGGTTCAATAATAACAAGCATGTGTTCAGATATCAAAAACAAACGCCTAAAAACCTTCACGTCTGTCGGACATCGTGTTGTCATGAACAACATATACATCTGACCATACACCACCACATCAATTGCTACAGGGTACATTAGACGTCCGGAAGATGAAGATTTTTGTTCATGCAGAAGGTATAATTCAAGCCACTGGAAATAAATATCATTAAGGTGTGCACTGTCAGGTTATTGTATGAGTACAGTGAAGGTGACAATAATGCGCTTTAAATTTCAAATTCAACCACGGCTTTGCAAATTGCCTAGCCCTGAATCTTATACCCATCAGAAAGACGAATGGAAATATAGAGAATTTCACAACATACGTTGGTACAGTAGTTTTTGCAAATCGATGGATGGCAGAATGAAATATTTTGAATGCGTGCGTGTTTTAATCTGAACTTTTACGTAAACGAAGATCGTCATTCAAGGAAAATTCAGTATCAACATCAATAAAGTTGTTGTTCCATGAATAAAATCGGCCGCGGCCGTAGTCCAGTGGTTAGTGCGCTGGACTTGTAATCCGGAAGTCCGGGTTCGAATTCCGGTCGCGGCAGGTCATACCCTTCTATGAAAATTTGACAATATCGATTTTCCTCCATATGTGGAGAAGTTGCCGGCTCCTTGTGGAAGGGTAAGTTAGTACTGGTTAGTATATAGACCAAGAAAACTGGTTAGGTGAACCAGTCGCCGAATATAACTGAAAAATTCTTGAAAAACGGCGTTAAACAATATGTCACTTAAAAATCATTAATACAATAATAGAAAATGCAACATCTCCACTGTATTATTAGATCTACTAGTTTGTGTTTACACACGTTTTGGAATGAGATTGGAAGTCGGCTCAGTAATTTGTTTGGACGTAGTTAGTACAATAGGTTTCAGCAGGATCTTGTACTGTAAAGATAATAGCTTAGATCCTTTAATTAATCGATGATGACAACGGTAATTCACATTTTAGTCTCGTTAGACAACTAGCCAATTCGTTAGACATTAGCCAATCAAAGACTTTGTTAATCATTAGCCAATCACGTTAATTGTTACACGAAGCACGGAGTATATACAGCGGGGTAATTGTATAATTTTGGCGAGTCTGTGAGGAGCCTCCGTAGTGTTAAGACGTACAATAATAATGGAGCAGCTGCTTAATTCATAGAGTTTATATGACAATAAGGACAATATCCTAAGTTGCGTTGAACACTTTCTAAAATGCAGTGTATACTCAGACCTGAGAGTAATTTGGCCATTCCAAGTATATACCCTTTGAAACAGTTAATGTCTCGGGACTAAGTTGCAGTGTATACTCAGAATTGTCAGTCTCAAGCATTAACGTGCTGGGATTGTTAAACGTAGGTATAGTGTGAAGTGATTTAAATTAGTCATTAGACCATCAAACCTGTGATTGTTGTATATTGATTACTACATTGTCCACTGATAATTTATAATCAAGAGTTCATTTAGTATTTATGTTTGTGAATATATTAATCATTTATTTCAATCAGAAGCAAGGAAACTTGAGGAAAATTATATCATAGTAAAGTTCATCATTTTTATTTGTTATTGTTGTCATACTTTATTATTTCAAAACCGCTTGGACCAAAAATATGTTACAGTACTATGACAATTTTCTATTAAACCAATGTATACAGAATTTGCCAGTCCACTGAACGTATATAATAGAAAACTGAACATTTCTTCTCAAAAACCTTTAACAGACTGATTCTTAATGTATCAAAACTGTTCTCCTACGCTTGGCTTAGACACATATCTGCACCTTTCTGCAAGCACACTGTTAATGAAATTGTATGGCTTTACCCAAGAGTGTTATCTAATTTTGCGTATGAATTTGGTAACAAAGTAGGCGTTCCAACTTTTTGCAGCTGTTGTTTAAGACAAATTATCTCATCAATTTTATATTTGAGTCAGTTGACAGCGCAATTGCTTGATAACTTCAACTATAAACGAGCTAGGTCTTATGAGATCACCAAGTTTTGCACGATTCCCTGTTGGTAATTTCGTCCATACCAATCCCTGACTTGTTTGAACAACTGGCAAAAACAGACGATATTGACCATAGTTACATTATCTGAGGACATTTTCATTATTCATGATTTTATGCTAATGCTTTTCAATACAATCCTGAAACAACTTTGAGGATGCATTCAAGTAAACTACCCTGACCTATATTGTTGTAGAATAATTGGCATTACAGTTTTTGAAAAAATCCACACACATGTATTTCCAATATAAGTGTATTAATAATTTATAAAATACAACAGACTGAATAACTCATAAAAGGATCAGATTCATCTTGAACGTTCTAATTTTTTATTGAGCATTTCTTGTAGAAATTCGGTGTATTTTTTCTTCTCTGCAGCAGAAACAGGAATAAAATGTCCTCCGCCATGTTGTATCGTCCTTGGCGCAACAAAATATTGTAGTAGATCTTCACTCATCTCTACAAGTATAAGATAAGCTTTTGAACCAAACAGAGGTCATTACATAATAAACATGAATTGCAAGTCGATTGTTGTCTCCAACAAAGGGGCAAAATTATGACCATAAAATCTCACTTTCTAAATACAAAACCATGTATAATAGTTTGATTAAACTTGGGCAAAATTCTGCTTGTGTGATAAAACAGTATGTTTGGTAAATGATGTGACACTGTTGATGAAAATTAAGAATGGTTTAAAATGCTTTGAACATACTTGTTTGGCAAACTTATTTATTTGAACCCTGCAAGAAATATAGAATCTCATTCTAAACAGAAAATTGTGCAATGACAGATTTGGAGGTTTCTTGCACTGAAGCCAGCAACTTTACAACTGACATTGATTTGTACTCAATGTAAGTGAAACAAATATATGTAATCCTCTTAATAATTACCCTTCTGTATAACTTTATCTGTCTCACCATACACGTGTAAGGATGTTATAGTCATAGGTGTCTTATACAAACATTCGTGTGATGACTGACGACTTTTAAACCCCGCTACTAGTATCACAAATTCAAAGTTGAATACTTCTGAAAATAATCAGCAAAATGAACATGTACACAAATAGGTCCTAGTTGTGTTTGTCCCCTAAGGCCATACCAAATCACATCTGACGGAAAGGTTTTGATCACCTGAGTGAAATAAAAAACATATTGTAATACTGAATATTTGAATTATTTAAAATGCCTATATTGAACCATTACATGCTGGAACAACTTGCTTTGTATCAATACGTCATCAAGTCAAAATCGATCAATATAATGCTTTTGTCTTGATTTAAGAAATGAAACAGATTTATTCCCACTAAGTGAGTGTTTGAACTTTTGATAGAAGCTAATATTTTGGTGCAATTAAGCAGGACATTTATGTTTTTTTCCTGAGGCACTTGCTTGTTTTTCTTCCCGGATAGCTAGATAGGTTTTTTAACCTTGATGTAACACTAAACATAGTAGCGATTTGGTATGGCAAAAAAACCATTGGGGCTTGGGGCTGCAATGCACCATTACAGTTTTGGCTACTAATGAAAACAACAGACCATACATAATGAAAACAACAGACCATACATAATGAAAACAACAGACCATACATGTATTTTTGTTTTTGCTTGTGATTTATACCGAGAACTTAAACTCAAAACAAAATATCAAGTTACATGGAAAATTACATGATGTTGCATTTTGAAAATGGATGTAAATACATGATGATTGATAAATACCATAGGGTGTTACAGGCAGTAGTTACGGACCAGTGATTGTATAATTGTAACAAATTCTATTTAACGCACCCAAAGTTAGCCTAAAATTACCCTAAAAGAAAATAATTGTCACAGAATAAAATCCAGTTCAACTCGTATATACTGCAGAAAGACATTTATAACTCCTCATTCCAACCAAAGACCTTTACTGTACCACAGGTTTGGTTCTAATGAATGAGCACCATCTTCACAAAACACAAAATTACAAAACAATAGGGACGAATGCTTTACAACAATGTTTGCATTAGTTTTTGGGTTTATATTTTGTCACAAAATGAGACCAAAACTGGTCCATACAACCCTTAATAGGCTAACAATCTAGCATTAGTATGTGAAATTGGGTCATTTCGCTGTGGTCACATCTTTATCTATCAAAGGAAATCAGGTCAAATTCTAACGTTTCTTGTTCAATTTCCCAGAAACAGATTGGGCTAGAAGCTTGTACCTGAAACAATAGTGTTAATCATAATAAATGCATCATACAAACACTACAGACAATCATTGATTGTTATTTCCTAGGCTCCATCTTAATCTCAATATCAAAACAAGCTTCGATAAAAATCAAGAACAATTCATCAATCAAACAGACTAGTTGTAATGCAATATTATGCAACAAGGATGTCTCATTACCTGGACCCTTATAAAGAAGAAATATTTTATGGATCATATCACAGATGAAGACCAATGTAATCCCGACCACATGTGACTGATACCATGTTAATACATGTAATACACACTTAGATCATAATCGGACACCTATCTCAATTCTGTATTGGTGTAAACAGAAGAAATTCAAGAAACAAAAATTAACTAAATACGACATTTGTTGCACTTATCTAAGATATGAAAAAAAAAACAGAAAAGAAAATGCATTGAGACAAATATTTTATAGAAATTGATATCAATTAGACTGATCTATGTATGCCAAACATGTAATTTTAAAAAGAGGTTTTTTTGTAGACATTGACATATACAAGACACTTTCTTCTTTATTCTTTTTGGTTATAATAGAAAAACTGCCGATTAATTACATGATGGTCATCTTTTTGTTTCTGTAATTAATGCCCTCCGTGTAACTTCAAGCATTCACTACTTTTTATTTTAGATAAAGGGCGCAAATTTGTATCACTGGTATATTCATGCATCAGTAACATTTCTGCATACATTTAACAGACAAAATGAAACTTTTTTCAGTAATCAGAATTTGTTTTCTGTTGCTTTCAGTAAATATTTCTTTTTGGTATTGATTGGTATTAATAGCAGGTTGGTATGGTGTTGTGAGCCCCCGTTCGACAACACAAAATTGACAATTTTTTGCAGAAGATGAATTTTCAACTTCATTGTTTTGAATTCGACAAAATGATAATTGATTATATATGTATAATGTATAAGACACCAGTTATTAGACATTATAGTGAATTTTAAAAAAAATTATGTAGGGTTAAACAAACTCGGTGTTGAAACTGTCATTTTGGAAGTTGTAACCCTTGTTAAAGTATATATAAATAACAAATGTGTTTTTGGTCAGCGTGACCATTGCAGGCCTCAATACATCATTATTTACCATCATTTTTAATGCCCCCTATGATAAACATAATTGTTGGTCACTGCAGTTTAATGTTTAATGACAGATTTGTTTTAAAACATAAGATTTTGTCAATTGAGAGTAAGGGTATGACTTGGAAACATGATACTTGACACGGATGTTTATATGAGTCAAATGTTGTGAAAATATACAACAAAGAAGTGAGTATTATCAGTGACTGTACATTACAATGTAGAGCCTCTGGTATTTATAGTACAATGTTTCTTTTGAATCTCAGCTTAGCTTAATTCACTGTTTTACCTGGATCCTGTTCTCGAAGCCCACATAACAAAGAAACAAAGGCTGCACCTTGACTAAAACTGAGAATACCATCAAATGGTCCCTGAATAAATGTAAAAAGATACACACAATAAGAATTAGCTTAAACACAGTTATATTTTATCACCAGGGTTTAACATCATACCAACAGTCAGGGTTGTTTCAGTGGAGAAAGACGGCAAGCATACACCTGTGTAGAACCATCGACATTCTGTGAGCCAGTAGCACAGCCACTCAAAGCAGTAGAGGCTAGTACATGTACACTAGCCAGAGACTATAACCACTTGACTACAATGGCCCCTACAAAACCAGTTTCAAAATTTATACTACCCGGTATCCAGTAGAATGATGCTTTTGTTACAACACACAATAGTGTTTTAATTGAATTCAGGGATTGTGAAGACAACTATCTACTAGTATATTAATCGACCAAAGTAACTTATTAAATGGTAACAAACCTACAGAGAAACATTTTAGTTTAAAGGACTTTTTATCAGTCAAATCACATGTTAAGGTCCTTTACTAGAACAATAAATAGAATTATATAAATAAACTCAACCCATGGATAAGGAATTCAAATTATGAAATCTTTCAATGAAGTTCCTGAAGAATGAAGTGTCATTCATAGTATACACTAGAATTATGCTGATACCTATCCATATGAAAAACTAACAGAATGAGAGGGAACATGTTTGAACAGGTAGGAAATCCAGCTGGACAGGGTAAGTCAAGTTTTTAGTGTTTATAACACAGAACTGAAATACTATCGATAAATATTGTTAACCCTAACTTAACTTTATGACCATTTTTATATTAGATGGATAAATAGACTGACAGACATACTTTAGGATATCCAGAATTCAGGACAAAAAAGTTGAGAAAATATACTTTATAATATTATAAATAAACAATAGTTTAACCTCTTCTGTTAAAGTTTTTTTCACCAGTTCTAAAGATTCGGCATAACCTTTACAGCAATCTGTGTAATCTTGTGCCATGTATGTGTCATCAGCTTTAGAAAACCACCAGCCTCTTTCATCTGAAACAAACACTAATCATAGACAAATGTTTTCTTCTTTTTAAAGAGGGTTTAATATCACACCAACAGCCAGGATCATTTGGCGACTTTTCCAGCTTTAACGCTGGAGGAAGACCCATGGTACATGAGTAGAACCACCAAAATACCATAAATTAGCTGGAAAGCTTCCTCACATGCAAAATCTCGGGTGGAATTTGATGGGCTAGTGATTACTATTCAGAGACAATAACCACTCAGCCACAGAAGCTCCGTAGCGTACATCAAGACATACTCAGGCAGGTACACAAGTTGTTCATTACGTCACATCAACCCAAGAAAGAAAATTTCTTATACATAAAATTTAATACATATTTTACTTTCTTCTTCTATATATATATATATATATATATATATATATATATTTACAGAGAAGATTATAGGGGACATAATCCCTACATATTCACGTCAAGACCCTTTTAGACCCTCAGAGCAAACAATTCCTCACAGTCATAAATTTGATACAACAAACAGTAAATGCGTGAAGTGATATTTCCAGTATGTGTACATATATGTATCATTTTATCATAAAATAACATATTACATACCACATTAACAACATAGTGATGTTGAAATTTATTTATTGAAGCAAACAGACAGAGAAAATTCATAATACTACAATTATCAATGACAAATCACACAAATTGTAACCAAAATACCCCTTGTTTTTTAGTGCGGTTTCTTCATAAATATAGTAGTTAAACATTGTTCTATTCATAATAATGACCCATCAAATTTGGATAATCGAGGTTCTACTGCATACAAAATGTAACATGGACCACAAACCTTGTTGATCGCTTGAATCTTGACCTTCAACACTAGATATAGGAGGAACTTTATTAGGAGCAGTTATAAAAACTGAAAATACAGACAATACACAACAGAACATTATTAATACTGAACTTGAATATAGCAAAGTAAACAGGGGTAAATTTGGTTGTTGATCAGAGGGGAGGGAAATTTTTGTCACAGCAATTCAACTGGAAAGCATTCTAAAAATAGAACAAATAGACAAGTGCGAAAACTGGTAATTCTACTGTCTACTATAAAACAAATCAACAAGTCTGGTGAAGGATTTGCAATTTAACAAAAAAAAAAATGACTTGTAAAAGGAACTCTTTTATCAGTCTGAAATCTACCGCTCAATTTTATGAAATCCAGCAGGGTACATGTATGAGTCCTCATTCAAGCATGATAAATCTTATACAAATTAATTACCTAGTTCAGTACTTTTCTTAATAATTGGTATCTTTCTGAAAGCTCCTGTCCTTTCTCTAAATGACTGTGCATTCTGTCTGAAAATATAGATTTGTTTGTTTTTTATGTGACATTGTTACAGGGTTTTAATGCCATTTTCGACAATTTTTCAGTTATATACAGCGACCGGTTCACCTAACCAGTTTTCCTCGACTGTATAGTTACCAGTGCTGACTTATTCTTCCACAAGGAGCCAGCAAATTTTCCACATGTGGAGGTAAATTGATATTTTTGTCAAATTTTTATAGAAAGGTATGACCTGCCACAACCAGCTTGAAAATGTAGAACTAAAATATGTTTCATGCTTGCAATAAATGAGGAGACGTGAACTTTTTTAACTGTTCATAAATGTGTCCATTAGTTTTAACCATGTTTGTATTTCAATTAGACAAAAGCATCTATGAAGATGTAGGAAAAAATTAATTAGACTAACGTGCATGGTTTTATCTTCTTCATGGACATATACTCATTATCTAAGACATTGTTTGTTTCAACAGGGTATCCAACCAACAATTATTTATCAATCCATAACTTGTATGGCCATGACCGTGGTCCAGTGGTTAGCTTGTAACCCAGCGATATGAGTTCAAATCCCAGCCATACCGTCTATAGAATTTTGACAAGAATGCTGATTTCCCCCATATGTGGAGAAGTTGCTGGCTCCTTGTGGAAGTGTAAATTAGAACTGGTTAGCATACAGTTCAGTAAAATTGGTCAGGTGAATCGATCGTCATATATAACTTAAAAATTGTTGAAAAAATGGTGTTAAACCCAGTGAAAAAAACTCTTTACAAAAAAGTATGATAATTATTCATTTCTATGTTTCAAATAAATTTTATGAAAACATTAAAACTAAACAAGCAATGGTAAACAGCTAAGTATTTCTAAGCCTAAGAAATTGAAAGACAAATAAATATACAGAGTACTTACCGATAACCATGTATGCATAAAATCTGAAAATAACAAGAAAATTTGTGTCTGGTGATTTGATATCCATTGAAAAGTGTACAATACACACAGCCAAGTAAAAAAGTGATTTCTTTCTGAGGGATTTTTGTGGACGATCTCTTTATGTATGATTGAGATTTTCAATTCTAGACAGTGTTCCCACTCACTTCTAAAATTGGGGGAACGCTTACCCCTTAGGTCTGAAATCTGGGGGTAAGAGAATTATTTTGGGGGGTATGAGCATTTTTTAAAAAAAATGTATGTATACACATACATCGTAATGGGTGTTTCCAGAAAATCGGCGATTCGTCCCTAAACATATTCGTACGCTACGATCTCGCACCAGATCAAAATGTGTTGCGTGATTTCCGATTTTATTGCTGGATTTACGCAAGATTTTACGTGAGTGGGAACACTGCTAGATAAAGACGCTATGGAAACCCAGGTTCAATCCAAAACTAGAAAAATTTAATTACAGTTTAAAACTAGAACATTTTTAAGGGCCAATTCAGAAAGTTAATTGAAGGTACTTGTACTTTGATAACTGACAGTCAGGCAACTTTTGGGAAGCCAGTATGTCAGTCAGACAACTTTCGGAAAGCCTGTATGTCAGTCAGGCAACTTTCGGGAAGCCCATATGTCAGACATGTCAGGCAAATTTTGAGCAGGTCTAATACTTTTTTCGGCGAGTACTGGACCAGATGTCTGGCAATCAGGCACGACTTACAGCATTTATCACTTATTTATTATAAATTCAATCATACAAATTTTCAATTGGTTAGACAGAAATTCTAACTTTGCCTAACCAAATGTCAGGCAAGTATTCCAACAGTTTCGAGAAACCTGGACATATAGACTTACCATATTATTTGTGCTTATTACTTAAATCAGAATTTTACATTATCTATATGTTTATTTAATTTGCCTGACTTCATAACACCATTGCAAGACATGCAACAATTACTGGATTATTCTGACGGTCCTTAACAGAATGACAGAGAGAAAAATTTACCTTTAATTTATCACTGCTATCGCCAGAGGATGCCATATTCCTAAAATATATCATCAGACACATTAATTTTTAACCAAATATACAATAACTCATTAAACACACATTAATGTCTACAGAAATGTGAAGGTTAATCACTATATTCATTGGGACGTATGGGTTTTTTATACACAGTGTATGGACACAATTCTGCATACACTGTGTATGGACACAATTCTGCCAAATTAACAATGGAAAGAAAATGCTCACAAATTGAAGGTGAATAACAAAATCATTACAAATGGTAAAAATGAATTCTTGTATATTCATTCAAACAGAGACTAATCAAACTGAATGCTTAATAATTAATTTTTTACCACTTTTCACTTTCCAAATTCATTCCTTAATATTTACAGTCACTCCCAGATATTTCCAAAACAAAATCCAGTCAATTAGATTGTTTATAATGATCACATTTTTTATCAAGTGCAGAAATCCTGGTCTAAGAGTTTGGTCTTGAAATAAGTAATCTGCATTGTCTAATTATCGACAAACCTGGGACCAACACCAGTATATATAGGTCCCAGACAGCACAAATCTGCTTGGGGCAAATAATTTACGAAACAAAGTCAAACTCAACAACAACAGCAAAAAAAAAATGGAACAGAACATTTGGAAATCAGTAAGTCGTAGTCGTGTATGCGAATCGGTTCTTTCAGTTTCAACGAATAGCTATTAGCATGGGTCTCAGGTGGCAGCGAAGCCCACGCGAAATCGGAAAGTGAACAAGCCAAAATCATGTTGATAATCAAATCAAAATATTACCTAAACGAATTTTAACAAAATTACATTCACAAGTTTTCAGAACAATGTGTCTATTTTCTTTATTTCTCGATCACCGTATGACTATCATGAGGGAAACTGAAAGAAAGTAAATGGCGTTTTAGTTCTAAGGGAAGTTACTCTTTACCGTTGAACTTGTCAAAGGCGTACCCACATATCAATGTTTCATTAAATCTGGGACCAACATATTCTAGTTAACGCACGAGGCTGTGCACAAAACTTAAGATCAGACTTATAGCTTAAAAATCTCGTCTTATTTATCAACTTAATCAATACCAATAGTCGTGATTTAGTCTATATTTGTGAAACTCTTAATTTGATTCTCTTAATTTGATTAGTTGACTTTTAAATATCTGTGTGTAAGAGTATATTAATTCGTCCAAGCTGATATACAAATCACTGTTATAATAGTGATATAATTTATGATAATTGATTCAAAATTAACTCTTTTGAAAATATTGTCGCACAAATTTGTGATTCAAACTGGGAGATCAATTTCAAGTTTCATAACCTCGGGTGACCTAAACAAACTTCATATAAATTAGCGTCATATCCAAAATTCGGCTCTCCAGACGGCTTCAAACACCCATGTACGTACAGTAAATTAAAAACTAAAATGAATAGGATTTTTTTTATTTTTTCTTGAATTGCAAATTACTAATTCCGGCCCCTTCCACACACTAAAACTGACACTATACCTATTGAAAATCATTAAATGTGTCTATTCAAACATACAATATTGCAATATCATTTCAGAAGGTTCATCACATGTATGATTGTGTTCGACTACATAACTATTTTTTGAGATAAAGATAAAAAATACTAAAAAATTTACTCACGTAAAATAAATGTCGTTCTATTCAAATTTGAAAAAATAACCTCTAAAATTACCGGTCTATGAGACAGTAAAGTATACTTATTTTATTTATGCGATCCAGACAGAATGAAGATATGACTGCTTTTTAAGCTGCCTCAGAGTCATATTTCTAAACGTCCTCCTTATAAAACTTATTTCTTGGAAGACCCTCTAACGAGCGAATTAAGTCTTATATTACAACCGATTTACACGAAGAAATTGAGTTTGCTTTGTAAATGTTGGTGGATTAGATATATTAGAAGTCCGCCTGGTAATCAACCAAGTGTGTTCTATGATTTTCTTCCAGTGCTACAAAATACAAGGTTTAGATATTCGGACTGAATTCGAATATTAATCAATGAAATGCATTTTAAGGACAACCTATTAAATAAGGGAGGTCAGCACTGCAAACGTGTTTTTTCCTTTTCGGAAGTTGTTTATCTTTGGCTCACCTAAGTTTACATAAACTAGGAAAAAGGCCGAGGTGTCCGATTGAATATTTGAGTAACCAGTCACAACCCTCCCATGCGCCATTTTGCCGAGTCGCCGACGACTGATTCATTTCCTGGTTGTAAATTACGGAAGTTAACACTCTAGTGTTACTGAAGCGGCTTCAATATGGCTGGGCGACTTCCAGCTGTGGTCATCGATAATGGAACGGGGTATGATAATTCCATACAGAGCTTACAATAAAGAGAAATGCAAAAGAAACTAAATCAACCCTTCATGTTTTGCAAAAAATTAGTGTCATAACCCACCCACCCCACCGCCTTTCCTATCGTGTTATTTTGTGTTGTATTATTTAAAATCAAGATCGTTCCCTCTCTTCATTCAGAAACCATTTTTCTATTTTGTAATTTTATTCTGTGTGTGCAGTGGTGGTGGGATATCCATATGACATGGCTTGAAATTAGTCGCCTAAGATGACTTTTAAGTTGAAGGCTTAATTGTGCTGTTAATTACTTAATATTACACCAATTAAAATAAATGAACTGTGTGGTGAACTAATGTAGATACTTAAGTTTGCTTGCAGCTGATACATGTATACAGATCAGATAAACTTTAAAAAAGGTAGCTCCTCCAATTTAACTTTAAAGCTCTTTGAAAGAAATAGAAATCTGCCTAATTAGCGTATATCATTGTAGTTTACTGTTTCAGTGCTGTTTTACATCAAGTGACATACTTGTCTGTTTATAGCCCTCTTTATTTCTTGGTATATCATACTCATATAAACCAACTGTTAATGCTTTTATTACTTGAATAGCGTGATACAACGTCTTGTAAGTTAGTATACACATCAGGAAGTAACACATTGAGTGCTCTCAACAAATTTGATGTGTGTTCTTGTTGTAGCTTATAATATTACCAAGACTTAGTGTACTCTGGATTTTATTGCTTTCTTAACCAGATTTACATCTGTATTTTCTTAAAATGCCTTACATGAAGCATGCTGTCATTATTGACAATGGCACAGGGTAGGTTTTTCTTTCATTAGCCATTTTTTGAGGATAGAAAGCATACTTTAACTTATGTGTGTTCAAAGTTAAAGAAATGTTCTTGACATCCATATAGATACCGAGAATAATTCATATACATATGTTCATTTAAGGTTTCGTTATTTAGATATGCTGATACTGATGATATCCTCCTGTGGCCCTTTGAGAATAGGAATCAGTGTTCTGTCATGAAATATTCTTATTTCGTAGAAAAGAGAAATTATCTTCTTCAAATGTCTGATTTCCTACATATGTTGTATGTAATCTAAGCTATAGTACTTGCCACTGAAAAAGTTGTGAGAGATGAAATTTTGAGTACAATTTGGGTGAAGGTACATTTGAAGATTCAACCTGGACCAAAAAAAGTATGAAACCGTCAAAATTCATTGCCTGATGAATAAAAATAAACATTTTTTTTCAGGTACACAAAAATGGGGTATGCTGGAAACACAGAGCCACAGTTCATTATCCCTTCTGCTATTGCTGTAAAAGAATCAGCATCAGTTGGAGACAAATCTATTAAGCGCCTTGGTAAGGGGGTTGATGACTTGGACTTCTTCATTGGAGACGAGGCGGTTAATGCAACATCTTACTCTGTTAAGGTAAGCTATGGTATCAGACTCAGATTCTTTTGTAATCTTTTCCTTTCAAATGGTTGATGTTTGTGTTGTGTGAACTGTTGAACTGTTAGTCTTGGTATTAACTTGCTATCTTGGTATGCAAAGCCGGCAGGATCAAAATATGATTGAATACCTTGTGGTTGGTATGTTAGGATCAAGTTGAATTTTATGATTTTATCACTAATGACATAAACAGGATTCCAACCTTCTTTACCAATGGTCAAATGTATCAAAGGTGCTGAGATATTTTGTTCTGTGCTCTATTTGTGGTGCAAGTCTTGCTTGTTTTCTATCAAACAATAAAAATGCAGACTTAAGTCATTTCATAACGGCCATTGTGACACTTGGCAATAGTGTTTGCTGGCTTGTGTATTGTTAATTCCTCTAAATTAAGACCAATTTTATTTGCTGTTTGATATGATTCTATCTTGTATTGATTCATTGATGCAAACTTTATTGTTTTCCACCAGTAACAAATTGATTTATCAATTATTTTGTGGCTTGGCCTTTTAATAGAAATCACACACGGGAGTCTGCATCTGAAACCACTTGCACAATGTGCAGGACAAGTAAATTTCACATGTGAGGAAGCTGTTCTGCTCGCTAATAGAAGGTTGGTGGTTTTACCTAGGTGTACGCCTGAGGTCATCATCAACTTGGCTGTTGGCATTTAAAAATATTCAAATGCATTTGAAAGACATGTCTTTGTGTACAGTAATAATAAGAAGGAAACATTATGGGTGATTAATTTAAATATAACAATTTTACCTATAAGGCCAAGGAAATGACGGTATTGACTTTAGGATAGATAAATTTCAAAGTTATTAACATTATTGAATTAATTGCTTTTTCAGAGGAGAGTAGCTTTTAGTGACCATGTAACTCATTTAAGTTATGATGTGTATTCATACTTGTGAATTTTTTAAAATTATATGTTGCAAATGAAATGGGTGCCATATATTAGGTTGCATTAGTCTAGCTTATTAGCACATCTATGTGATATAATCTTTTCTAAGTCAGCCAAATTTCTCATCATTTATGTAGTGAGAAATACCTTCCTCTGTAGCAAAGGAGAACAATAGTTAAACATCATGTTTTAAATCATGCATGGAACAGTCTTCATTGCACTAACTGAACAAGTTTGAGTGCATTTAGCATTCTTATATCAAATAAGCATTAAAATTTTATAAGTAAAAATTTGCAAATCACCTTATGTCAAGAAAGCAATTGCAGATTTTTGTCTTGGTTTGTATTTTTTTCTAGGCTTTTTTTACAAAAATATATTTGTAACAATAATATAAAAGTTATATAATGAAAAATCCAGATTGATTTAAATAATTTATTTTAAATTATTTATTTTGTCAGGTCTGTAACGATCATTTGTACATGCCATGTATTACCCATCCATCTTTGTATCTATGAATAAAATGAGTCTCACGTGTTAAAAATTTCATATATCAACTCATATTGCCTGGTTATCTAAAAACGACAATTTGTTTTTAACAGACCAATCAGTTGCCTCATAAATTTGCATGTGTGATGTCATCCCCACGTGTCATTTAACTGCGTGTGTAAACAGGCACTATTAAGTCATGATTTATGAAATTATGTATACAGGAAAAATATAGAAATGAAATGCATCATTGATGACGCATCAAATGTTCTTGATTAAGTGTTTCTTGGTCACATGACTACTGTATTTCCTTATCCTGTGCACAATTTTTATTTAGAAACAATTCCCAGATTTGATAGTCTGTTTTGCTCGACACACTCAAGAAATGCTACTTTCACCGAGGATGTTTTATGTTAAAATAACCGCACGAGAAGTTACACAATACATTGTGAACTCTTATAACTTTACAACTGTGATTGAATTCAGTATGATTGCTTGGAATAATTTAGATTAAACTGCTGGTTGTATTAGGTCAAGGTTAATTACTGCGTTTTGCACACACAGACAATTAGCGACCAAGTACTGTTCTTAATGTTTTTTTCATACGTTTTACTCATGTTAATTGCGGGCACCTGTGTTTACATATCACATTCTATGCGAATTAACGTTTTACACGTAACACGGTCGCTTAATGAAAAGATTAGTCACATTTTGCTGACCAATTAGTGGCCATATTGAGCAAAGGTCGCTTAATACATATAAGTATTATAACACATAGTGAAAAAAATGCTCAGGGATTTTCAAGTGATAGCTGAAGAAAAAATTCGCTAATAAATGTGGTCACATGAGCAAGATTGACTGTAGTTGAAAACCTGGTTTAGTGGCATTGCCATGTATTCTTTTTTCATTTGATGCAAGTCTGTCTCAGTAGCTGTTGGGTCCATTACAAGATTGTTTAAACTGAAATGTTTGGCGAATAGTTCGTGCAAACTGAAATATTTGGTGAATAGTTTGTGCAAACAATAAACAAGGAAGATTTAATGGGGTGTTTATTTAATCATGTTATCATCCTGTTTTTGTGCATTCAGGAAAATAAATCTTTTGACTGAACATAATAATAAGGAAGTTAAATAATTTGATAATGTTATGTTTGCAAAATGTTTGTATTTATTGTGTTAAGAAAATTGAATGGTATTTGATCGTAGTTTGAAACAAACCTAGCTGTCTTAATAGCAATTTTGTTGCTGAAGAAATCTTTCCTTGTTTAATTGTTGTTATATTTCTGTTTGATATAAGTTTAGTAGTATGCAAATGTTGACCTGATGGCTTCATGATTTTGCGATCTCCCGAATTTGGGGCAGAAATTCGGCCCCTTTCCCCAACCTCTGGAATATACTTTTTTCCCCCTATATTTGGTAAAAATTCCCCCACCTGAGGAAAAAAATGAAACTTTAAGCAGATTATGTTATATTAATTAGGCTTTTGAAATTCCCCTTGAACTGAAAATGACACAAAATTCTCCCTCCCAGGTCCCCGGCCCCAGTCTTCCAAAAGAGAGAGCCCTGGTTTTTAGAATTATGGGATTTTTTTGCATTTTCATCTCTTACAATATATTATACAGTCCAGTTGGACCTGAAAGTGATACTATTTTGCTAGTCTTTAATGATTTTATGTATAAGTTTGTACTTACTTAGAAGGTTCTTTGAATTGAGTGATCTAAGTGAGTGGAGCATAGCGAAGCAAGTGTGATTTCTTAATTTTGAAAAATCCACTTAGTGCTAGCCTGCCCACGGTTCTGTAACTTTTCAGTCACAAATGAACAACCGTTCATGTGCAAAGTGACAAATTACTCAACTGTGGTGAAAAATTCTTCATGAATTTGTAACCCTCATGGGTTAAAAATAAGAAATTATGAAAATTGGAGCTGCCTTATTGGTTTGAAATATAGAGTAAACACTACTGGCCATTTGCATTGGACTTGAAGACTGTGAATGACATTCTGTATTGAACAGAATGATTTGGCTTTTGGTCTCTTCTTTGATGTAGATAAATTTAGATATTTCTGTGTAAGATATTATTCAGTATTTTTGTAGCCTATTTAACGCGGAACTACCATTAAATGTGCCTGTTTGATTTCAGTGGCCTATTCGACATGGTATTGTAGATGACTGGGATTTGATGGAGAGATTCTGGGAGCAAGCAATATTTAAATACCTCCGTTCTGAGCCTGAGGATCATTACTTTTTACTGGTAATACATAATGTACAATATTTAATTGCAATACATTCTGTTTGCTTGTCTCTGATTAAACTTCAGGGCCATGAATAGTGCGCTGGACTTGTAACCCGGAGATCCGGGTTCAAATCCCAGTTGCGGCAGGTCATACCCTACTATGAAAATTTGACAAAAGTGTCGATTTTCCTCCTCTTGTGGAGAAGTTGCCGGCTCCTTGTGGAAGGGTAAGTTAGTACTGGTCAGTATACAGTCCAGGAAAACTGGTTAGGTGAACCGGTGAAAAGTTGTTGAAAATGGCATTAAACCCCAGTGACAATAAGTCACATAAAAACAAAAACAATAATTAAACTTCAGTGCTCATGTATTTTATTTAACATATTCTTTGAGTAGAACTTAACACATTACTTGACAAATTACTTGACTTTATCTTACAATTATACAGATCAAAGTCAAGTAGTCAACAAATCATGGAAACTAGACTTATGATCTATTTCTCAAAGTATGAAAACTCCTTTTATTTGATAGTATTTATAATGAAAAACAATACTAAAGTGTTTAAAGGATTTTAAAACTCAGTGTTTTTACTACAACACCATACTAATGGCGTATGTCTTCAGATTAATAGAAAAATATTGAGTGTTTTAGTCATGATATAGACATCACAGGCTTCTCAAAACTGCTGGAATTCTTGCGTGACATTTGGTCTGGCAAAGTTAGAATTTCTGTCTGATCAAATGAAAATTTGTCTGATTGAATACATTATAAATAATTGATAAATGCTTTAAATAGTGCCCGACTGCCGGACATCTTGTCTGGTACTCACCGAAAAGTTATTGGATGGTCTTGCAGGGAAGTATAACACCAGCAGGGTTGGCAGGTTCCACAATCATTGTCTGCTCTTAAGTTGAATAGTTTCCGTTCATTCTTCACCAAACTTAGTCAATATGTGTATGGACATAATGTCTCATTCAAGTTCCATAACAAGCAAAATCACTTCCTGGATCTCTTGAATTAGGGCCCCTGAATTAGAAAAATCTGATGAAGTAGACGTTGTCCACACTCTGTGTTGAGTAGTTCAAATCCAGTCTTCAGCAGATAATTTTGATAGGCATATATATTGTGACAATTTGTTACTGTTGTTTTTGTAATAAAATGATATCAACATTGTGAACATTAATGAATGATGCTTGAAGTAACTTCATTATAAATTTACTTTTGTGTAATTTTCTGTCGTGGATCTGTCACCAAGTTCCTTTAAGTTTAAAGTTGGTTATTGTTAATCATCCAATAAATACTGTTGATGATTTGCTGTCAAAAAATATTGCAGGTAATTCTGCAGTATTTCTTTACACAAGTTAACATAACTCTTAATTATAGTATAGCCTGAAATAACAACCTACTCAATATTATGACCACCTTGTTATTACGACTACTTATTTTCAGTCCAGCTCTCAATGAATCCCTCATGATTCAACTTGATAATGAGACTGCCTCATTATTATGACTGATTTTTTTGGTCCCCAAGGTAGTCTCACTATCAATATCAAAGCAAAAATTTTCTTTTCAAATTGATGAATTGAAAAACTTAAGGTTTTAAGATGTTTCCTGCATTGTAACAAGTATAGAAATGTTTGTTTCCATAGATACTAAAAGAAAAGCTTCTGTTTAATTAACAAACATTAACTTTTACAGACAGAACCTCCATTGAACACACCAGAAAATCGAGAATATACCGCAGAAATTATGTTTGAGTCTTTCAATGTTCCAGGATTGTATATTGCTGTTCAGGTAAGTTTTAATTTATTTATTGTTCATTGACATCAATGGCTATAAAGTTAATAATAATCAGATAATCAGTAGGATTTCTGATAATTTCTTGCAGTTAGTGTGGGAGGTCATGTAAGTTGTAACTGAGGCATATTGTTGAAGTACTTGAAGAGACCCATACCTCCGCAATACTCTGGACCTGTCTGTATTCTACATAGTCTGCATTGTATATCACACATAGTCTGCATTGTATATCACTTGTATTATCATTGTGTAATGTGATTATACGCTGTGACTTACATACTTTCGTTATTACTTGTCATCATTAATCTGTCAACATGATTGACATTACGTCTACTCAATCAATATTTACAAACTGTACTTAGTTACTATGTTGGTAAATACGTACAAAGTTATTATTCGTCTGTCATAGTAACAGGAGAATGTATGATTATGAGTTTTATTCAAGATGTCTGTGTTTATCGTTTTGTCATTATTTGATTTACCTGGTGATATTTGCTGTCATAATCTATTTGAATATTGCCTGTCATAATTATTATCTGTACACAAGTTTCATTAATTTAACAATTATCTTTTTGAAATCAGATTGATTTAGATGTCTGTTGTACAGTGCACCATTTTCTTGTAAATGTTTTGTTTATAAACAGTCTACAACTTAATATTTAGTCTGATGTTTGAGTCCAGTAAAAATTGCATCAGATGAGCAGAAAATGTCAATATTTCATGTTAAGGTTACAGTAAAATGACAGAACTATACAACCTAGGACAACCTGTCTCTAAAGCTCTTATACTCTCATAGAAATGTCATCTTGTTAAACTTGTTAAAATCTTTACCATCACAGGCTCTGATTATCATGTATGAAAATTGTCGTTTATTTGTTTTCTTATCTTAAGTACGACTGACATGCTGCATTGATGATCATTAAAGAATAATAGCATACTTATCAAATCTTCTAACACCCCTTGGGACAAATTTTGAATTAATCTGAACAGTAGACATTATTTATAAAAAAAATGCAATCCGCATTTGCAACTTATCTTAGTTAATCCCCAAAATTTAGTGAATGATAAATGATTTTTATAATGACATGTTTTCTTTATTTTTTCTCTTGGGTTTAATTTCACATCAACAGCATAACAATTGTTAGGTGACTTTCCCGCTGTAATGGTGGAGGAAAACCCCAGCGCCCAATTGTATAAACATTGGTTAACTTTAACCAAATGGTTACTTTAACCCAAGGTTATATTTAACCATTTTGGTTTACTAACCATTAAAAAAAATCATTTAAACATTTAAAAAGGGCTGCCATTTTTGTACTGGTTACCATTTATGTTAAGATTTAACCAGCATCTTAGACTTGGGTTAGATTTGTTTGAGTTTTAACAAAAACAAAATTTGGTTAAATTTAAACGAAATTTTCTACAACGGCTAACCGAACGTGTAACCAAAATTTTATCCAAAACTCTGATTTGGTTAAAGTTAACCAATGTTTATACAATTGGATGCAGGTGTACATCTGGGTAGAGCCACTAACCTGAAATAAGTCAACTAGACAGCTTCCTCACTTGTGTATTTTTTTCTAGTCCCAGGTGGAATTGGAAATTATAGCAGTGAGAGGCTAGTGATTATAAGTCAAAGACCCTAACCACTCAACCATGGGGAGCCCATTACTATATTATTACACAAGTCTGATAAATGCATATCTTAAATATGGGTGTTAGATTACCAGCACAGTAACTTCTATTTTTAAGATATACAACTAGAAACCAGGGGTTGTTAAAATTTTCGTTGAGTGTTCCGTTATCTAGATGACATTAAATCAATGTAATTAAGAGCGGATTTGAATATTTTATTATTAATTACTAATACTGTGTTTTCTTTTTGATGAATTTTAGGCCGTGTTAGCTCTTGCTGCATCTTGGACTTCAAGACAGGTAGGGGAGAGAACTCTTACAGGAACTGTGATAGATTCTGGTGATGGAGTTACCCATGTCATTCCAGTAGTAAGTATCATGACACAGTCTTATACAGTGTAACATTTATGTAAATGTACATTTGCAGTCTTGAAAATTGATGTTTACTTTAGCACATTACATTAATTTGATAGAAATAAATTATTATTTGAATATTCAATCACTTTAAGTATTAAATGTTTCACCATAGGCAATTATCCAAATTTGATAGGTTAAATAAGTAAAATGAGAGCACTGATGGTTTTGGGGCCTATTGTACCCTAATCATACTTGAATATAAATAAGGAAATAATTCCTGGATTCTGCCAACTCAATACCCATGAAACACATAGAACCATAGAAAAATGGAGGACAAAACACATCAAGTTGATGTTATTTTACAATTCTACTGTTTGTAAATGTATTTATTAGGCTGAGGGTTATGTTATTGGAAGCTGCATAAAACATATCCCTATTGCTGGCAGAGACATCACTTACTTCATTCAGCAGTTGCTGAGAGAACGAGAGGTCGGCATTCCTCCAGAGCAATCCTTGGAAACTGCAAAAGCTATCAAGGTAGGTTGTTGACTCAGTATTTATGGAGCAGAGTTGCAGGGACACTTACTGTAACCACCACTTTCGAAGCTTTAAGATAGCTTGCTGTTGATTTTGTTTGATATTTGTTCTATTAGTATGAAAAATGTAGTCAAGCATCATTTTATAAAAGACATCTGTTTGTTGTATTGAGAAAAGTTTGATGCCATTTTCTTCTTAAGTAATCTAGGATTAAGAGTAAAAAGTCCCAAACTCTAGAAATAATTGTGGATTATTTGATATGAAGAATTAATTATTGTATGTAATTGGTTTACATGGATGTTGGTTTGGTACCTATGTATCAATGGTAATGTAAGACGTATATCACTTTTAAACAGCCAGATGTCTCTTTCAGGGCCTGACAATTTTTTTTTCATGCTACTTGTCCAGCAAAACAACAATTTAGCTTTAATCTAGTTCTATAGCAATTTCAACTAGTCAATTTTTTACTAATAATTATGAGCCGTGGCCGTGGTCCAGTGGTTAGTGCAATGGACTTGGGACCGGGAGATCCTTGTTCGAATCCCAGCCGCAGCTGGTCATTCCTTTCCATGAAAATTTGACAAAAATGTTGATTTTCCTCCACATGTGGAGAAGTTGCTGGCTCCTTGTGGAAGGGTAAGGTAGTAATGGTTGGTATATAATCCAGGAAAACTGGTTAGGTGAACCGGTTGCTGTATATAACTGAAAAATTGTTGAAAAATGGCATTCAACCCCAGTGACAATAAGTCAGATAAAAACAATGAAAAAACTCATAATTATAAGGGTAGAATGAATTTGTCAAGCCCTGTTTTTTCATATTGATTTGCTGTGATTGTCTATTTTTGACTTCAGTGGTTTTGTATTGCAGGAAAGATATAGTTACGTATGTCCTGATATTGCAAAAGAATTTGCTAAATATGATCAGGACCCCGCTAAATGGATGAAACGTTACGAAGGCATTAATTCAATATCAAAACAAAAGTTTGGTGTGGATGTTGGATACGAAAGGTTTTTAGGCCCAGAAATATTCTTCCATCCAGAGGTAACCTTTAAAAAAAATGGTTTCCATCATCATTAAGTCTGAAATAATTCTAATTTTGTTGCACTCAGACACAGTGCTAACTTGGAATTGAAAGTTGTATTGAGTTTATATGTAAATTATTTAATTGAAAATTGACTCATTTATTGATTTTTTTTAAAGCTGGAAACTGCTTTCATTTGATGGTCAAGACCATAAAATTAGTGCATGTCTCAGATTTAAATACTGCAATTCTTTGCTAAAATGCTAGGTCGTCAGATTTATAAAAAGAATGTCAATTTTCAAACTAAACTTAAAATAAGATTACTGGTAGTGAAACTGTGCCCATCTGATTAACATGATTGGTTTGTTTGTCACTTTGTTACATAAATTCTAGTCACCTTATTGAGTTCCATTTTGTCAACAAGGTGAGAAACAGTTACTTTTTTAAAATTCAATTATTAGTAAATTGATAAGAGATAAGGAAAATGAATGTATTCAGTGAATGATATCAACCGGGAAAAACAACCATTTCTTAGAGACCTGGTTTTCAGCTCTTCTTATCGCTAAATGTTCTGTAATAAATGTTCTAAAGATACGTGTACAGTCTTTAAATAAATTCCATGAACTGGCATGTTGTATTTGTGATTTTCCAGTTTTCAAACCCAGATTTCACGACGCCTATATCAGAAGTAGTTGACCATGTGATCCAGCAAAGTCCTATTGATGTTAGGAGAGGTTTATACAAGGTTTGTCGTCTACTTCTCAAATGCTCATTGTGATGCATTACAATTGTTATTTGTCCAGTTGTTTTATTTATTACTACTAATATACTAAGGTTGACTGAATATTGTACACAACTGTTTCACAGTGTGTGAAACTGTTTGTTCAAACTGCCTCTTAGCTAATGATAAGATGATTTCATATTTACCATTCTGTCATTGTTTTACAGAATATTGTCCTCTCAGGTGGCTCAACAATGTTCAAGGATTTCGGTAGAAAGTTACAGAGAGACGTAAAACGTGTAGTTGACGCAAGATTGAAAATTAGCGAAGAACTAAGTGAAGGTAGAATCAAGGTATGTATGCTCCTGGCTGCCTGATTTACTTGGGTCTGATTTTTACTTCTTTCAGATAATTTGCACATTTTGGACTCTTCATATTTTAAATAGAAATGTTGAGTACCAGTCAGATGCTCAGTGGGTGGGGTATTTTCCTCCCCTTAAGAATTTGTTCAATCACACCACTGGGTTTAATATTAGAAACATTCTTTGGAAAATAATGATGCAAGATTAAGAATGAACTGTGAAATATTTGAAGTAAAACTTACAAATGGTGTTACAATTATCAAACAGACTAGCGATGAGGTGAAATTGGATATTAGTTGTATACATGATTATATATGCTTTTATCACTTCTCATAAATGAATGTATGTATTTCCACTTTATGAAGTACGCTAAACCTTTACACTGTGGCCAAATAATGTAGATATCAGTCTATGGGTTTACGGTTGAAAGTTTAAATCAAGCAAGATGATGTTCCTGTGTTGCTTATTAATAGACTGCCGCCTTGTTAATGAATTATTTCCAATTGCATTGACAACATTTAGGAAGTAGCACAAGTCGCACATTCAACTTTCCCTATATCATCATCCCTTTAAAAAAGTTGATGAACCATTACAGATTTTTGCGAATATCAATACACACAGATATTGGATATGTGACTGAACCTTGATGAGTAATAATTTAATTGTCTATTGCTTTTAGTTAAGATTTAGTTAACAAGAAACCAGTGATGTTATAAGTCTTGTTGTGTGAAACTCCTGAACAAACGAACACATTATAGGTAGGACAATAATTGACTTGTAATTTTTTTCCAGCCAAAACCAATAGATGTACAAGTTATTACCCATCATATGCAAAGATACGCTGTCTGGTTTGGTGGCTCGATGTTGGCTTCAACGGTATGTACTTTATGATATATTTATGAATCTTGTTTTATAAACAACAGCATTATTCCAGCTAGTAGTTAAAGGGAAACTATCAATAATTTATTTACTTAACAGGTGAAACAGACTTACATTTACTTGACATCTGGGCTTCATCTTTGCCAAACTGATCTATTGACCTCACATCTTTATTTGGCCGGTTTATCTTTTTTTCTTCGCACTGCCTTGTTAATTATCTATAAACTTACTGCCAAGTCTAAATTCTGTGTTATTCAGTAATTAGAGATAGTTCGAAGCATGTTATAACTTATTGTATGTCAAAGAACCTCTATGGAAATACTAGATCTTTTTCCTCTTTTTGTGCCATTCTTTGCCATATAATGGACGTGGCATGGAACTACTTTCTGTATTTATTTATTATCTATTTTTAATGATTTTATTTTTGTTTTATCCAGATAGTTTAATTTAGTAAATACTTTATTGGTTATATTATTGGACTGCTATTTTATATCATATTTGGTATGAGCATTAAATATCTGAATAAACCTATAAATAACCTATGTATCTGTATTTACTGTCTCGGAAGCTGTCCAGGTAATTTACAGGGGATCGATGGTTTTACACTGGGATTAGCCTTGTGTTTTTCTCCATTGCTAAAGCTGGGAAGTTGCTAAATTACCCGGCTGTTAGTGTGATGTTAAAATCCAGTGAAAAAAGGACACTATATGGCTGAATAAATCTATCTATAAAAAATGTATGTATTTACACTGATTGTCTCATTTTTCAGCCGGAATTCTACCAGGTATGCCACACTAAGGCTGACTACGATGAACATGGACCAAGTATATGCAGACATAATCCTGTGTTTGGTACAATGTCATAAGTGATGGCTGACTTTTATATAGAAATTTCTTCATAAATAATTCTGCAGCTCTTGTTTAATAATACTATTTCCATTAAGAACATTGTATGTTTTACATACACAGCTAATAGATAAGTTATCTGATTGTTTGTGTGTTATTTGACACACATATACAATCTGTAGGCTGATAGTTTTGGTTGGTTACCATGGAAATGTGAACTATATCGTACTGCTTCCAACATTCATGATATTCTGCATTCTGTTTGAGCATATCATTTTGTAAGATTTTGTAAAAGTTACACTGAACAAAAATTGAATTTCTCTTTTTTTCGTTATATTTTATTCTCTGTTGTTTAAAAGTCTCTTCTGAAGTAAGCAATATTATATGTATAGCGTCATATTCACTCTGATTCTGTTAACTTGAATGCTGTGTTTTAAGCTATTTTTTAACATTTTTTCTTTACTTGAAGACATTGAAAAATGATAAAACTAAGTGCTATGTGTGTTTTTTTGTGATGTATATGTGGTGGAATGATTATAAGCTCAAGTTATCATTATCGTTCAGTCAGGATGTGCACATCATACAATGATAGTTGCCAAAATAATGGGTTGATGTAAATTTGGAGATGATGAGATTATAGAACAATATTGTAAGATCATATCAAAGAATGGCATTCTGTACATATGGTATTGTTTAAATTATAAGTGTTGATGGGGAATATGAGATGACTGAGAAAAATGACATATTTTTTAGTTAGTGCTATTGTTAGTTTCTTTGTTTTTTCAACAAAGAATATTTTTGGAGCCCTCAGCACATTCCGTTATCCTTACCATAGAATAATTGAATTCATAGTTGTATTGTAATACATGTTTCAATGAATAGTCTGCTGACATTTGAAATCGTTTGCAACTACTTTTTACTCTTCAGTTAAAGTCAGAAATATATTTTGACTTGATCAAAGATTTCAATTGTACCAGCGTGATGCATTATTCATAATCGAAGTTGCCTTGTGCAGCTACAAAACCATCTAATATTGCCATTATAAAGTCATTACATTATTACAAGTTAAAGATACATCAGAGTGTAGTGAGAGAATGGTTGTTTTTAAAATGAAGTATTGAAATGTTGGCAGAATGTAAGTCACTTTTTGGTCTCATCTGTGTAATTAATGCCAAGTATCATATGAACATGTGCATCATATGACTAATGGATGTACACTTCTTTTATTCCAGGGTTAAATATTTGTATGTGTGAATAGTGCTATATTCAGTATATAATTTTGATACTTCAGGCAACTGCTGATATATGTATAGTTCAAGGTCAACTGATTTATTGTTTAGTGATAAAACATTTCTATTATGCCTTGTGATTTTGTTCTCTGTGTCTGTAAAGGTGAAAGACAAGTTGATTTCTATGCTTACTAGTAATGGTAAATTATTTCACCCCATTCTGGATGAAGTAATACCCGGTATGTCTATGTATTTAATCATAACCTTCAAATTAGTTTTCTTAGAGTTATTTTTCCATATTTAAGAATATCTGAAAGTTTACATTGTTTACTTATTTCATCATTTTGTTTTTATTAGTGGACTAAATGAATATAGATTACCTTAATGATCCTCAACCAGCCTTTGTGTATAAACTTGTTGCATTTAAAGACAGGACCGCAAGAGGGAAGGGGCTTATATCCTCGTTCTTCCAGGAAGCAAACTATAGGAGTAATCAGCTCATTTGTGTGAGTTGGTATCAACAGAAATATCAACTATATAAAGTTGCCTTACATGTTTTTGATGGGGACAATTTGAAAAAATGTTGGTATCAGAAAATCCTCTGAAAGGGCCCATGTCGCTCTTGTTACTTCACTATCCATATATTCTGTATATATTGTATATTTACGATGGTTTAGACTGAATTATGCTATTGATTATATGCTGTGGAGATAATACAACATTTCAGTACTGATAAAAATAAATTATGTATACTTATTTCGTAATTTTTGTTTGTATTTGTCTGTGGCTAGAACTCTGTTGCCTAGTTGCCTTGATTGTTGAAAAGTATGATTTGATATGATAGAATGTGTCTTGGTAGTGTATATAAGATCAATACATTAATGTACCTAAAATTAAGTCATTTTGCTCACATCAAAGGTCATACTATTCTTATCATAAGTCAGACTTCTTTCATCATGTATCAGACTTTCAAAGGTCATATTACATCAGAGGTCATACTACTCGCATCAAAGGTCATACTGAAACTGAAACTGGTTTATTTACTTAAACGCCTATTTCTACATAACAACATATTCAATGGCGTTGTACAATACAATATAAAACAATGAAAATGTACTAAATAAAATAATTTTAAAATATTAAATTAATATCACCTAGTAAAGTTATAAGACATAATTATCAAATACTTATTACACAACATAACTTAAAATATTAATTAAGAAAAACCAATATCACAGAGATTGCACTGTCACATATTTCACTGTTTCTACAGTTTGTAGTCTAAAACCAATTAAAATAATTTCTGAAGAAATGTGTCTTTAAGTACTTCTTAAAACATTCTACTGATGAGCTTTGTCTTAAAAACAAGGGTAGATCGTTCCAGAGTTTTGGACCTATCGTACTAAAACTTCTGTCGCTGAACGATTTTCGCTTGTTAAAAGGCACTTCGTAGCTGTCAACTGATGATGCGGATGATCTTAAAGAGCGTTTTTGAACTTTTGGTGTAATCAGTTCAGTCAGATACGCAGGCGCGTTTCCAACGTGGCAATTAAACATGTATGTGAGGATCTTGAATTGTATCCTGGCCTTGATGGGCAGCCAGTGTAAATCGTAGAGTGCCTGCTTAGAGCTGTCTCTTTTCCTGCGATTTAAAACTAATTTGGCGCACATGTTTTGGATACGCTGTAGTTTTGCTATATCACAGTCCGAAATTCCGAATAGAATAACATTGCAATAGTCAAGATGGGAAATCACAAGGGAAAGAACTAGAGTTTCTGTTGCATCTTGTGTGAGATACTTGCGTATATTCTTGATTCGGAAAAAGTTCAACATGGCTGTTCGACACTTGATTTTAATGTGATATTTAAAAGTCAAATTTTCGTCCAAATATGCCCCTAAATATCTAATGGTACTCTGTCTCTTGATCTTATCTCCACAAATGTCAATATCATTAATAGACAATTTATTTAACTGAGGGGCACTTCCAAAAATTATGTGTTCAGTTTTTGAAGAATTCATTTTTAATTTATTACTGTTCATCCAGTCATTTGCTTGTGAAGCGAACTCTTCCAGCTTCACAATGGATTCGGCCTCGAGGATGGGTGTGGGTTTGAAACGTTTACTGGCAGTATGATCATCAGCGAAGCCATACACTGAGATTGAAGGTGGAACAATGTCAAATATGGTTCCTGCATAAACTAGATAGAGCCAAGGCCCTAAACAGCTTCCTTGTGGGACACTGCACATTAGCTCGCGTGCCGACGACATTGTATTGTTCACGCTTACGCGGCAACTTCTAGGTCGCAGGAACGAGTCAACCAGTCGAGTGCTACTCCCCCGATACCATACTGACACTTGAGAACGTCGAGAAGGATGTCGTGATCTACTGTATCAAATGCTGCGCTCAAATCCAATGCTATTAGGGCGGTAACTTCCTGATTTTCCATGGCAGCGAGAATGTCATTTACAAGTCTAAGTAATGCCGATTCACAAGAATGATGTTGTCTATACGCAGACTGGTTCTTTGGGAGAAGATCGTGTTTGTTTGCATGGTTGTTCAGATAATACAACGCTGCCTTTTCAATTAATTTTGACAGGTATGGAAGGTTGCTCACTGGTCTATAGTTAGCGAATATAAGTTCGAGTCCAAGCTTTTTCAGCAGAGGTCTAACAATTGCCTCTTTCCAATTTGGTGGAAAGACTCCTTGTGTCAAAGACAGATTAACTAGCCGCGTAATAGTGGGTAACAGCTCGTTCAAAAATAACTTCAACACTCTCGCCGGCAAAACGTCGATTTCATTAGATTTCGTTTGTAATGAATTTATGAGCTTTCTTACTTCAACTTCACTGAGTTCTTCAAATTTTTCGAGCTTAGGAACGTTTCTCATGGATGGTTTGTACTTTTTATAATGTTTCAGATTGTCACGTATTTTATCGATTTTGTTCATAAAGAAATCAGCAAATTTGTCAGCTAAAATGTTTTCATTTTCAACGGTCGGCATTGGATTTTCGGATTTGCCACTGGTGAGATCCGTCACAAATTTATAGAGTTTCTTAGAGTCTCCTTTGAATTCGAGCACTCTCTGGCTGAGTTTACGTTCCTTTTCAAGATTTAGTTCATAATTGTATTTGTTAAATGCCGTTTTAAAGATTTCATAGTCCTTGGGATTATTGTGCTTTCTCCACACACGCTCAGATTTTCGTAAAATACTCTTCAGGTGTTTTATGTCCTCGTTAAACCACGGCTTTGGATTACGACAAATCACAGTTTTCTGGATTTCAGTATTTTTTTATTTCAAAATCAGTGAGATATTTCCAAATTTTGAGAGATTTTTTTCCAAAGCAGAAAATACCCATTTTTCCAGACAAAATACATTGTAGTACAAACATGTGTCTCTGTGCATTTCTTTATTACAAAAAACTGTTAGCAGTCGACATTCTCGCTGCGACTACGAAAGTTTCGAAACGCTTGTAATTAGTAGTGAAGATAAGATGAAAGCTTCGCAGTGATTAAGAATAGATGAGTGGTTCTCTGCGCTCTGTCGATAATAAATGTGCGCCTTCGTAAACAGGGGAACCAATTGAACCGAATCGATAAAAGCACAGAAAAGTATTTTAAAGACCGAAAAGGTCATTTTGTTGAAAAATTCGCAGTGCGATTTTTTTCGCTTTGAGAGTTTTTTTTATGCGATTTCAGCTAAAAAAAACTGGTTTCCGGCTTTATTAGTGGAGAAAGACCCAAGCCTTACACTGGGGTCTGACCATTTACCTCCTTTAAGCTAGCTGGACTGTTTCCTCACCTTTTCCATGAAATTTTGTCCTAGATTCACAATGGTGAGGGCTAGGAATTACACGTCAGAGACCATAACCACTCCACCGCTGAGGCCCCTATTACACCTATCTGAGGTAGTACTACTCACATCAGAAATCGTACCTACCTATCAACCTACATACTCAAGGAATCAACGTACACACTGCAGGTGTCAAAATCTTTAGGTATCAACGTACGCACTACAGATGTCAACATAAAATCTCAAGGCATCAACGTACACACTGCAGGTGTCAACATAAAATCTCAAGGCATCAACATACACGCTACAGGTATCAACATTAAATCTCCAGGTATCAACTTACACACTACAGGTGTCAACATAAAAAATCTAAGTATCAACTTACATACTCCAGGTCATTTATCAATGTATGTATTCCAGGTATCAACATAACACTCCAGGTATAATCTTCGGACTCTAGGTATTAACTTCACATATTAACTTGCTTAATATTTTTTTAAATTTTGTTTTGTTTTAGCGTTGGAAATCACGTGATTCGTACAACGAAAGTAATATGGGAAAATTATTAGAACCCTTTAATTAACAATATCCATTGAAAACAAATCCATTGTTTTCAATGTGCCGAACAAAATTTTGCTGAAAAATACAGTTTTCTCGTTTCGGGCAAAAACTGTTCATCTATCGAAATACCTATTACATTGCATTTGTAGTTCACACTTTTGGCCTTAGCATCCGCTTAATTTGATTATGTTTAATGAAGAAATAAAGAACTTAGGTGCAGTTGAAAGTTTCGAGTCGTGCGGTTCGTAGATAGACTTGCTTGCCGTATTACCAAAAAAGAACAAAAGAAAAGGTCGAAGCCACGTGATATGGGTACACTGGTTTTGGATGCCTTCATGCTAATCAATACTTACCTTGATTTAGTTGTTGAATCGAGGGGTTAAATCCTTTTTCCTGTCATGCTTTTGTTTCTGAGCCACGTGGTTCCACGTATTGTTTTCTTTAGGAATTCGGATTTTATTGAAAAAAGGTGGAAACAAATGTTCAACACTTCAAAAGAAATGAATGAAACACAAATAAAGGCTGCGTGTCATACAAAATATTCAATACGCTAAAATTGATCAGAGATCTGCCATTATAAGACTGTAGCCTAATGCTTATTCTAACATGTTATCGCAAAACTAATAAAATATTCAGTAAACAAACAAAAAATATTAATATAAAATTATCGATTCTACGTCAAAGCATTTGTCAATAATTTTAACTCTAAGAATTACACAGAAATGTTTACTACTTAAGAAGATAGTTTATACAGAAAGACCTGGATTTCGGATGTTTAATTCGGACGCAGTGTAGTAAAGCACAATTACTTTTGATTTTGACATTACATGTTATTTGTCTGGTTTCAATCCGTACGTAGACCAAGGCTTTTTTACTCTCAAATGCATTTAGGACACATTTTGATGTTTTAATTATTTCTAATTAAATTTAGGTTTAACGTTACATGTTATTTGTCTGGTTGCCATAGCTGGTTTCAATCCGTACGTAGACCAAGGCTTTTTTACTCTCAAATGCATTTAGGACACATTTAGATGTCTTAATTATTTTTAATTAAATTTCGGTTTAACGTTACTTTTGTATTTCCATAGATTTTTCTCTGTTTAACAATTATCTGATAAACATGTTGCAAGTATGATTTCATAATTAAATCAATCAATATTATAATACAGTTAGTGTAAAATACAATTCGATAAATAGTTCGTTACCTATTATTCATGCAGTATTGAATTATGAATTGATCTAACGAATTGCGACCATATTAAAGGTAACGTTTTTAAGGATCTTCATTAGTTCAAAATAATTGGCAAGTGTAAATGAAGTTATATTGTCAGGAATATAATTCGAAATCATTTAATGCAAAGCCTACTGACGGAATACATGTGCAAAATTTAGGTCCAGGAACGAATGCATGAGTGGTCATTGTAGTACCAAGAGACCCAGTCAGTTGACCCTAACAATGGAGGAACAGCGTATAGAATTGAGGAGAACTGCTAGTGAGTACAATCAATTACAATAAATTACTGAATTGCTGATTAATCTTAAAACAAGCCATGTTTTATTTTGAATCGTTTAAAGTACGAGGGTTGATCGGGAAGTCCGTGGAAATGTGTTGTTTAATAAAGCTTAAATGGTGGTCATAAATCAAGACGTTCTACCATTTTATTTCTTCTTAAATATACTGTTCAATATAAAAAACAATTATTAGACATTCATGTGTGCTTGAACAAAGTCTTTACCACACGTAGGAAAAGGTGTGAAAATAATTAGTACGTAGCAAAGCATTATTTAAATAATGGCAGTAATATGAGGAACGCATTAATTGGCGAGTGTTTGTGAAAAAAACCCATACTGTGCATCAAAAATCCTTGGCGTCCAAATATTATACAGGTAATACATAAATGTTCGATACAATTTATTCACAATCCTTCTTTTTTGTATAGATTTAATATATTTCATAAGTTCGTGTATTATTATTATACAATATATACAATATATATATTCATGTCTTACAGAAGTTCCAATATTTACGAGATATGACAGGAATGCACGAACATCTTCAGCGTCTCGTCCTGTCTTCAGGACCCCATTTCCTTCACAAAAGAGAAAGGTAATTATTTCGTCCCACCTTACGTAAGCAATTTCCATCCGATTAACACTGACGTCGACTGTTCAACGTAAACGAACCGTGCTTAAATAAACAATATTGCACGGTACTATTTACCGTTACATGACGTCACTGTGTAAACAAGTAACACCAGTGTTTATTCACTCAATTGCCGCGCAGGGCGTATTAATGACGTGCTAGAATGGAAATAGATTATGAAGTTTTTGTGCGTTATTGTTTCATTCAGCACGATTTTTCGTTCAGGCGCATGCAATTAATCACTCAGGCCTACCCGCCTACGTGCCTGAACTCATAAGCGCGCTATATGAAGCAATAATTCACGCAACGTTATGATCTACTTCCTAAATGAACTCACGCAACAAAATACTGCGACGAGCTTTTCCGCCAATCTATAACTAATAGAACTTTCAGTGTTCGACAAATAACATAGAGTTTTGTCTGTTGTACTCTTTCTAAGCTAAGATCAATGGCTTAAATCTGATTAATGTTTTATTTTGTACTTATCAGTCCTAACGACACACGGCGACATTCACTTACGTTTATGTCAACAAGCGATGGAATATATCTATTTCAGTCCATACAAGAAATCAGCGCGTTATCAGTACTGTTGAAAGTTCAAATTTTGAATGAATATATACTCGTACATATACGTATACTAGAATTCAGTTTCATACTATAAAAACGCATGCGTATCACTTCAGGATGTATAGGTTCTGTAACTATATGAAGGGAATTAAAATGACTTTAATACTGTAATAGGAATATACATTCAATAGTATGCAAGTATAATGTTTCTTAATTGTAGATTAAATAAAGGTAAAAGTCTTAATTATTGATACTTCATTGATCCATACAATCTGAGTTGTTTGTACATTGTAATATTTGCTTCAGAGCAATGGAAATAGCTTTGGTATGCAAACTTTTGTGTCAAACATTTAATTTTACGTAATCCAGTCGCGAGTCATTGGACAACCCGACTTACTCAGAAGTCCTTATAGCACGAGAATGTTGATCGAGAGGCCGCGAGTTCGAGACTCGGACAAGGCGTGATTGTCTGTGACAGTTTTAATGTCCACCTCTGACTCATGCAATGTGTCGGTCAATTAGGTATTCGTAATTAACGAGACATGGCTTGGTTAAGACTGTCTACCATTCATAACAAAAATGTTGATAAATGACACGAGAAACACACAGCGTGAATTTTAAGACAAAATATTTGTAGGGTATTTATAACCACGGACTCCCTGAAAACATGAATTCTCTGAAAATCGGATGATTTCTCGTTTTTTTGTCTTCTCTGATCAATAGTTCTACGAAAACCGGAATTCTCTGAAAAGCAGACTCATGGCCTGGTCCGGTTTTCAAGAGTTATACTATTGAACGTTCTGTGTATTCCCGGAATGGAGAGAAAATCTGAACGAGAACAATGAATTGATTACAATACACAATAAAACCTCAAATAGCGGCCACATCAATGTTATGACCACCTTGTTACAACGACCACTTATTTTTAGAACGGCTTTCAATAATTCCCCCATAATTCAACTTGATAATGAGACCACCTCATTAATACGACCGAATTTTCGAGGTGGTCTCATTATCGGGGTTTTTGCGGTATTAAAATAAGAAGATAATGTATGATTATGTGTTGCTTTCAAAGTATAATTTTCATAGACACAAACGTCATATTTGGATGCATAGTCCACAATACAATGTACATGTATAATTGTGTACTGAATAAGTGTTCTGCCAGAAAATGGTGTTATTATCAAATTCTTGTACGGACAAGACTAGCATTATGTCTATATAAATGCAATCATATGCGATATGAGTTAATTCATGACTACATTGATAAAAATCTGAATATATCTGAATCCGAGTATTTATATATACAAAAAAGATATTGAAAAAAAGACAAACAGTCCCATGTACGAGTACACGTACACTGGCCGCGGTGTAAACTGATACCCGTTATGAACTTGATTTATGTGTTCTTTAGCCACCTCCGCATTATAAATTTCATTACGACAAAGAGGTGGACGGTTGGAGGGAGTATACAGTGCCTACCGCAACAACTCGATGGAATAAAGCAAGAAGCGCTGTACGTGTTGGGAACTATGTAAGTACATGCGTACCTTCATATCATGAGGTCCTAACGAAAAGAACTCTAAATTGATCACCTATTTGAGTTACTGGCTTCCAGGAATGTCAACTAAAATATTTTCTGATAGACGAATATTCGGCCATCCTTATGTAAAACTTTGAGATTTTATTGATGCTGACACTGTATTTCCTTTGTTAAAACGAAGGTATTTTCTTATGTCTAGAAGAGGCGGTAATCGGTGCACCTATTCTTGGTCCAGTATATCTACAGATAATACTAGTACATTGTTAGTGTCTTCCTTACAACACGAAAACTGAGTCTGACAATAGTTCACGGATTCGGAAAAAAATCTACAGTGCGGAATGTACTACTTTATTTTTCTGTGTTTATACTTACGTAGCGACACACGAGGCAGGCATATACTTGTAGTTATACTAATGTATTGTACTGTCTTAGATACAGACAGTGGACAATGCAAGCTATTATACGCACCAAATAGTTACTTGCCTCAAACCGTTTCTCCTTGTGGCCATCGTCTTCACTCCTCTGCTACTCCAACCAAATTATTGATATTGTAAACAGTCATTTGTACAGTTAATGCAGTTTTTGTCGAGTTGTTTTTTTAACTTTTTTATTTCATCGCAGTTCATCGGGATAAAGAAAAAGCCGAACACGTATTTGAACATAGACGTCAAGAAATTAGTGCACGCAACGAAACATTCAGTATGTATTTATTTTATAAACACTCACGACTTTTTACGCTGTAGAATGAAATATATCCGAATTCAATTGTCTTAATTGATCACCATTTTGTGGGAATGTTTTTTTTTGTTATTACTATTTCAGCGTCTGGTTCAATCAGCAAGAATGGCACAATCTTGTACGGTGGTGGAAAATGAAACGGAATCCCTTGAGGTGATTATTTAGGAAATAGCAAAATAATTGCATTCAACAATAGTTCATTTGTATTTTAATGCACTCACGACGACGGAAAAGGCTAACATGATCTAACTACATATATTTGAATTGAGTGGTTTTGCAAACAAGCACATCACTTACTCTTTATCATACAGTTGTGTATGTCCGACTCTCTTGAAGTTATTAAATTAAAATGATTTTACTGGTACATATTATTGTATTACAGTAGGAATTTTATGTCGTATTTCGCCGATTTTTTACAATGTGATGCATTGAGTAGTGGAGTTTTTTTTTAAATAACTGTGCTTTGTTTGTAAATCGGTCTCTTAGTAAAACCACGCATGGGTCCAGGGATAGTTGTATAATTGTGCACTGCACGATCAGCATCTATTGCAAAGTGTATAAAATAACTTTCATTGTTATAATATTGTCGTTTTATTACCACAAACAAATTACTATCATGGTAATCAGACTTATTTTCTGGTGTCCTGCTCATTAAAATGTAAAATAGGGTAGGTAAGTTGAGATTTTTTTTATTTTTTATTATTCTTGAAATCCGCTATTGAGGTTATTTTGTGTTATATTGCTTGGCTGAGTCTTAAAATATTCAAATTAGAATTAAGAAACAGCTATATCTAATGTTGATCTCTAAACATCTATTATTTTGTCTTGTATCAAAAACTTGATGAACGATTATCTCTAAATGAAAATACATTGTATCATTAAAACCACATCAGTCCATTATTTGTATTGAATCTGGGTCACAAAGCATACATTGATTCTTCTACTTTTTATCCAATCATTTAGAAAACATTGTCTGAACCATCGACTCTCAATCAACCATTTAATCAAGGTAACAGAAGTTTAGCTGGTGTTTGGACATGTCCAGTAACGTCTCAACAAGCCGACAGCAGGTAATTTTGCGTTGTTGATATTTCAAAGTTCTGCTAACTAAGAATTATAAACATTGGTATTAGTTAAACAGACTCACCACCTCCATTTGTGCACTCCTTCTGGTTCCTATGTTCGCAAAAGTAATAGCCACTCGTCATAAAAATACATACCCACTGTTAAATTAATCTGTTATCATTATATACAATGTATATGTAATTTAGTTTTTGTGTCCCCGGTTGTGAGCGCGAGGTTGGGCCTCCCAAACTGCCAGTATAATCAGTATTGATATTACATTATGACCATCATTTTACGTCACTGAAAATTATTTATAATATCCAAAACCTCACCATTCCAATGACTGGAAAAGATCTGAAGTTTGCTCACCATATGGAATAAATCTTAATTGACGAATCAATATGCTTTCAAAATATAAATAAACAAACGCGTGAATTATTATGTCTTTGAAATCATAATTCAGATAAATCTGATATGTTATATCTTCTCCAGTGAAAACTGTTTAGTCTTTGAATGACACAATGCTGAACGCAACCAAACCTATGTGTTTCGCCTTTATTTCTTGTGTACAACATTCGTATATATATATATATTTAAATTAATGAGATAGTGTGTGACATTTTCTGTTAATTTGACCGATTCCATAAATGACACACTTTTTGGTGAATTACACATTTATTTGTGCTCTATCAACATAGACAAGTATTGTTTTTTTTTAATTTCATCATGGTTCAGTGTTGAAAACATCAATAAATACCTACCGCTTGAATACTTATCACTCAACTTGGATGCCATTCATTCAAACATATCTAGTTTTCACATTTATTCTGAGTTGGGTAAATTCTCTTGTCAAAGAAATTTGACCAATTTGATGCAAGTGGACATATTTGGTAAGTCGTGACGGTGACATTCCTCTTATTGTACGCGATGTAGACACAACTTATCTCTATTCAGTATTACAAGTGACACAATTTGGAAGGAAAAATGGAAGAGGCTTGGCTATGGGTCGCATTTATTTAGTGTGACTTGATGTCTGTCTAGTGAACTGATTTTCTTCAGACAGCGGGAGAAACGATATGTCCTAATTCTAATCTGAGTCTCTGATAATTTGTCACGAATCCGTTCGAACAGTAACGCTTGTCATCAATATGGTCGTGGTATGTCATTTAATAAACCAATAACGTTCCCATTAAATTATTTGTTTTCAGATCAAAACATTTCGAATGGGATAAGCCTAAGACGGAAAGAAAAACTTTGGTAGAATCCGCGTCCAAGTATCAGGCAATATATCTACAAAAACAGCTGAAGGAGAAAGACAAAGAGATGAAACTAATTACTAATCAGCTTCTAAAATCTAACAAAGAAAATGTGACATTGATCAGGGAACTAGAAGGGTAGGGTTCAAATTAACTGGCAAAACATTTTCAAAGATTGTATATTTTGCATTTTTGACATGTTTCAAAGTTTTCAAATGTTCACAATTTATGACTCGTTTTTCTCAAGTTTTTTTTTTGTTAAATAACTCATTTTATGCTACCAAATATTTACAGAAAATATATGCCGCAATTTAATATCAGTTGAATGCACAGGTACTTGACACAAAACCAAATTTTAGCTCAATAACTACTTATTCCTAATAAAAAGGGAAAGTATACAACGTTAATTGTTGTTTCAGTCCATATCACATACATGCATCAAATATACTCGTCGAAATGCAAGAAAACGTGTTTACCAATTGAAATAAGCACTGTTTGCGTCCAGAAATGGAGTTTTGATATGAAAACGGAGGACGTCGAAAATTACATGTGTCAAAATTTGGGTAGATTTGGTGAATCTTAGGACAGTGTTTCGTGTGTTCTGTGGATTTACCTCAGATAAAATGTTTTGACGCATAGATAAAACCTTCCTGCTGTCAACCACTAGAAGAAAATAGTTATCTGATCGTTTTATTGCAGTTCAGGATGAGTGTTTAGCATGCCTGTTGAATTAACGTTGTATACCTTCCCGTTATTAGGAATAAGTAGCCTATGGAACTAAAATTTGGTTTTGTGTCATTTACCTGTGCATTCAACTGATATTAAATTGTGGCACATGTTTTCTGTAAAGATTTGGTTGGACACATTTGGTTTTGTGTCCAGTACCTGTGGTTGGATGTTAGGTTACTAAAACTTAAAACGTACTATGTAATGCCTGTAGAAGGTTATTAAATGATCAAAAGTGAACCTTCTGTTTCATTTCAGATATCGCGGCAAAAACTACGATGAATTGTATCAAGAGAATATAAATTTAAAGGAACAAGTCAGGCGTGCCTGCAGAGAGAACGTAACGCTTGCGGGGCGTTTGCAGAAAGGAAATAACAAAGTTCTCCAAAGATTAAACACACGAAAGATATCTGCTTAATTTGTGTGAGAATAATAAATGGGATGTGTGCTTTTTATATAATGAAGAAGAATCTTATCCATCTAAAGCCCAGTAGACATGCTACTTAGCACTTTAATAGGCCAACTGCACATTTGAATATTTAATAACACTTTATTATAAGCTTCGCATCTTTATCACTGTTTTCGAAAATAATGTTATTGTTTGCATCTAAAACTTCCCTTAATACACTACCGTACTGATATTTTTACGACCAAAGTGATTGCTTTTAATTTTCAAATAGAAAATAGTTCTAGATCTATTTGGATATTATTATCACGTCACTGTGTTTTGTTGGTGAAGCACAATTGTCCAGTTGTGATAAACAGATGAAAATGTTGTACGAACCTGTTACTGTATTCGATTATGGAACACTACTTGCTGGAATGTGTTTCTATGCTATCGTACTGATGTAACTCTGAAGTCCACCTATACAAATAAGGTAACAGTATTCTATACAGAAAAATTCCGAAGAAAAGTAGCCCGGTAAAATATATTTGTAATTGATAGAACTTGTAGCGTGTAGTAGGACTAAACACGCGCGCACGCATGCATTTAAGTTCAACAAACACCCACTTCTTTTACGCATTCATTATCAAAAGTTCAAAACCCCAACAACTATAAATCACGCATAGGATTCACCATTAAATCATTCCTGTAGATAAATGAAAAGCGTTGACAAGTTGATATTTTACTCTATGTAAACTGCAACTTACAAACCTGGTTGATTATAAAGATTTATCTCGGCCTTCGTTTTGATTTTTTTGTTCAGTCCTGTAAATATAATTATACGCTCATACAGAGTGTATACAAAATGTTTCTTAATGTTTATTGGTTTATCAGACGAACGATAAATTCGTCATTTTCTGAAGTATTACATAGCTACCTAATAATTTATGACGAGCTGATAATAAATTTCTTACTGAATTCTATTGCCAATATTATGTATCACTGATAAACCATACTATGGTGCATTGATATTTATTTTCAATAAAACAATATTTAATAAATGCAAGAAACATTCACCTCTTTCAGAAGTCCGATACATTAAGGCAGCGCATATGAAAAGAGCCACCAGTGTCATACCCTGCACAACACCCAAACAATTACTGCGAATGCATAAACGCATTTTACAAATCTGTGCGTGATGTTTCCAAGTGTTTCATATCATAGTGGGCAATCGCGTTGAAAGGATGTTGTATAATGTTGTATTAGACCTAAAATGGCCGCACGGACCAAAAACACCCATAATTATCATATGTATACGTATACCAGGGTTACAACGTCCGAAATGACAGTTTCTGAACCAAGTTTGTTTAATACTACGTAAATCTTTCAGAAATCACTCAAATTTCTAATAACATATAACTAACATATTATACTATCCATAACAAATAAGCCCTTAGTCCAGCTCAAAACAATGAAGCAGATATTTCAGCTTTTTCCTTTGAAAAATCGTCGATTTCATTTAGTCGAACGCGACCTTGCAACATCAAATCAACCAGAATTACCGTACTAAATACACCTTAAAACAACAGGTAGAGCAATGATAACGCATGCACACTGCAACTATCTCTAAAATACACAGATCCGGCGCAAAATAATAGTCCAGGAATGTTCTACCCACGTAAAATTACCAAAATCGTCGTAAAAAGAAAACTAATTGATACATGATTTTATTTTTGACATAGGTAGATGTCAGCCATTTATATATTTCATGGCCTTAATGGTACCTATACACTTTATAAGATATATATTTCTGTTAATTTAACACCTGGCGAAGTATAGCGTGGAATATTAGTCTTTGCGGAACGCATTCAAAAGTGATGTTTGGCGGGAAATTTGCACAGGTTTCGCATGGGGCTACAACTGTAGTTGTAAATAAAGTTTTATGTACTGGTCATTCTACCGGACGATATTGAGCAGATAAAAAATTATCACAAATTAGATAAAATATTCCAATTTCTGAGGGCAAAGCACAGGGAGCTAGCACATTGAAGGGATGGTGTATAATGGTGTATTAGGCTTAAAATGGCCACACTGACCAAAACCACCCACTAGTATATTACATATATAAATATACAAGGGTTACAACTTCCGAAATGACAGCTTCTGTACCAAGTTTGTTTAACACTACGTAACATTTTAAGGAATCAATCAAATTTCTAATACTGGTGTCAGCAGATAGCTAATACATTATACTACACATAACCAATAAACATTTGGTCCAATTCAAAACGGTGAAGCAGGTATTTCAACCTTTTCCTTCTAAAAATCGTCAATTTCGTTTAGTCGAACGCGACCTCGCAACTCCAAAATAATCAGAATTACCGTACTAAATACACCTTAAAACAACAGGTACAGTAATGACAACGCATGGTTACCATAAATATTACTAAACATCACGTTCAATTCACACAAATCGTCGCATGAGTGAAACTTCAAATATTACGATGCAGTAACCTTTGCCCGTAATTTGTTTGTAAGCGGACGTTTCATTGGCTGAATCATAATGGCGTAGCGAGGTGGAAATCTATGACGGAGTCGACGATTTTGTTAATTTTACGTGAGTAGAACATTCCTGGATTATTCTTTTGCGCCGGATCAGTGTATTTTAGAGATATTTATGGTTAGCACGCGTTGTCATTCCTCTACCTGTTGTTTTAAGGTGTATTTAGTATGGTAATTCTGATCAATTTGGTGTTGCGAGGTCGCGTTCGACTAAACGAAATTGACAATTTTTCGGAGGAAAAGGATTAAATATCTGCTTCATTGTTTTGAATTGGACAAAGTGCTTACTGGTTATGTATTAGCTATCTGTAGACCCCAGTTATCAGAAATTTGAGTGATTCCTTAAAAAGTTACGTAGTTTTAAACAAACTTGGTACAGAAGCTGTCATTTCGGAAGTTGTAACCCTTGTATATGTATATATATGATATACGGGGGACGCTCAAAATCCCCTTGATCATAATCCCCTTGGTTGATAAACGACATAGTGATCGAAATCCCCTCAACAGAAATGACAGGGTTATCATAATCCCCTTGGCAAAAATAAAGGGGTGGTCATAATCCCCTCAGTGGGTAGTCAAAATCCCCTCAAATAATGTGAAATGGTTGGGAAATTTCTTAAGATTTTTTTCTTATTTTTCTTTTTAGTTCAATGAATTTAAGAACCAACTGCTTCAAGAATTGCTGAAAAAAAGAGAAAAGCATACAAACAATTAAAAGGTGTATGTTTGTCACAGCCAGTTAATAATGACACCCTTTATTGATGTTATTATTGCTGAGAAAATTGTAAAATACAAACAAATATATGATAGTTGATTATAATTAATCATTGCAATTATAGTTATATGTAACAAACAATCAATTAATCTTTATGTTCAAACTTTATTATGAAGGAACCAGGAAATGAAATCCTTTTTAAAATACATCTTACCCAGACCAATTATGTATTAGAAAGATCTTTATTGTCTCCATCGCAAAAGTCTACAAAAGCAGACACATTGATCCCCTAATCAGCTCCCCCTAATCAATACAATCACCGTCTCCAAATATTTTATTGCTAAAGTATACTCCATACTCTTTCCTCTACTCAATGTAACTGCTGTTTGCAACATTTCTTTATGTAACACAATAGTTTAGCTGGAGTGACAAAAGATCAAAGGAAAAAGAATATTGAGTAAAGGGGGTTGTTTTTCACAAGTTGAGGGGATTTTGACCACCCCATCATTTTTGCCAAGGGGATTTTGACTATCCATCAAGGGGATTATGAACACCCTGTCATTTCTGTTGAGGGGATTTCGATCACTATGTCATTTTTCAACCAAGGGGATTATGATCAAGGGGATTTTGATATACACTCAAGATATACGTGTTTTTGGGCCATGTGGCCATGTGGCCATTTTAGACCTAATACGCCATCATCCCGTCAACGTGCTAGCCCCCTGTGGGGCAAAGTATATTTTAGTTTTGCTTATAAATAAAAGACGCATATGTCGTATAAATACAAATATACGTCATAATAACCAGAAGAATTAACTGTTAGCACAGTGTTGAGTCCAAAGTTAAAGGCCACTATACTGTTTAGCCTTGAGCCATTACCTCCATATTTCCCTTATAAGGCTTATTGTAGACAGGTGGCCACCGTTATTTGTACATTTAAAGTGATATTTGTCAAACGGCTGCGTTAGCGTTGTGTCATAGTATCTGCAATAAATATTACCCACCAGGTCATTCTATATTTTGTTTTTATGTGACTTATTGTCACTGGGGTTTAACGCGGTGTTTCAACAATATTTCAGTTATATACAACGACCGGGTCACCTAACCAGTTTTCCTGGACTGTATACTAACCAGTAGTAACTTACCCTTCCATAAGGAGCCGGCAACTACTCCACATGCGGAGGAAAATCGACATTTTGCCAAATTTTCATAGAAGTGTACGACATGCCGCGCCCAGGATTTGAACCCGACATTCAATACGGTCTAGTTGTATTTGATATAGGGCAGATAAGACTTGATGTCAATATGCCCACAGTCACACATGTGAACAAAGGTCATTAACGGCAGAGAAGTACTGAAGTTAATGTACTTTAGATCCTCATTCTGAAGTTAATTTAGGCTATAATACAGATACATGTGTACAAGAAATAAATTGACACTGCATATCTCATACTGAGTATCTCATTTGGAAAACCATATCTGGTTTCTTCTTATATTGCTTACATTAATCATGCGTGAAGGTTTGACCGATTTTGAGTCTGAATGTGTTACGCAGGTAAAACTATGCATTTCTTCCGGGTTCTGGATAAAGCAATAATTGCACTAGGATTTCATCTTAGTCTTCCTGATTCTTAATTAGAAGTTTAAGCTCAGCGAAAAATGTTGAATTATATAAAGTTGATATGTTTTGTGACCGTGTTTTTAGTCGTGAATGTTGTTGCAGAAGACGGATTTACTTCCAGTAAGTTCTTTTTTAAAATACCATTAAATTTACATAGTAATGACTTTAATTATATAACAGCGGCATGGGCGGACAAGTGTTCAGTTACATAATTTGAAGCTTAATTGAAATGAAACGCTGATTATGAACATATTCAGGTATACAACAAACGTGTCGTTAAAACAGTATGAAGCTCGCAAATTTTTGTCATACATTTTAGGTGTAAAACTTGTGATATTAGAAGACACCATAAATAAGTCACAGGCAATATTATTCCTTACATGTTTGGTTGGCTTCAAAAACACAAAAAATGTATATCTCAAATGAATCATTATTAATGATCAAAAGATTTTAAACATCGGTGTTGGAAAATTATAAACCGTAGTATTTTATTGACGTAAACTGGATTTATGAAATCTAAACACCGATTAAATTGGATTTTATGTATACTCCGATAGAAACTATTTTGCTTTGAGTCGTCGGGGGAAGTTCGTAGAATTAGGTATGAATGAGCTTTATGATCATATGAATCGTGCACGAGTTTGGTTTAAAGATTCAAAAGTGAAAACTTGCTGTTTAAATTTCGGAAACTCCAAATGATTAGCTTATCGATTGAAACATAAAACATAAGTGGTAATTTATTGCTGAGAATTGATGTAGCGGGAAAATGGAACATTTTTTATATTATATCATATAACCACTTAGGTCAATATTATGAGAGCGATACTAAGTTATGTATTGTTTATCGCATTATCGTAATGAAAGATATTTTCTTACGCAACTTTTATTGAGATTATATGCATTCGAAATGCAATTTAAGTAATATACATCACTTATGTATACAAATTATTCTTACTACAATATATGTATTTTATTTTATCTGTATGGTTTATTTCTGTTTGCTTTACATTACTCAAATAGTTTTTGAAAATATTTAAAGCGTATGATGACCTGTAACAGCAGAATACTCTGCATTACTGTTATTGTGTCATCCAAAAACTGAATATTAATGATCAATATAAAATACCGAAATTCAATTGCGTAGTATTTATTTTGAATTCATACAAAAACATGTTATAAATATGCTAATAATGTTTAATGCATTTACTTAAGATTTTCAAGGTTACAGTTGAATGCTTAGTGTTAGTTTCAATAATGATCAATGGACTGTTCTTGTATAATATTATATGCAACAATCTGCCCAAAATAACACTTTAGTTATCGTTGATAATACATTAAAATGAGAAGTAAACATATGGGCCGTATTTACAAACCAACTGAGATGCAAAAATATTTAAGAAAATCGAAATTATCTTTCACTAACTTCTACTAGCCTTATGAGATTTTTCTGATCTTTTGTCGTAGAGTAAAAAAACTTAGATCGAAGATTTTTAATTAAAAAAATAAATCAAGGTGCGAGGTTTCCTAACTTTAAGAAATTTTCTTGGGTAAAAACGAAAATGGATGTCTTGTTGAACGTTTTATTTTACTATATCTTCGAAGATTTCGAGAACAAGTCAACTCATTTCTGGATTTTTTTTATTTTTTTTACACTTTTCTGTCGTTAACTTCATTATTTACTCACCAGTAAATTGTGAGTGGACTGAATGATTTCAAACAATATACATGTACCTTGAAATCTTGAATATATTGATAGAAGAGTACTTAAATGTTGAGATGAATTCTTTTTTCACAATGGTCACCTAAGTAGTCACTGGTGTATGAAAGTTTTACTGCCTTCAAATAATCACATACGATACAATTTCTTATCATGGCTGTATTTGAGTAAGGTTCACTACTTGATGTAAAGTCAACAGTAGTGACAAACATTTCTGAGTGGTATTTAATCAACGCTGCTGAAATGTCTCTTGGTGTTTTTTTTAAAGCTTTCATAAGTCATCGTTTCTATCTGCATGGACCCAAGAACAACAAATGCATACACATATCAATATACAGTAGTATATACTGTAGTTCGATCACACTCAAGTATATCAGACCAAAAATATCCTAATGTTGGTATATCAAAGTAAATCGAAGCAAAATTCTGTAAAACTTTAATCAGAATAATTTTTTAAATATTATTGTTTTGACGTTTCATAAATTTGTTTCAATCCATGTTCTGACGAAAATGAAGATTAAACTGGTTTCCTTTGACTCTGGCGCACTGCAATATGGAACCAGTTTAACCTGATCGCGACCACTGTTCGTTTTTCGCTAACCGTATTTTGGCCTGTATTTCATACACATTCATTTGTTATGTATTTATTTCATTTGTTAATTGATTAATAGAAAAATACGCAGAATGAATGTTGACGAAGTTCTCAACTAATGGGAGTCTGATGGTGAAAGTGATGACGATATCGATAAAAAGTGATCGATGAAGAAGAAGATATTTTTTTAAATGCTGACATCTTTCGTGAAATAAATCTGGAATGGTCAGTAAAAGATCGCGAGTCTCTGATAGACAGAGAAAGTAGGTGGGGTACGGTCGATTGTTGATGATTCCGTTTGACGACAATTCTGGATTATTATGTGACGTACCAGAAGATTGTACGCAGTTAGACATGTTTAATTTTAAGTTTGATAATTATGTGTGGGAAACAATGACTGATCAGGCGAATATTTATGCTTCTTACCAGATTCACAATGCACCGCTGAAACCTTATATAAACAGTCGCCTTCAAAAAACGGAGAGATGTGAGCGTTGGTGAAATGCAGTTATTCATTTCACTTGTCATATTGATAGGAAACTTGTAGAATACTCCTGGACAACAACTGAATGCTCAGTTGCCCTATTCTTTGCCAACCGTATGTCAAATGATATATTTCTTCTTTCATGATGAATGACAAAGTCAACCGGCAAACTACCCATTATGAAGCCTATTCCCTGATAGAATCTGCTCCAATGGCTCCCAAACCGATGAGAAAGTGACGAAAGACGAATGAAAGTATAGCCAGGTTAACAGAAACACATTTCATTCAGTACATTAAGCCTAAGCCTCGCGCGAAGAAGCAGCGGATTGTTCACAGTTAAGTTGTATGTAATCCAAAATTTAAAAAGATAAAAGGAAGCAAATTGCAATGTCAAAAATTATTTGCAGTCCGGAGTGTTTTAGACAACCTCATACTCGGAAGAAATGTTATATGAATCCAATTCTAAATCCATATCAAAAGGTTCAGTGATAGATTCAGGATTAAGTGATGTTGATGCTGGCTCTTATTAAATTAAGTGATGACAAGTGCATGGAATTAATTGTCAATAAATGTGTATATAAACAGTCTAAAAACAATGTAAATATGGTGTAAATAATGGATGTATATGCCCTTGATTTACTAGTATCTTAGGATATTGTAGTATTAACTGTCCTTAGACAATCTCATGTCATTTATATTTGACTTAAGTTATAACAAGACAAGTCATAACTTGTTCACCATCAATATTACATAAATGACACATAAGACATTTATTAATAGTAGTTCTTTTCAAAAATGATGTAATATATTATGAATATGAATAAAACATCAAAATTAATTAAAAGTCTAATTTTTTATGAATGTTGTATTGTTCATTTAAATAAAGTATAGTTTTCATTAAAGTATTACCATAAAAATTATACATCATTATCGCTTTTTTCTTTGTCTACACGTTTATTCTTACTTATTAGAACATATTTCTAAAAATCGCTTTCCACCAGTACTTAAGGTACTTTGATTGTGTAAGGGTTTCTTTCACGTTTGATAATAACAGACATAGAAGTAGTAAAAAACAAACAGGTCTTACAACCATAGCAAACGATATATTTTCATAGGTATGAAAGATAGGGCACAAGTCAAGATTCAAGCAAGTTTTGTAAGATTAGTATGTGTCTGTCTCAGTTATGACGCCCTAATGTTACTTGTATATATTTTGGTACTTAATTTGATGCAATTTGCAACGGACTCCGTGTAGTGGGTATCTTCATGTAAGCAATTATGGTTTACTTTAAAAACTATAAATAGGTGAAACTTGATATAAAGAACGGAGAGAGAGAGAGAGAGAGAGAGAGAGAGAGAGAGAGAAAGAATGGGTTTGATGTTTAATTTGCTATGCTTTACTTTTAACGTCGGTGGTTCTACATAGGTGTAAGCCTAAGGTCTTCTTCTTCTGGTAAAGCCGGAACATCGCCAAATGAGAAAAGAACAGTGAAGTATCACTTATTTGACGTTAGAGCTTTCCTTTTTTCGTTATAACAATGTTTTAGGAGTTCTGTCTTTATTTTAGTCACTCCCGTCAAAAACATAATTTGGAATTTTCAAAGAACGACCTTCAGACACTGAAATAATGGAATACTATGCAAAAAATATGAAAACGTTAAACAGACTAAGGAACGAGTTGGTCTTTTTTCTGGGAATCCCGAACCGAGGTACACTTTATGGACAACCGCATTATTATACTTTAAGTAAATGTTTCTAATTCAGTTGTCGAGTGTCCCTATCTTATAACACACTATCATGCTTTTGATGGTCAGTGTAACTGCCTGCAACTGAAGGACCGCTCGGTACCAAGAAAAGTCCAAACAGAAAGTCAAGTTCAGGGCTAATTATGTTTGATTGAATCGCGGATGGTATTGCTGATGTGATAAACCTTTCTGCTTTTTTTCTACCTCCATAGTTTTTGGGTTTAAATTGTCCAATGTGTTTGCAACATGCTTATGGAGCAAATTGTTGAACATTTTGTAGTATATAATTCAGAGTGGTTCAGATGGTGGCATGTATAACTTGCTGGCCAACATTGCCACTAAGATATGCGAAGTCGCTATACGAGGTAAATGCCTATCTGTTCGGCGTAAAAACGAAATACTGTAGTGCTTGTTTGAGGTTTTATGACTGAACATGAAAACCTTTATTTAACTTCAGGATGTGATTTCAACAAAACTTTGTTTGTACGAAAAGGAAATAACGCAACGTTTAATGTTGTCGACAATTTTGACTACCCTATCATTAGATTTTATAGAGGTATTACGAAAACAAGATCGTTGTTGTATGCGCATATCTTTGGTCCAGATCATTTGGATATTCGGCGTATTGATGACAGGGTGAACTTAACAGTCACTGATGAAAGAACTATCACAATTACATTACAATATGTCACTCAGGACGACCGTGGTATGTTCTTGTATAGAGGATTATCAACCTACTGTTGGGAACTGTTTGTTTTAGGTAATTATACACGTTCATTATTGAATTATAGATGATATAATTAGAAGATTATAAACTTGTGTATAATTAAAGTTTAAGATAATGTAAATAACTGCATTGAAAGACATTTATTGATTTACGCTACATATGCCTAATCGTTTCACGTATCTTAATAAATTACGACCAAAGTAATTGTAATAAGAAACACTTCATACGAAACATGCTCACTATGTGGATCTCTATCAAATATATCAATGTAATCAAAACAAATTACAGCTGACTTTCATCTAAGTAAATGCTGCTTTTTTGGATTATATACTATATAACTATATAACTAATATAACTAACGATGTACGGTATTTATTAAAGAAACTAACAGCTAATGGTCATGCATATTTGGTTGTTTGCGTAACGCAAATATTCATGCCAGTTATTGGTGTTTTCTAAACAACTAAAGAACATTGCACTTTCGTTTTATGTTCATTCGGCATTGTTCTCGTAAACGTTCATAAACAAAAAATATTTCTGGAGACAAAAGTAGTATAATACTTGAACATATCAATAATTGAAAAAAATCTTATCCTAACCATACCTTAAATTACCGTTTGATAGTGTTCACAATCAATTGTACCCCAAGGTACTATCAAGAACCTGTCGCCGTAAGAGTCAGCAAGTATAATGCAATTTGATTTCAAAACTAGGTTATTATAAAGGTTTCAAAATCCTTTACTTGAACGATTTGGGTCATAATCATATTAGCGTCATCGTAAATTTATAAAAGTGCTCTTTTAGACGTTTGGAACCCAAAAAACATCACATTTGAGGAGAATTTACCGGCTTATATTGATGGATCACCACCTGCTTCAAGTATGGTAAGACCACGAGTAAATGCTACAGCGACTTGGTTGTTAGATAGTTTAAATTTTTCAAAGACAACAGATTTCATGGAACAAGATGGACGAATGATAATTATGAGAACACCGAGACATTTGGATACAAAAAATGTGACTTATCGTATTACAGAAGACAATGGTGATGTTCATGACGTAAACCTGACTCTATGGGTATTGTGTAAGTTTTTTTACGAAAAGGAAACTGTGTAGGGTTATATATTTTAAAAGTAAAGGCATGTAGGTTATTCGATAGCGTACCTCACTAAAGTATGACGATTTTACGCATTTACATGTACTTCACAAATATACAAATATATACTCAATAATTTGAATTAAGTTGTTTCGATGGAACACCGTAAAATTGTGATAGTGTTATGCATTTAATTACAGCCACATTAAAACTCCACGGGAGAATCCCAACTTTAGGATTTATATATATATAATCTACAAAGATCAAAAAGAATTATATAAAAATTATCACATCGTGTATGGATATTTTATTATTAATATGTTCATTGTGTACTATCTTTATTTTTTCTCTTTTTTAAGTCACACACAACGTAATTGAAAAATTGCCAGTCAGTCGTACGAGAAATAGAAATGTACGAGTATTAATTTGAATAAACTGCTTTATATACAGATGGACCATATTCACCACTACACTTCAGTCCTTCTAAAACAAGTTATACTGTCACAAGTGGAGATGTTTTACCTGATATTACATGTTCAACGGATTGTAATCCTCCATGTGAGATAACATGGGACAGGTCTGGTGTAGGGAATGTTCTTAGTCTCGGAAAAGTGGATAAATCGTCAAAAGGATTGTATACATGTCAGGCAACAAGGAATGGTACTGATCATGTCGTTGAGAGAAGTCTTTACGTTGAGGTTAATGGTATGTATATCGAGTTTTCGTGTTGTACATATAAAAACAATATACATGCATCTGTGACATACATGCGCAGGTTCTTTTTGAGCGATAATCATACATACTGCAAGTAAAGACTACATTCTAGCACAATGATTGATTCGTACATCGATTGAACAAAACCGTTTGATGATGCCAACAACGATATTAAAACTGAAAATGTTAAATCAATGCTAAATTCATTGCGTCAGTGATTTCAATTTCTTCCTATGAATGTTTGCTAAGAAACTCCTTTCCCATATCAATAATGTAGTAAACTTAAATGTTACGGATAGCAACTTTCATATCATAATGGACCATTGCCCTAATACCTGAGATCACCACCTACTTCTTGTCATCTGGAGACACACTGTCTGATATAATGTGTAATGCTGATTGTTCTCCGTCGTGTGATGTTCGTTGGGAAAGTCATAGTTATTCAAATATTCTCTCTCTTGGGAAGATTACAGCTGATATGTCTGGAGAATACGTTTGTGAGGTCACACAGAACTATACAGGGAGAACGGCCAAACGATCTATTGTCATACATATTAAAGGTATTGAAATATTTGCACTTGAGTAACGACGGTATAAAACTATTGTCAATTATTTTGTTGTCGTTTTATTTATTTTGTATATTGAAACATTGTGTGGATGTTTATTGAGTTTAAACGTTAATTTGATTTTAAAACCCATCTTTTTTGCAGACGAAACATCATTAATTGTAGCAGTATCAATATTAGGAACGTTTCATGGTATAACATTGGTATTCCTGTGTGTGTTGACTGTATACTGGCACAGAACTTCTGGAAGCAATGGCTCTTGTTTAAAAGGTATGTTGAGTTGAGTCTTGAAAAGTATTTATAAGTAAGAAGTATATAAATAAGCCTGTCTGTACATGCTTCACTATTCTCCACACATATCACTCATATATCAGATTAGGCACTAATAGTCCGGTTTTATTTCCTGGCACAGAGATGACACCGTTTAAACTAATTTACAATGTATGACCATTGCTTATATCGGCTTGTTTGTGGCGAAAGTTTTGAAACAAGCTACGATGCAAACGTAAAATAAACACTGGACATCATGTTTAAAAGAACAAATTACGACTAAATAGGTGGTGAGAAATAGAAATGCTCAGGTCGACTTTATCATTTTACATTACGTGCAAGCTATCTAGACGCGATGTAGACAATGTTTGCTTTGTATCTGTTCTATTGACTATTATTAAGAATTGTGCAGATGCAGGGATAATTGAATGAAACGATGTGAAAAGAAGCCAGTGATTAGGATTTCTGTATTAACATATTCAAACATTTCGAAATGTTATTTTGGAAAAATACGACTCTGTCTTTTTATTATAATTTGAAAAACTAATATTTCTGACCGATTTGTTACAATATTGTGATACCCTGGGTGCCAACTGTTTAATATAAATTTGATTACTTAATACTTGTACTTCTACCTCTGAAAACCTCAATTTTATTCCATTTGAGACGTTATTTTGACAGTTCCGCATGGGTCGTACCGTTGAAACTTACAATTCATCGGGTCGCTTATGTGTATGTTGCGCCAAAGAGTATAAAGTTTTAACATACTTCATGCTTAAAATTCTGTCTTTATGTCATTTATTTTCGCAGTAGTGTTCAACGACGCATATTATTCGTGTGGTATTTATCTAAAGCATGTCATTGTTATGCATGTCTAAGCTATCTATTATAGAACATGTTTCATTCTGTAATTGCTATGTCGATGTTAACTTTCTGCTGTGATCTACATTTTTCCTCAACATAAAATTTTCCTTAGTAACTAACAGTCATTTTGTATGCACTATTTTGCATTTTTACTGTCCAATATGACCGAGTGCAACATTACGGGGACTCCAACACTTCTGTTAATGCCATTCGTATACATTTTTTTTTCTTCTACTTATTGCCAGGTTCTAGTTTATTTATCTGTCATGCGCGAATGTTATAAGTCATTTAGTAGTTTCAAACAGATATTTTGTCTAACTTTTGTGTTTAATTGCTAAGTTTCGCTTAACGCAAAGTGGCCGCATTGTATTCCTGACTGTTCAGGTTTTATTTAAATATTTACTTAATATAAATTACTGGCACATTTTATACGTTTTGTTATCGTCTTTATATTTGCTTTGTTTAAGGGTTTGCGTATATCCTGCTTTGAACACCCTTTTGATGATTAGATTATTTAGATGGTTTAGCTTTAGGACTCTGCCTTAAATTATGATAATATACAACAATAAAACATCAACTCTCAGCACCCTATTACATCATTTATTGTATTTAGTTATTTGATATCGTAGTTAGATTTAGTCTATACATAACTCGTAGGAGTTCAAGACCATCACCACCACCACCGCCATTAAGGATTATCCTGACAAGAGCTTTTGGAGAAAAGAACTGCTATCCATTAGGCTAGCACAACGATTTTTGATGTCAGAAGTTGGATTAGATGAACAGTTCAACTCAGATTTTGTGGTACGAACCCTAGCCAACGTGCAGAGTCAAATTGTGAGCCTCAAGCAGTGGACTGCCAAGATGAAATTTTCCTTTAAGCTACCTGAACAGGGAAATATATTATGTATCCCAAACTCGGGTGCAGTAGTCAGTGACGTACAATCAGTGATTTTAATTCAGCTAATAGACCCAAGCATTCCACCCAGTCCTACTGCTGAAGGGACCAGTGAATCCCTACAACAGGTCAATAGCATGATAAAGGACATACATGGGGTCTTGAAAGATGTAGTGGTCGGATTAAGGTTATATATCAATGTAAGGACTAGGTCATAGGGCTAACTCGTGGTGATGATGTCGGTGCGGCTGTACGGGACCCAGGCCAAGTTTGGCAAGGGAGACTAACACAGCTTTGAATCTAAGATCAGCAGAATTTGGTTATCAAGAAGGTAGAAATGGTAATTACCAATATCAAGGCGAAGGGGTGATAAACGTCACCAGACAGCATTCAAACATTCCAGACAGAAAATGTACATTTTATCATTCCATGTACTTGTATGTTGTAGGTATCAGAGCAAGAACGGATGATAAGATGCAGAACAGAACGGAAACTCAACATCAGCATGAAACACATATGTGAGTCTGAACAAAAAATAAATTGCAATGCATAATGAACGAATGCGCGTAAACTTGTATTTTTAAGCCATTCATATGAGAAAATAAGTAAAATTATTTTATTGTATATGATGAAAAAATTGGCCATGTTTTCGTTTTGTGTACACTAAAATCAACAAACACCTATAATTTGATATGTATAAGTTCTCTATTCTCCGTCCACCATTTATTCACCGTAAATCACCTGCTACAAAAATATAACTGTTAATTTGTATCATTGTTTATCTTGTTACAGCTCTACCATAGAAATGGAACATTATGAAGGTCTGGACCGTTCAGAAAATGTAAACATTGATACTCAGGATGCATACGAAAACCTTAAGATTGGTTTGTATGTTGTAACACATTCTTTCCCGATGTTAGATGTGATATATATAAGTACCTATTTACTTTACTGCAAGTCATGATTCAATTTTATGAATCAAAATACGCGTTATAAATTTTGAACATTAAATGTGTTACAATCATTATAGACATGTTTTTTTCTTCAAATTTTATCTTGAGCAATCAATATCTTGTGACAATGAAACAATTTGATCGCATTCCACTCGATAGAAATCAAGCGACATTAAACTAGGTTCAGATCAAATGCTGTTACCACAATATCTATTTCATTACAGGAACGTGACTGGACCGATCGGATCATCTGATTACAGACAGTTGGAATTTTGTGTTGGAATGAACTACCATTATCTGTACTTACTTGATTCTTACACACGTTTATGGTCAAACGATGGAAGAATACCCCATGTACCTTTTACAATTTAACTAATAGCTTAACGCAAAGAAAACTTAAAGACGATACATTCATAATTTAAAATATACTCTCTATAAACCTGTGAATAAAATCAGAAAAGAACTACGTATTTAATCTTTATTCTGCTATTTTTGTATGTTATATAGATAGGTTTGTGCTAGAAATTGACCATAAAACACATATGAGCACTGTGCACATGTGACCTTTAACACGGGATTGATATATGTGTATATCTGGTATGTAGAACCTTATGTTTACATTTTGTACTTTTTTGCATCAATTATGAGTAATGGCTTTTTTGTATTCATAAACTCTGGATATTTCGATGTTTGTGTTTTCTGTGACAACGCTAATCCACATCGTTATTGGCTGACTAATTTAATCAAAGTATTAAAAGTACTCATATGAGTTGAACTTAATGCAAAGGGTTGCAAATCTTGTTCAGTTTAATGAAAATTTTGTTTCATAAAGAAAATATGTTACATGTTGTAAACTCTATGTATGTGAGACTTAAGACTACAAATAGAGCTAATGGAAGCATTTTCATGGCGGATGTAGGCAAAACATAGAACTGCGGTCCGCATCAATGTTCATGCGCCGAGAGCGAGTGACGGTCATGTGGAGTTGAACTACCACACAAATCAAAGAACTTAAAGTTCTGATGGAAGGGCGATTTTGGATACATGTATTATTACTGGAGGACGGCGATATCGTTAATTCTTTGACTTAATCAAATCGCGTCTGTTGTGTAACGGCGTGACGCGTACGAATATGTAAAAAAGATCGGAGTTATGCAACTACTCATGCATTGAACACAACTGTTATGCTTACAAAATGAAATGTACATAAAAATAAATCGGTTTTACATCTTGCATATCTTTATATCTATTTTTTTGTTCAATTGGATACTTACTTAGATCTATATTCAAACTGGTTCTCGTTTCATTTAGCAGTGCGCAAGAGTCAACGGGAACCAGTTTAATCTACATTTTGGACTGAACATAGATTTGTTCGCATTGAAAAATATAGCGTACAAAGATGTTATGAAACGCCAAAAAAAACAACGATATTTTTCTTTATGCTGATTATTCTGATCAAAGTATTGCAGATTTTTGTTCGATTTACTTTAATATGCTTTTGGATATTTTTGGTCATCGAACTATATTGATATGTGAATGCATTTGTTGTTCTTGGGCCTATGAAGAAACAAACGGCAAGATAGGAATGCGATAAATCGCCTTGCAAGCATTGACTATTGTTTGTCTGAATTACGTTCAAATATTTTGTTTTTAATGTACGAATTAACTTTCAGAAGATTGATTTCAGAAGTTTTCAAAGTGAAATTAAATGCAAAAAACATCAACAGGCAAAACGCGGAATACAAACGTAAATAGTTGTTTCAAGATCTTACATTTATTTACGGAAATAACGTTAAATACAATACTAACCTTGTATAATAATGATCGCCGAAATGTTCCAAGAAATGTAATGTAGGAAGCACGTTTTAAGTGAGCTTTTGTTATCAACAAATGGTGTTGATTTAAAGGGACCTGAGATCAGACTTTATCCTTTTACTGGAAGGTTACTCATTGAAAAGTAAAATCTAGGTACTTTAGTAATTCAGGACAATACTGACATGTATTTTGTTGTATTTTATTTTCAATCTCACATAAAAATAATATATATACATGTATATATACAATTGTAATGGTTTATACTTTTTTATGATTAAGTTGAATGATTTGATTCTGACCAACTAATAATCTATTGTTCTAGAATGAATTTGTAGGGTAAAAAATGTAAGCTCACAAGAGCGCGGTTGATAAGAATTCAGACGCCTGAATTTGGCATCGACTGTATTTATAACCGCTTATTAACAAATCATAGAAATATATACAAAATTATCTATAAATGCATGTACATTCCCTGAGAAGGTGACATCATGACGTACTTACTTACTTGCTTGCTTGCCCGTTTGCTTTCTTGCTTACTTGCTTGTTTGTAATGATTCGTGTTCATTGTGTACTCAAGATCCAGAAATTATTGTGCATTTATTTTTTATATGTAGATATGTATCTTGCTTTTGGCAATCTCTAACATCCAGATTTAATAATACATTTGTTTATTCCTTAAACATTTTGCGCTAAGCTAGATATCCCACTCGGAAATAAACAAAATGATGTCCCAACTAACTATGCCATGCTTTTATCTAAACAGTTTATTTTTAAGTATAAAATGAAAAATATGATACCGAGTATTGAACTCTTTAAGTCAAAATTTAAAAGTCAGTGTTCGAGTGAAATACACCATGCTAACATAACTGGCACATTCTTGAAATTTTTAAAAAAATCTTGGAGAAATTTCTCAGTACTCTGGATGACAGATCAACAGTGACAACTTCATTCATTCTGATTTACAAAATGTCTACTACTAAATGTTCAATTGTTTTGTTCAGCTAAACCTGTTTTTTCTCCAGCACAATGAACATATAGGCGCTTGACAAAATATTTTATCTGTGTAACTTACACCTCACAGAACTGATGATCTGTCACGGTATAAAACAAAATATATGTACACATATTTGAATATATTTTTATGTTCTATAAAATACTTTATATACAAACTAATGCTGTGTAAGAATCAATGGATGTACCTTTAAACCTCATTGGAAAAACGGGGATTAACCTTTAATAAGTATTTTTCATATCGGTGTAGTTATCGCGCTGCACCCTCAGACAGGAATTAATTACGCAAAAACTAGCTCTACTTTAATTGATCGTTTTATTACCAGCCACCACCCTTTCATCAACCTATGTTCTTACAGTAGTTCTATAGTTATACTATGTTGTTGCAACTATTTTTCGGCTATTTCTATTGTTGTAGCACCACCTTCTTCATGTACAGTACATATGTTGTGTTTATATATTTTGAAATTTTGTGTAATGTTGTCCGAGCAGTTTTCATATGTATGTTTTAAAGATATGATGTTTTTTGTGCGTCATTTATAATGTTTAAATAAATGACAATTCCATCAGCTACTTGGATCTTTGTCAAATTATTACAACTTGTGTACATTCAGAACAAGCTCTGTCAACGGCTTGATATAGGACATGCTACGTATGTGTATAACCAATAGTTGCGGATATAAATATTATTAACTGTGTCTATTAATAATTGTTGTAGTTTCATTGAACATTGTATAAAAACTTAAGTTCATAAACTTGACTATTATATATTAAAAATATCTACATAAGCTTCTTGATCTTAAATATTAGAAACATAATCATTTATACATGAAACTTTATAAGCAAAGAAGTAATTGTTCACACATTATGATAACTTTTTAAAATGGATGATAACTTTAATCCCTATTCATTTTAAAATTATATCACAGATGAACATTGTTAAAACCATGTAGCATTACATAATGGTAAAGATTTCCCTTTAGGCACTACGATACGAATGAATACGCCCACATCTGGCTCATACAGATAGAGAAGTTATTACACGAACTTTAAATGATCTTTATTCCATTGTAAGAAGTTATTCGCGCCTTTAAGTGTTTACAATCAACACCGTACAAGAGACAGTGCAGGTAGTTTATTTCCTAAAATAGATGAAATGATGCAGAAAACTTGATTAATGAAATAATCGTTACTTCCCGCTTTTTCGGTCGACCATGCCTGGTTTACGTTTTTCACTACTACGTGAAAATTACTCAACGGTGTCACATAAATAAATTTTATAGAAAAGCGGACCCTATATGAAACGTGAACTAAATTAAAACATGGAACAACTTTAAAAGACTAGAGAAATATTTTATATAATAACAAATGAATTCAAAAATAAAAGCTTAACACTGTCCCAGTACAAATACAAAAAAATGAAAGAGTCACAGTTTAAGTAATAAACACAAATTGTTTTATAAATAAACACCGACATTTTTAATGATTAATAAATTAATAGGATAAGAAACAAAATTAAGAGTGCCCAACAAAACGTGGCACTGTATTGATAGTAATGTACCCTATATTGTAAACAAACACATATCAAAATTGGTTATATGTTTTGGTACAAAGTGTAATGTGTCAAATATTTACCAGCACCAACATATAAAACTTGAAAATTTATTTAATGGTATATATCACATCAGCATTTTCAATAAATAATATCATTGAAATAAAATCTAATTGTTAGAATATATTTATATAAGACGGGCTTATTATATGATTGAGTGTAAGGATAATACTAGAAAATTGGCATTGTAAGATAAACATGCACTGTAATAAAAGATTGATTCAGCTTTGCCATCCTTATTTATCCTTGATCAGCATAAGCATTTCAAGAGCGTCACAAATACACAGCCTTATCAGAGGTGTTCTCGTGTTTTAACAGTAGTCAGTTTCTACTACAATTAATATTAAAGACTAAATGGTATAATATTATGTAACAATCTTCAAATGGAAGTAAAATTACATGATTGAGAAACAAGAGATAATTATTAGCAATTCCAATTTAGTTCACTTAGTTGCAGTCTTGGGTATTTGTAGAGTTCAGTTCTAGACACAGTATTAGTTATTAGTGTTTGATTTAACTTTCATATGTGCAGTAATCAACATAACAATAAGGGAGAATACTCGCATAAACTTTAAGCCCATCTGTCAGGAATATATTTGTTACTAAATAAATACATTGAATAATTGAATACATCAAAGTTGGGAGATACCAAAATATAACATTCTTGCAATAGTTTTACGCTCTATTGTATTTCATAGACATAATCTTTTCAAATAGTTCTCATAGAAATTTATGGATTAGTTTGATTTGTGTTTAATACAACATGTATAATACTGATTTTGGATTCATTAAAAATAGGCACAAACAGCATTACGCATCAATACTTTATTCAATGTGTGCTTTTTTATGTACTGTTAAATAATCAAAAGCCCCTAAGAAAGAGATATTTATCCTACGTTAATCTGTTAACTAAAAAAGTTCCAATATATGGAAAGTTTGTAAGTTACAAATATATTCCTGTCGGATGGGCTTAAAATTTATGTGAATATTCTCCCTTATTGTTAATAACAAGCTAACGTCACTTCCCGAAGGATAAGAAAAGAAATTTTGTTATCTTAAACTTCCTCATTAATATCACGAAGTTTTAAGCTCAGCGACAAAATGTTGAATTATGAAAAGTTGTTATGTTTTGTGTTGTACTTTCTAGTAGTGAATGGAATGAAAGAGGACGGCTTTACTTCGCGTAAGTTTTTGTTACTGCATTAAAATAAATGACTTTCTTCAATGAAGATCATCCTATATGATTGCTTGGGCTGTGAACAAATCTAAGTATAGTTCAAGTACAGACGTAGTTGAGATCTAATTTTCCGCGGAACTGAAGGACAAATCACGCGATAAATCACAATAAATTTACAAAACGTACAAATATTGTTGCCGTAAATTGATTCCATTTCCCTTCGTATTGATTTATGGGGAATTAATGTAGACTATTTGTTCGGAGTACTTCAAAGTTCCGCAAACACTTTCTACGTTTGATTATTTACGATATTATACGTCAACGTTACTCGACGCTATTTCAAACTCTATCAGGTACATCATTTTACGCCGTGTTGAACGTGAATTACGACGCCATGTTAGATATTGAATTGTGTTCTGATTAGAAATTGAGAGCTGGATGAAATGATAGTGGATCGGGAATATCAATATTTTTCTTTGAATGCACCAGACTTTAAAGACAAAATTATTTGTACATTCAGCATTCAATTAATTGATATCGAACATAAACAGGTTAACGCGGCAAAATATAAACAACGTGTGTCGGGATCTTACTGTTTACATGTAGCGATGGGGTTGTGCATAGCTACATAAGTTTTAAATCTGATATTTTGTCAGTCTTGCTTATCAGGATCTTCTTCACGTGATGATCCAATCGCGCACGTGATTGTTGCACATGGTTGCATTAAAATAAGTATATTTCACATATGTAACAAGATCTACATCAGTTTTAATTTATAATATTTTTTTGAAATAAGAATCTCTACTTAGTCACAGATAACTGTAAAGAACACCATCATGGTATACGGGTTTGCAGAAATAACACTACGAAATGTAAACAGGAGGCATTTTCCCATTATGCTGGTTTTCATCATTACTAGCTATAATATGTACAAAGCATGTAAATAATGGAACACCCGACGAGGTAGAAAAAAATCTTACACAAAGACCAACAAAACATAGACTTTGAATATTTTAAATCATTTTACAACTTCTTGTGTTCTCTATAATTAATTTGCACTAAAATCGTATCTCAATACCATACAAGTGATTTCTCAAACGTGGTGTTCGAGCTCAATATTATCACGCAGTTGTATTCATCAGTGATCAATTTCCAGTTAAGAAGCTAAAGTTCATCATTTGTAGATAGTAATTTTTCTATTAAATGTTTATCTGTTATCTATAAGAAGCAGTTCTTTTTTGATGTTTTATGACTGAACACAAAAAATTTCTTCACCAATTTTAATTTCAGTATGTGGTTCCAACAATACTTTGTTTGTACGGAAAGGAAATAACGCGACGTTTACCTCGAGTGTGTACAAATTGAACGATTTGGTTATTAGTTTCTGTCGGGGAATAACTGAAATAAGACTATTGTTGTATGCACGTAAATTTGATCCAGATTATTTAGAAACTCGACACATTGATGCCAGGGTAAACTTTACAATTACTGAAATGGCTATAAATATTACATTACGAGATGTCACTCAGGACGACCGTGGCATGTTTATGTTAGAAGGATTTCGAAGTGTTACTCTTCATTGTTGGGAACTGTTTGTTTTAGGTAATTATACACGTTTATCAGCATCGTTATATATCAGTTTTATATTTCTGAAATGAAGTTAGAATAAATAAACTTGTATTATTGAAATATAAACCATAATTAGAGGATTATATTACCTATGTATAACTGAAAATTAAGAAAATGTAAATGATTGCATTGAATGAAATTGATTGATTCACGCTACATAATTATGCCTCATTGTTTCACGTATCTTTATAAAATACGACCAAATTAATTGTTGCAAACACTTTAAATGAAATATGTTCATTATGTGGATTTCTATCAAGTATAACAATGTACTCGAAACAAATCAGACTTGCATATATATAAATATCTGCTGGTAGTTTTTTAGATTAAACTCCTGTTATACCATTGTGTGACTAAAAGTGTAATTGACTAAAACCAACAAATCCTGATCTCGCATATTTGGTTGTTTGCCGTAACTTAGATATGCATGTTAATTTATGATTGTTTTCCGTTAGATAAAACATTGAAATGCCGAAAAATAGTGCACTTTCGTTTGATTTTTTGTTTTATTTGTTTGATCTCGTAAATGTTCTTAAAGAAAAAATATTTCTAGAGACATAAGTGGTATAAAACATATAAATAATTGATGAAGTTCTGAATTATACCTTAGATAACCATCTTATACTTGCTCACAATCAGTTATACAGCAAGAGACTATCAAAAGCCTGCTGCCGTAAGAGTGAGCAAGTATAATGGTTTAAGAGTTCATTGCTTGTACGACTTAGGTTATAATAATATTAGTATCATTGTGAATCGATAAATATTACATTATAGCTTCATAATAAAATGCTCATTTAGATGTTTGGAACCCACAAAACATTACAACATTTGAGGAGAATTTACCGGCTTATATTGATGGGTCACCACCTGCTTCAAGTATGGTAAGACCACGTGCAAATGCTACGGCGATGTGGTTGTTAGATGGTTTAAATTTTTCAAAGACAACAGACTTCATGGAACAAGATGGACGAATGATAATTATGAGAACACCGAGACATTTGAATACAAAGAAAGTGACTTATCGTATTACAGAAGACAATGGTGATGTTCATGATGTAAACCTGACCCTATGGGTATTGTGTAAGTATTTGCATTAATCCATATTCAAGGAAATGAAATTAAGCATGAAATATTTAGTTCTTTACATATTTGTTGTGTATTATATTCCTTATGCGTATTAATGTTTATTTAGCATTTTGCGACACATTGTTTTCGTATTTTTCCTCCGCCAACTGCGTCCATTGAAGCATTGCCACTCATTCAAGAAAAACATAATAAAAAATATTTGAGAACTTGCTTTATATTTAGATGGGCCATATTCACAACTACGATTCAGTCCATCTGAAATAAGTTATACAGTCACAAGTGGAGATGTTTTACCTGATATTACATGTTCAACGGATTGTAATCCTCCATGTGAGATAACATGGGACAGATCTGGTGTAGGGAATACTCTTAGTCTCGGAAAAGTGGATAAATCGTCAAAAGGATTGTATACATGTCAGGCAACAAGGAATGGTACTGATCATGTCGTTGAGAGAAGTATTTACGTTGAGGTTAATGGTATGTATATTGGTTTGTTTAGTTTTGTACGAAAGTAAAACACTTTACACACTGCGATATTAATGCACATGTTGTTGTAGACAGATAATAACAACGAGTAATGTTTCTATTTCAAATAATCGATTCTTACATGACTTATACAACATCTATTGTTTAAAGATGTACTATAGTGCTTATGTGCTTAATAAGGTCGCAAACTTCATTCATCATTCAATTGTTTAACAATTGAGTTTAGTAAGTTATTATTAGGTCAGAATGTATGTATGAATCTGCAAACTTGTTTTTGATTTTCCCGTTTAAGCGATTCTCACTTCTAGTTACAGCACAGAACTATTCAGTCAGAAAGGCGAAGCAATTAGTGATTTTACTAGTACAAGATAAGATTTATTTTGGCATAATTTTATAGTACATACATGGTAATAAAACAATATGTAGTGATACATAACATAACACGGCATGAGCATAAACACCATAACATGCACAACAATACCAGGTACCAGGGATAACACAAGAAAGGGTAAACCCGTGTTTCCAAGATAATGATCTGTTCTCACACAAATGGCGGCAATATCATCATTTGAGTGAATTATTTCATGATTCTTTGTTTTGTATCGCAATTTATAAAATGAATATTTGCTTCGTTGTCTGTATCTAATATGGTACAAAATATGCTAAGCAGGTATGTGAAAGCTGAACATTTTTCTGCAGATGAAACATCATTTATCGTAGCAATATCCGTATTAGGGGCGATGAATGGTATAACATTGATATTCCTTTGTTTGTGTACTTTGTGCTGGTACAGAACGTCTTACTTGAAAGGTATGTGTAATGTATGCCTAATCTAAAACATTTAGTCAATCATCACATTGCTTGTATTGACTAATTCATGGTGCAAATCTTATTACAAGGAAGATCCACTACGCTATTAACATCACACACTTTAAACATGAGTGTGCCTGCCAGTTGTTACTAAAACAAACATGTTATGCTTTATAAGATGGTAAGGAATACAGAGCACACTGTATAGCAAGGTGAATCATTGCGTTGTCTTCTCATTTTATTGAATTAACATGAATTAACGTTAACATAAACGTGTAGTGATATAATTGACCAGTTGTTCAGAGTTCAACCCTCCGCTGACTCTGTGAAATTCATGTTCAATTTCAAGCTGACTAATCAGAATTGTTACAGCAGCGAAACTACACCCGTACACCGCATTCCATTGGCTGAATGGAATCATTAGGTAAACATCAATATAATATTGTTTATTGCGGCAGCACATGAACGAAATGGTTGTGTAACGAAAACGATGTGAGGGAGCAAAATGCATCACTTCATTTAATATTAAAATAAGTACCAAAGACAATATTCTACGCCAATGTTTCAAAATTAAATGCAATCAGTACAGAATCGTGCGTTGTTTTGTGAAGTCCTTCAAATCTATGAAAATGCGTTAATATCTTGAAATGATATCATTAACATAATTCTAGCATTTATCCTTTGACGTTTATATTACTTGTATAGTTGTATTATTAGATACAGTAGATGATTGATTTAACATTTCGATTGTGGTTGTCACACACATTTTATCGTAGCGCATACAGTTACCTATATTATACAGTAGGTACTTTAGAAAGGACGGTTGAAGAGATGCAAAACAGAACCTCAACTCAATATATTCAGGGAACAAATATGTGAGTGTAGACGTGGGTAGTATAAATTCCAATGACTTTTAAACCCATGCGTGTTAATCTTAAATGTTTATTTTTTACGAAGAAATGAGAGGAGAATTAATTTATTGTAAAAAATAAAGGGTAGCATGTGTGTTGCCTAAATGTCGTTATGTGACACCCAGATCCACATTAATGATTCGAGTGTTATCTTTTCCCTATCCAAGATTAATTCAGTACACTCAAACCTATGTTTGCAGCCACCTCTGAATAAAGACCACCCTGTGAGTAAAGGCCATTCTTTGAAAAATCGACAATAATTATTTTGTATGTTTATTTTGTATGTCATAAAACTACATACATGTAAATTTATTTATTTGTTTATTTTTACAGCTCTACTGTAGAGATGGAACATTATGAAGGTCTGGACCGTTCAAGAAATACAGAGCCGGGTACGCAACAAACGTACGAAAGCCTGGAATTAGGTTTGAAGCTAAATGTCAACTATAGCGCATTAATATATAGGGATCTTTGACTGAAAAAACATGACTTAATGAAAATTATTTATGTTAAACTGTCATTTCTGTACATTAAATGTATACATGCACCATGAGCAAGCACATAGTTATTTATTTTCAAATTTGACTCGTTAGTCTTGAAACAGTGAAGAAATTTTACCACAATTAAGCATAAAACATTATCATTCATAAAGTAAGATCAGGTTAATGCTGAATTTACTATATTTTTATTACAGAGATTGTGGCTGGACCGATGTGATCATCCGACTATTGCCAATTGGAATTTGTATGGAAACCAAGTGCTTTCCTTTTTGCACTGCGCGTGATTCATAAATACGTTAAAGGTTAAATAATGATAGATTAATCCATGTATGTTTTATGTTGTTTTTAGTCTCCTTTTCTACGCACAATAAGTTGACAATGATTGTCTGAATTGCGTTTAAAAGAAAAGTATAATTATACATAAACGTATAAACTTTCATTGCTTTCAGCTTCCAAAACTTTTAGCTCGTTGTGTGAATATGGTGTATTTTTCGTTATATATTCATGTAAATACATATATTTATCTTACCTAAATCATGTCTACAAATAATGCAATTTAATTTTCTTTAAACTGGTAACAAATATCTGATTATAGATTTTTCATACTTGTGTTGAAAATTTCCTTAACTATTGACCTAGCAAATTTGTATTCCATTTGCACTTAGTAAAATATCTAAGTCATATGACGATAGCATTACTTACATATTAAACAGAATACGTGACAGCTGATAATAAGAAAACTAACAGATTGATATAGAATATATTTTATGTTCGACCTTAGCAGATGACAGTAATTCATATATAGATATATTTCTAGAGGTAAATATACCTAAAATTAATTTGCGAACAAAGGTCACTTAAAGGAGAAAAGACGTATAGCCATTTGTACAATTTATTTTTATTCAGACGCTAATTTCGTCTATATAGATAGAAATTGATTGTTGTACCAATGTGTCCTCCATTCACACATGACCCTCAATACTTACTTGGTTGTTGCCCTTTATTTACGCATAAAAAGATTATAGCCAAATATAATAAGAATGATGCGTTCTTAAAGGGCATGTAACAATGCTTTAATTGTATATACATGTAGATATATTCTTATTGATGTAACCCGAGATGAAAATGTGACTGAATTTATCGTGTCCTGGACATAATTGTTCATATCTTATATTGCTTATAGTCATATTAAACACGCACAAATGAATTTGTACACATATACCATTTTCTTTATACGTATAGACGTGGTGTTGCAGGGTCGTCTGCTACATGTAAATGTATGTCTTGTGTGTCGTGTGTTGTATGTTTCAGTCGATCTTGTTAATTCGCTTCTGTTTTCCATGAGTTCATCCCTTCTTATTCATCCGTTAACCATCTCATCTCATTTCATTCCATTCTTTTTCACCATTTCAGGTACTCTCTTTTGTATTATGTTTGTTTCATTTTCATTTTAATACACATGCCGCGCACTAATATCGTCATGACTTGATTCTGTTGTAGTACATGTTCTCATGCATAGCGCATTCGATATTTTGAGTAAGACGAGTAAAGATGTACCTTGTCGCATAACTTTGTCTTGTTTTTTAATAGATTAAGGGATATTTTGCAGTCGCCAGCCACAAATAAAAGAAAACCCATTACGAGTGCGACAAATCGCTTATTTCAGTGCGTAGACATTTTATTTAAAAGAAATTATGTACATTTTGTGTATTATATTCATTATAAACATATACATTTATGTTATCAAAATGTTGTGTTTAATTAAAAATTCTAACTTATTGTTATCAATTGAAAACAACTGGTTGAAATGAAACATTAATAAAGTTAAATGCTACTATTGCGGAATTTATTATATATTGATGAATAGATGTGATAATTTGGTTATACGAGGGGTGTTCATTTTATTATGAAACAGAAATATTCACAGCTTAATCGTTTACTCGCATACACGCTTTATTTCAACACCTTCCAAGGCCAGCATTCTCAAGTCCGGTTTATGCACGACTGTTCAAGTTTGTTCCATTCGTCGTTAAGAGCCATTGTAAGACGAGTCATGATAAAGATATTGCGTTTTTGTAGCCTAAGTTTCAGTGTGCCACAAATACCAGAGTCCATGGAAGTGAAACTAGAAGCCGAGTCTTGAGGGAGCACCATATCATTTTCTCTTCCGGTAAGAAGACGCGGAACATCTATTCCAGAAACAGCTTTAGAGCCTTGTCTATGTAATACTTTGTATTGACTTATATCCCTTTATTGATAAAAATCAAGAATGTTTTGCCGTAGAAACTAACACCAGCCCAAAACATATACCCAGATTTACGAATTTCAGTTTGTTTAGGTTTTTAAAAATCTCTCACTATTCCTCTGAACATGGCGTTTTCCCTAAGTTTGGCTTTCACTATTTTGGCTATAATTCTGTTAACAGTTCCTAGAGACTCTCCACACTTAGCTACCATTTCCTTTGTTTATGCACATTCACTAATTTAATTACATTACCGATTTTCCGTACGACCTCAGCAGTAGCTGGTGTACAATGTTTGGTAAAAGTTTCCCTTTTACTTGTTTTGCGTAAGGTATTACGAATTTACACCTTTACCATGCTGAATGCGTCTGCTTTACTTGTTCCACAACGTTTCTGTCGGACAGTTTGTTTCAAAAGCCCTAAAATAGTGTCCTCAAATAATCATTTATTTTTTATCTAACCATATTGGATTTTGCGTTCAAATGTGTTGAGTGCGTATACGGTACACTACTTTACATATGTTAATCACTGTGCGCTAGGTTTTTTAAGCTGGATGATAATATAGGATCGATTTGATAGTGTTCATAATAAATTGAACACCTATCGTACATTGTCGGTTGAAAAACGAACAGATTTCGAATTTAATTTACCATTTGAACTTTTAATTATAAATGTTACTAATCTTTCACTTAATGACGGATTTACTCATGTATGTGTACGTATTAACGAGAGCAACGAACTAGAAAACAGATAGATAAGGAATCTTATACTTGCTATTTAACAATTAGAGTGAGCTACATTCCATTTTCATGTCTTAGCGAAAAACGAAGTCAAACAACTTTTGTCGCTTCCAAAAATTAAAAAGGACCAGTGCAAGCGTACATATGTAGCTTTTATTCATGAGGTTTTATGCGTAATTATATTGAATAACCATCCGGGAAAACGGGTTTTTTTTTGTTGGACATAGGTCAAACCTGATAAAAGATATTGATTTCATTGACTAATGAAGTGAACTATTGGGACCAATGCAATACCTAAATATGATATTTTGCTAGCATTATTCTTGCCTGAGGCTCTATATCCGTACATTTTATTACTATGAACAAATACTTTTGTTGTTTGCAATGCTAATGAATCAATAAAGATCAAAAAATAATTCGAACTTTTTTATTCTTGAAATAACTTGTGAATAAGACTGAATCAGAAAAAATTAGTGATACAAACCGCTCTATCGGTTTATTTGGCGATGTTCTGTTTCCAACGTGTGTTTGCTTAAGCCAGTGGGCTGAGGGAGAACTAACTGAAAAAAAAATAAGGTTTTGTTACAACAGAGAACGTGTCCGAGTCGTGGCACGGTCTGCGCAGATGTGATTTTCAAATGACTATCACGTGACAAATTAGTTGGTTAGTGGACCATAAATATTAAATTAGACTATGGGATATACATATAAATTTATAAGTATGGACTAAAGAGTTATCTATCCTATTCAAATATTATTTGATTATGAATAATATAATGTAATCAAATAATATTTAAATAGGATATATATACTGATAAATGATTACATAGGAGTTAACTATTATATGATCATGAATGCTTATTTTATTTAAGAAGTTATTTTTATGAATTTTAATTTTACTGATTTGTCAATGGTGTATCAATGATAAATAATTATTCTTCAATATTACATATAAATATATATACATATAATTTAATATCAGATCACAGGATCATAGTTACATATGAGTCCTATGATATTAGAACAATATAAATAATGTAAAGACATACCAAAGTAACGTTAAACTATGAAATCTTAGATATCGAACACTATAAGCAATCTGTACTCAGGTAAAAAAAACAATGCTAAATAAAATTCAGAATAATTTCTCATATCTGTGTAGGACTGCAAAGTTACCGGCTGATAAAAAGTACTGGTACATTTTAGAGAAGAACACAAATTAAAATTCACTGTTTATATTTGAAACTGAATACTCATCTATATATCATGGTAGCAGTCGAATAAGGTTTCCTATATATTTCCCGTCATCCAATGGCACAAACATCAACATGGGACGAACTTAACATAGTATAAAACAATCTTGCCTTCCGAGCAATGACCAGCAATGACGGTATTCATTCAAATTTCTTTTGTAATAAGAATTCGAAATATTGGAGGGTGGTACAGTCATCTGATTCCCTATGTCTCAGCAAACGGTAAGGACGTTATCATCCTTGTTCATATTTGTTTTCGAGATGAGTGGATTCCTTGTTTTGGATATGATCCTCGTGCTTTGACTCTAGTACTAATGCCATTTCGCACATTGCATTCATCACACGCTTCGCACAATTTGTACTTGTACAATTGGTCAAGCTTACATAGTTCTTTCAACACCATAAGATCGTTGGCTTGTGTACCGAAAAAAACATTAGTGTAGGATAAAAAGCACAATGTATATACAGGAAGCACTGAATGTGTTGGTATAACTGGTGTTCAAAACGATGGAGAATGATAAAGAATAGAACCTAATTCCTGTAGATAAATAATTGTTAACTGGCCCGACTCCGCTAATTCGAAATATTCCCATAGGACAGAATTCTCTTTGATAGATTACTCATTCCCATACATGTTCTGTTCACTGCAGTAAGTAGTTCATAAGGCTTATAAGGCGAAAAATACGACTAAGAATCTCTGGCAGGGTAGTCAAACTTTGCCTAAAAACACACACACCAACACACACTTTAGGGTACAACTATTAGTCACTACTTTATCTGTATAACTGTTAACACAGTAAAATATACTATATTAGGCCTGTATTCAGTATTTTCAAACACGTGCGATAACAAAAAAAAACTTTTTTGTATATCATGAAGGAACGGATCCTTGATTTTGGTAATAAGTTTACATATTTGTGTCAGATTAATCATTTAACCATTTTCCCTATTCATATAGAATATATATTTATGTTTAAAACCTGTAAATAAATGCATGTGTATAGTCACCATTCATTTTATGTTGCGACGGAAGAAATAATCAGTCATTTTCCTTATTTACACGGTTGTCGAATGACAAATGTAAGCAAATTGCAAATAAAGCGATGTTAAATTGACATATTAGTTACCATCCATTGTCAATTAACAGATATGATAATAACAATTTATTCACCCAAATCATTTTAATCATTTTTAGTTTGGTACCTCCGGCATACTTTTTTAGTAAGGTATAAGTAATATCTTATTTCTTTTACAGCACTACTTTGTGACCTTCAAAATATATACATTGTACAAACCCGTTCCATGCTAAATAGAGATATTTTTAATTTTTTTAAAACTGTGTAATTTTAAGTAATGGTATTATTGTCGTAAAAATATATTTTATCATTATTCAGTGAGTCAGAAAGGGAAATAAAAGCTTTATTCTAACAACCATTGTTATGTGCAACTTGATTGTTAAAAGATAATAAATTAGAACATAAATCTTGAGATAATTAATTAACACAAGAAATGATACCATTTGATAAAACTATTACTAAAGGTATTGAATAATAAACTGTCTATATGAATTTTATGTTCAATAGTAAAGTGTTCGTTAATTGGTCAGTTTTGTATTACTTTTCACTTCTTTACATCTATTAGCTGTTCGTTTTGTTTTTTTGTGACATTTTCACTGGGGTTTAAGAGAGTTTTTCAACAAAAAAAGGAAGAATTTTCTTGAACTTTCTAATTCTCACTTCGAAGCTCTGAAACTCAGCAGAAATGTTCAATTACATATCGTTGATAAGTTTTGTGTCCACGTGTCTAATTGTGAATGGAATAATAGAGGATGAATTTCCCGCAGATAAATTATATACTACCTTTTTAATGGAGAATTTTATCAATTAAAATCAATCTACATGTTTTAGTGCATGGCTTTAACCTTAATTTATAAAAGAATCAACATCAACATCGTGGATGCTGCTGGAAGTCGGAACCTTACTTTGAAGCAAAATGGAAAACTGATTGTCATATGAATTATTTATGCCCAAATTTTACATGAAACTCAGTGTCAAGTTGAAAGATTCGTTCCACAAACCGTCTGCCATAGTTGAAACGTCATTCTTTTAGGTGGACAACCTGCTTAATAGCCGAGAGATAAAATCAATATGAATTTAAAGAATGATTTTATGTTTTTTGTTGCCTAAGTATACTAATTGAAACCTACTGCGATTTTCATCCATGAACTAATTACAAAATAGAGAGCAATGAAAACTGAATAGTCAATAGAAAAATCGTCAGCAATACTCTACTACAGTTACAGAAATATTTTAGGTATTTATGTACATGTATATTGTTTTGAACATGTAGCGATCGGGATTGTGCTTCATTTCATAATATTTAATCTTATTTTAATGGATTTGCTTGTCAATGGCGTTTATCTGAATCTTGTTCACATGATCGGCAAATCACACGTTTTCGCGTACATGGTTATGTTTAAACAAGTATATTTTACACCAAAGGATATAAACACTTTTATGTTAAATGCAGTAGTTTAAGTTTGTAAAGAAACTCTATTCAGTCATAATTGACTTCGGAAATGTAAAATCTAGTAAACATTGTTTAATTGTTTGATATTGTAGAACGAAACGTTTGACCGTTTAACACTTTTGTTCAGTTTGTATTAAATTCCGCATCATACAGAGACCATTGTCAAGATATCAAGTGTTTATTTCATGTTCGTATACTTAAAACACATGGTTCGTAAAGTAATGCTCTAAGTTAAACGATTATTGACACTTAGTGGGCAGAAGCATTATCCTGTATTTATGTATCAAGTATATGCCATTCTGATCAGTATTCGAACGCCTACTCGGTAACAGAATTTTAACATGTGATCCATCAACTCTGACAAATATAGCACTCACTCGCTCGTTCCTTCACTCACTCATTCGTACCCTCGCATACGCGCGTGAATGTATAATTTGTTTTGCAAATAACGTATTGAATGCCTTCATCAGCATTTACCTAGCACACGTTAACGCTACGTGAATTTCTGTTGCTTGATCATCTCCGAAAGGTGGTGAATTTGTTAGTATAAATTTGCAATTTCCTCCGTAGCGTTTTTGGCGTTAACTGTTCCATCTACTTTATTACAAACATGTATATCTGTTAAAATGTATGTATGTTTGCATTCAGGCTGTAATATCAATAGAAGATTATTTGTACAGAAAGAAAAAAAATGCAACGTTTATTGTGAAGAGCCGAAGACAATATTACAGTAAATTATACAAGGGTACTGAAAGAAATGCTTTGTTGTTTGTTGTGTGGAACATTCGAAATAGACCACATATTCGATTTAAAGACGACAGAGTAAACTTTAAAATAACTGGTAATAACTTTGTAACTATTACATTAAAAGATGTCATCATCGACAACAGTGGTATGTATATATATGAAGAAAAGTCAGTCGAGTATTGCTGGCAACTGTTCATTTTAGGTAAATATAATCATTTACATATCATATCACAATTATATATATTATGTACTTCTCAGTTGAAAGATATTATAACAACATGTATTGTATTATCTTTATAGTATTGTGTTGGTATTGTGCACGTAAATAATAAAAAACTACCAGACAAAATAATGGTATACAATCTAAATGTCTTAAGAATCGAAACGAATACAAATTAAACCAGCATTTAATAGAGTTAATAATCAATTATACGTAAAGTACTACCAAAGTCTGTAGTTGTCGAGATGTAAAACAACAATCTGCCTTGATCTATAAAATTGTCCTTCATGGCAGCTGTAAAGTGTGATTTATCTAAATTCATTATAATAACATTACACAAAAATGTAAGATTTTCGTACATATTTCGTTCAACGGGAACTTGTAAAAAAATAAACGCAAGTCAGTAGCTCGTAGACTTGTCGTTGGAGGCTGCATAGGATTTCCGTGCGGAGGCTATGCAGTTTGTACGGCAACTACACGGAAATTGCACTCATCGGATTTGCCTTGCCTGCCCCCGAATACTATCAAGAATATGCACGATGCACGTAATAAAGTGCACACAGGGCAAATTGTAGCGCGGTGCAGCTATGAATTAAGCATAACGTATAATGGTTTTGATACATTATAAGCAGTTTCATAAACAAAATATTTATCTGATCGTTTTATGTACGTTTTCTTACAAAGCTGAGCTACACATAATACCGGTCTGTAAACACATTTAAAAGACGCCTGATAAGGATGTCTTCACCAAGTATTTATTTAATGTCAAAGTGACTAACACGTTCTTAGTTAATAGCATTTTGGGAACAGAAACGGCGACATTGTCGATACAAAGGAGGACAGTGTGTAATGATTTCAAATATCACTAACTCTTGTAGTATTCATGCATATGTCCAAGACGGGTTTTACTAAAAATGTAACTAGGGGTATAGAATCTGGAAAGGCACAAACTCAGAAAAAAATTAATAACACCCAAGAAAATGTTAATCGTGGTATATTACTGAAGTGCTAATTGTAATGCACTAGCGCACCATACGTGGGCTAATTCTGGCACTGAGCAGTTAAAACAAAGTAACAGGGCTGTACATATATTGTTTGTGATAGTTACTTATGCAAAAGGCAGTAAATAATGATATCTTATATTGGATAATATGTTCAGATTCAGTACGTACGGAATGCCTCGAGACCGGTTTAAAATATGTTTTATATCATGAACAGATCATACATTATACATCCCTACATCACACGTTCGAATCACTGTACAATTACAAAAAGGAAAAAATATCAGTACATTTCTATGTTATTCCATATAAAAGTGAAGGATGGATTGAAATATAAGGAAAAGAAATAATAATAACGTCTCACTCTCAAGTTTACAGAGGATATAAGAAAGAAATTTGCAGCGTACTTCTTGCCTGATGTTTAATCTAGATTATTTAATCATTTTTACAACCATTTCACGGTGGTCAAAAGCATTTTTAAAGAGTTTGTGTTAATCTCTTCATAAAAGCCTTATGCGTCTGGTGACGTTGGAATGTTTCTACTTTGTCTTTGATCGTGATTGTTCTGGTTCTCTTTTTTATTAGGCCTAATAAACCGTCGAGTACTTGCAAACGCTATCAAAATTAAACTTCCTTAACTTTCAAATATGACATTATACCGCGATACATGCAGAGTTAAAATTCGAACATGTCAAACATATGCCTAAAATGCTTTGTTCATTATATACGTAAACTGTATAGCGTAAAGATCTCAAGTATATACGCATGTTATGCCAGTTTAGGGTGTTGATAAATATCACACTCCATAATTATTGATCTTCGCTTTAAGATGTTTGGATTCCCAAAAACATTACAACGTTCGAGGAGAAGTTACCGGCTTATATTGACGCATCTCCACCTGCTTCAAGTATGTTGAGACAACATGTCAATGCTACAGCGACATGGTTGTTAGATGGTTTGAATTTTTCACAGACAACAAACTTCATTGAACAAGATGGACGAATGATAATTTTGAGCACGCCGAGACATTTGAATGTAAAAAATGTGACTTATCGTATTGCAGAGGACAATGGTCATGTTCACGATGTAAACCTGACCCTAATGGTAGTGTGTAAGTATTTGCATTGATACATACACGCAATGTTATGTAAGGGCTATTTATTTTCTATTTTTTATACAATCAATCACAACTAAATACGTACTTTTCATTTACGAAATCTTGATTTTGTATTTTTCTTCTGTCAGTTGCGCTGAAACATTGCCACTCAGTATAGAAAAAACGTAAAAATATACTTATTTGAGAACTTGATTTATATACAGATGGGCCATATTCACCACTACGATTCAGTCCATCTGAAATAAGCTGCTATATAGTCACAATTGGAGATGTTTTACCTGATATTACATGTTCAACGGACAGATCTGGTGTAGGGAATGTTCTTAGTCTTGGAAAAATGGATAAATCGTCAAAAGGATTGTATACATGTCAGGCAACAAGGAATGGTACTGATCATGTCGTTGAGAGAAGTCTTTACGTTGAAGTTAATGGTATGTATATTGGTTTGGGGGAATTGTACGTATACTAGCGCAAAAGTCTACACTTATACACTGATATCCATGTTCATGTTGTTTACAGAGATAATAATAACAAGTAATGACTCTATTTCTAACCAACAGTTCTTACTTTATTTATACAACACCAATTAATTATGACAATACAATAAAAAGTAGTGCGAAATTAATAAGCCCCCTTACCTGGCACCACGAACTTTATAACAATGTATCGTTGTCTTAGTATACGCCATTCATAATTCAATACGCAACAATTACATTTAATAAGTTATCATTAGGCCAGAGTGCAAGTATGAATCTGCAAACTTGTTTCTGATTTTCCCGATTGAACCGATTAAGCGATTGTTGATTTTCAAACTGAATCTCGCTACTAGTTACAGCACGGAACTATTCAGTCAGGAAAGTGAACCAATTTGTGATTTTACTTGGATCAGTTCTCACACGTATGGCGGATATAGTGAATTATTTCATGATTCATTTTTTGTATCATAGTTTACAAAGTAAGACTTCTCGTCGACTTTGTCTACATCTGATACGGTACAAAATATGCTAAGCAGGTATGTGTACGCTGTATATTTTTCTGTAGATGAAACGTCATTTATCATAGCAGTATCCGTATTAGGAACGATGAATGTTATAACATTGACACTCCTTTGTGTATGTACTTTGTGCTGGTACAGAACGTCTTGTTTGAAAGGTACGTGAAATGCATGACCAATCTAAATCATTTTGTCAATCAGCGCATTGATTGTATCGAGTTATTTTAGTGAGGTTACCCCTCTGCTGACTTTGAGAATACCATGTTCAATCTAAAGCTGAATAATGAGAGTCGAAATACGAACTATACCTGCACACCGCATTCCATTTCCTAAATTTCTTGAACATTATGTGAGCGTCAAAATAATACTGCTTATTAGGACAGCGCATGAATGACATAGTTAGTGAAATGAAAGCGATATTAGGGAGGGAAATGCGTCACTTTATGTAATATTAAAGTAAGTACGGAACACAATATTCCATGCGAATTATCAAAATTAAATGCAATCAGTAAAGAACCTTTAAATCCATGAGCATGCACAAATATCATAAAATGGTATTATTTAAATCTAGCATTTACCTTATGACATTTATATTGCTTGCATAGATGTATTATTAAATATCAGTAGATGTGTGATTTAACATTTCGATTGTGGTTATAATGACCCACGCATTTTATCGTAGTGTATATATTCACCAATATTATATTGTAGGTACTATAGCAAGAACGGTTGAAAAGATGCAAAACAGAACTACTACTCAGCATATTCAAGAAACAAATATGTGAGTGTATACGAGTGTAGTATAAATTCCAATGACTTGTAAACGTATACGTGTTAATCTTCAATGTTTGCCATTTATACGAAGAAATAAGAATTCATTTATTGTAAACAGTAAGGTATAGTGTGTGTGTGTGTGGACTAAATTTCGTTATGTGATATTAAGATCAACATTGATGATTCGAACAGTGTTTTATCTTTCCCCTATCCAAGAATAATTCAGTAAAATCAAACCTGTTTTGCGGCCACCTCTGAATAAAGACCACCCTGGGAATAAAGGCCATTCTTTGAAAAACTGACACTAATTAATTAGAATATACTAAACTCCAAATGAAGGCCACCTATTATTTATGGCCACAATTTTTCTTTGCCAAGGGTGGCTGTTTTTCACAGGTTTGATTGTATTTTACCTTGCACTACGTGTCTTTTTTATATGTCATAAAACTACTTACATGTAAATTTGTTTGTCTATTTTTACAGCTCTACTGTAGAGGTGGGACATTATGTGGGTCTGGACCGTTCAAGAAATACAGAGCCAGGCACGCAACAAACATACGAAAGCCTGGAATTAGGTTTGTAACCAAATGTTAAATATAGCACATAAATACATAGAATCCTTGACTGAAAAAGACAGAACTTAATAAAAATTATTCATGTTAAACTTTCAATTCTGTACATTAAATGTATACATGCACCATGAACAAGTAAATGGTCAATTATTTCAAATTTGACTCATTAGTCTTGAAACGATGAAGAAATTTTACCACAATCATGCATTAAACATTACCATTCATAAAAGTAAGTTCAGGTTAATGCAACAATTACTATATTTTTATTACAGAGATTGTGGCTGGACCGATGTGATTATCTGACTATTGGCAATTGGAATTTGTATGGAAACCAAGTGCTCTCCATTTTGCACTGCGCTTGATACAGAAATGGTTGAGGCAAAGAAAACTGTTGTAAAGATTAAGAATGATACGTTCGTAAAGAGACGGTGGCTACATTTCCCATGTCTCGTTTCTCCAATTGTATATAGATACATCATAATTAATGTTCCCCTAGATGTAAATATGTCACTATATCTTGCTCCCGGTACATTTTATGCTGCTTTTAGTCTTTTTTACTACTCAATGTTGACAATGTTTGTCTGAATTGAGTATATTAAAAAGTATAATAATTCTATTGGCTACGTAAACGTATAAACTTCCATTGCTTACTTTAGCTCGTTATGTGAATGTAATGCATGTATATTGTTTCCGTTATATATTCATGTAAATATGTACATTTATGTTACCTAAATCCTGTCTTGAAATAACGTAATTTAATTGTTTTTAAAACCAGAAACAAATAGTCAACATGAAAATTTGATAAGGCTGAGTGTTGGGAGTACAAAAATGATTTCATTACAGATAATAAGGCTGAACTGCCGTCATCTTATTATTATACATTTTTTATACTTGTGCTGAAAATTTCCTTTAGCTAACCTCGCAAATTTGTATTCCATTTGCACTTAGTAAAAGATCAAGTCATATGACGATAGCGATACTTTATTGTATATGTTAAACAGAATATGTGGTGACAGCTGAGAATAAGAAAACTAAGAGATTGATATAGAATATATTTTATGTTCGACATTAGCAGATGACAGTAATTTATATATAGATATATTTCTAGAGGTAAATATACCCTAAAATTAAATCTGCGAACAAAGGTTACTTAAAGGAGAAAAGACGTATAGCCATTTGAATAATTTATATTTTTATTCAGAAGCTATTTTCGTCTATATAGATAGAAACTGACTGTTGTACTGAACTGTTGTGCCCTCCATTCACATGCAACCCTCAACACTTACTTGGTTGTTGCCCTTTATTTACACACCAAAAGATTATAGCCAAATAGAATTAGTACGATGCGTTCTTAAAGGGCGTGTAACAATGCTTTAATTGTATATACATGTAGATACATTCTTATTGATGTACCCCGAGATGAAAATGTGATTCGATTTCTGGCGTCTGGGACCTAATCGTTTATATTTTATATAGCTTATAGTCATATTTAATGTGCACAAAATTTGTTTAGATATCATACCATTTCTACATACATACTGACAATCTCTTATTTTGCACATTTTGTGTATTATATTCATTATAAACATGAAAATTTACATTTCTGTCATCCAAATCTTGTCTTTATACAAAGACACAAGCTAATTGTTATTGCGATTGTAAAACTCGTTATATTTTAAAAAGGGATTTTATATTTTACTCCCAATTTTACCCCCGTTTTTTGTCACTTTTCAATAGAAAGACAGCTCCCAAAAACGAAAATGAAAACAAAAAACGTACAGATTTGTCGAATACTCTTTATTTTACAATAGTTTTACACAAAATTATACAGAAAAATACAACGTTGTGAGAGAGCTTTTAGAACGTTCTAAAATTGGTGAGTAAACTCTTTAGAACATTTCTAGAACTACAGAACACTTTAGAACATTATAAAATTCCGGATTGAAAATGTGAAATGAAGATGTTCTGGCCAGAAGTTTAGAACGTTCTAAAATAAGGGAGGCTGACCTGAATTTTAGAACGATCTAAAATATATACAACTGGCGAAAACTTTAGAACATTCCAAAATTTCGGATCGAAAGTATAAAATACGCCAACAGATGGTGACCGGAATTTTAGAATGTTCTAAAATATGAGATGCAGACCAAAATTTTAGAACGTTCTAAAATACAATGTTCTAAAGTAGGATGGTTGACAACTTTAGAACATTCTAAAATTTCGGATCGAAAATACTCTCAAAGAGACTGCCCTGAATTTTATGACGTTCCAAAATACAGCTGGTGAAAACTTTAAACCATTCTAAAATTTCGGATCGAAAATAATAGAATGCTCTAAGTGGTTCTGGTCAGAATTTTCGAACGTTCTAAAAATGAGATGCTGACCTGAATTTTAGAACGTTCTAAAATACAACTACTGAAAACTTTAGAACATTCAACATTCATCTTACCAATGCAACTAGCTTATTATGCTTTATATTAACAGGATATCTACAAGTATAGCATAAAATGTCGTATAAATTTGCTTGCAGAAAACAATATCCCATATATTCTAATAGTAAAGCATGCCACAATTTTAAAATACATGTTATGTAACCTACAATTATGCATAATAAAATAATGTTTAATAGGCATAAAGTTATTGTGCCAAACAAGTCACGAAATATCTTCAGCCAAATATATTTCTTTGCATCATGACTATAGTCATTCAGTGTTCTTTCAACAGCCACACACTTTCTACCTGTAATAATAAAGTATACATGTTCAGTAATATTGAAATGATTGATAATAAATGATTTTGCAGGATGACAGAAAATCTGAAAATAAAGTGACAAATCATGTAAAGGCGCCGAATGTTTAAACTAGTGTAACTATGAACAATTTAAACATTAATCATCAGTTTTTTGTGTATATTATTTGCAAAAAGGACACACTTGTAAAACAACTACATGTATTCATTTTTTGTACAAATTCAATAAAAACATTTCATAAGTCTCCTTGTAAAAGCAGGTGTAAGTCATAGATATATATGCTTTGTAAATCAATGTGAGGTATGCATTTATACTTCGTAAAGTGTAATTGCAGATATATCTGATTGTAGAACCGCTTATGTCTAAGAACAGCTATTTTTGCAGGTAAAATATGAAAAATGATCTGTACATACAATTTTACTACAATAAAATTTGCATGCTCTATACTAATCAACAGACATACAACACATAAAATATTACTTGGTGTACCATTATATCAAATATTAAATCAGAATATATACAGCTACTTACTTGGCTTGTTCTTTTATTATATTTCAAGCGCGGCTTGATGAAGACAAAAATTTACCTGTGCAGTAAAAGAGTTTAAAAAGCTATATTAAGCGCTTTTTCAAAGTAGTAAAGCGATCGATATCTGTGTTTCTTATTTATGTACCATTGGTAATTTGGATATAAGACAAGGATGGTTTACCTCGTTAATGTTTAAATTCCTGTTACTTACTGCGCAGTGCTAGTGTGCAAATTGCTGTGTATTAGATCACGCGTACTTAACGTGTTCAGCTGTGCTTGATGTTAAGTGGAGCTAGCATCCATATGTTATCACTTGGAACATGGAGGACGGTCGGATTCAGGTTAATTGGATGAGTCATTCTTATATCAGACAACTAGGTAGATTCACAGACCAATCTGCGGCTACGCACGGACGAGTATGACGTTATAGTTAAAGCAAGAAGCAGCTTTTCCAGAAACAATCTAACATGCGCGAGGGTCTTACTTGATTTTAGAGAGTCAGCAAGTCGAACGCTGGCGTTATTTTTGCGAATAGGAAAGAACGATTTATCTGACATTAACCATTTCAGACACGGATATAGATAAGGGCATCGTTTCATTCGTCAGGTTATTAGTGTTGGCACAGAGGGTCAACAAAATGTTTGGTCACCAGGTGTTGCGTAGGAACACCTACAACGAGAAGATTTTTGCTTTAAATAATTAACTGACGAGGTTGTTTGATAGTGACGACCATTTCTTTTTCTGGCATCTTAGACGATTGCGGGACCCCGACATGCATTGTCTCGGCAAGGATAGTGTTTCACATTTCACCTTAGCAGAGCCAACCAGACGTGCATGAAGATGTACCTACAGAGTATCAAAAATGCCGTCCTCCATGTGTCCAGACATTTTGTCTCCATACTGCACCCTGATGTCAGTTTGACATATTAATTAAATATAGATAAGTATAGTTTACCTTTTATATTGTCGTTATGAGTCGTATATAAGCTAATACAAGTTTTACACCTGCTCTATCATGGCTCTTATTTAATCCAGCCCGTTAACCAATCGAACATACACTACCGAATTGCTTAGACTATCCCATCATGCTCCGCATGTGATTGCAGATGGAAATTCTACATGCCTTGAATTATATTACAATATTAAAGGCTGTCCGGTACTTATGTGTAATGTTAACAATGTTTTTATATTCAAGACTCAATATTGCATGTGCATACTGATATATCTATGGATAGAGTTTGAAGGTTGGTTTACCGCTGGTGTTTTTATATTTCTTATATATACGACTACGATGTATGTTGCTAATACCTGTCTAGCAAACCAGCTTCAATGAGTGTTTTAACTGAATGATATTACTCGATGTTAACATCATTCAATGTAAGGACATTCATTGTCTTGTTCTATTGATACTATAATGTTTGCTCGATGTTAGCATCTTCAATGTTGGGACATTCATTGTCTTGTTCTATTGATACTATAATGTTTGCTCGATGTTAACATCATTCAATGTAAGGACATTCATTGTCTTGTTCTATTGATACTATAATGTTTGCTCGATGTTGGCATCTTTAATGTTGGGACATTCATTGTCTTGTTCTATTGATACTATAATGCTTGCTCGATGTTGGCATCTTCAATGTTAGGACATTCATTGTCTTGTTCTATTGATACTATAACGTTTGCTCATGTGGCTGCTCAGTCTCTATTATTACCAATTTATGTCTATGCCAAGTGTAATTAACAATCTCTTTCAGTGATCATGCCTTTAAGGTCACCATATGACCATTTCAAGTCCAAATCCGTTACTCTAGGTGTTTATTTGACATCGCATTGCACGCTGTTGATATTTATGTAAATATGCTATAATTCTGTTTCCTTGTCTTTTGTATCTGGTCTTTTCCTTGGGTGGTGTGTGTATTGTCCTGGATAAATTTTCTCCTTCGCCAATACTATGTCCTTTTTAGACACCACCTTCTTTATGTAAATGTTAATTTATGTTAAAATGTTTATGTCATGGCTGGGATAATGACACCCTTCTCATCATAATTATAAGATTATTTTCAGTAAATGGATATAGTGCAATTACCCCAGCCAATAAAATTTTAGTCTTTTTATAATGATCTTTTATATATGTTTTTCCGTCATTTATTATATACTAAATAAATGACATTTACACATAATCTGAGCTTATTGTGTATTTTATGTTTTAAATAAATTTCCAGTTGCATAAAGAACAAGCACAGTAAAAGACACAATTTAATCATGAATAGTTGTGGATATAAAATATATTATAGAGGTGCAGGCAGTTAAAAAGTTTGTAATGAAAACTTACTGTCGAAGTACATCAAAGATGTACAAAGTGTGAACTAGCATACTAGGTAATGAAATTCAATAGTGAATGGTTTAATTGCAAATTGTGGTTTAAATTTACAACATTTGATAATGATTTTAAAGATACAGCTGATAAGCACTAACTATTCAGGACTTACTAAAAGCATTTAATCAACATTTCTGAATTCTAACTCATGCGAAAGTCTAAATGCTATCAACAAAATAGTATCAACATACATTTACTTGCTGTTAATCTGGAGGAAATTATTGGTCTAGCAACCGTTTTTTTTCTTTTTAATTTCACATCCATCTTAAAAAAAGATTATCAACAAAACAGGTACATGGGCAATATAGCAATGTCAATTAAATGACATCAGTATAAACAGCAATTGAATTGTCAACCTCACTGAATACTTCAGCAGTTTTCAAGTGGAAGAAAAGCATGAATAAAATAACTTGGAACAGTAATAATTGATTAATTTCAGTTAGAGTTTTAAACCCCCAGATTAATTAAATAATCGATTAAATCATTAAACACGCTGTAATTTTATATCAATCTAGATTTTAAAATTAACCAAATCCTATTTAAGAGCATGTCAAATCACACACACACACGCATATATATAACCAGAGTGACTGAGCACACATCATTTACATCAAGTCTATACACATAACCTACATATTTGTCTATGTACAATACCCTCACCTTTGGCACCTCCCTCTCTTTATCTTATGTAGAAACAACCTCTTCTGGCAAGGAGTACTCATTGTTTGTTCTGGGTTGCTGCAGTGGAAGTTCATCTAACTCCCATAATGCTTCTTCAACTTCAAATTTGTCTTCTTTTAAGTCATTATAAAATTTTGTCAAAAATGGAAATGATGATTCACAACCAAAATAAGATTTAATGTTTTCAATTTGTTTCATATTCCTAGAGACGTCTATCTTTGTGTAGTCAGGTTTTAGCATACAGGGTTTGCCAGTTTTACTAAGGAAACAACTAACCGACATGAAACTTTGATAAAGTTAGATGTTGCCATTGCGGAAATTATTTCATTAAAAAAATGTTGCTGAATAGATGTGACAATCTGGTTATATATATAGATTGTAAGCACAGTGGAAAAATGTTTTAACTATTTGTTAATTTGCCATTTGAACGTTATCTATGTTAAGAATAACCTTGTCATAATATTATCATGACAGAATTGCTGACATTTGTTATACGAGAACAACGAAGTAGAAAACTGATATATTTTATGTTTGCTCTGGTCAGATGTCAGCAATTTGAATTTTTGTTTTGTTTACATTTATATACATTCTAAGTTCTATGTTTCTGGGCGCAAACATACCTTAAACTCAAATCTATGAGAGCAAATACGTGCGGTATAAGGAACAATGCCTCTAGGAACTATCAATCTTTATTCTGTTATTATTTTGTATATTTTACAAATACATTCGTTCTAGAAATTTACTGTTACACGCATGTTTCCTCTATTCACATGCGACTCTTAACACAGGTTTGATTGTATTTCTTGTATTTTGAAGCTAAAATGTTTGCATATCTGAATTGTCTATATTCTCATTTATTATGCGTAATAGTTTTAGAATGTGTATCTGAATTGTGTCCTCTTTGACGCGGTATGGTCCGATGTTAGGGATTTCAGTGACAAAACTAGTTTTAAGCTCAAGTTTTACATTTCTACTCGGAACTCTATGACATACATAATTGTAACACCCTCGGTTACTTGAAGTGGTCAGCTGAGAAATGCTTATAATATATAAATAACTTAATAAATTAATATATCATAATTTACTTTCAATGAAGACTGTACCTAGTCCGAGCTTATGCATATAATTATAATTGTTCCCGGCGTGTAAGGCTACACAGGTATGTCTTGCCTGACTGTGGACTTTATAACGCTAATTATTTAGTTTATTAACAATTTTATTAACAATTTAATAAAACTCTTTAAAGCGAAATATGAACTTGCCTTACTAATGTCAAAGAATATTATTAGTTGATCTTAAATACAATTAAACTTTTGAAACACTTGATTGTGTTCTAGGCGGAACTGACCCGCATATAACGTTTGGTACAATATTTACAACATTAGCTTCCCTTTGATTTTGGGTTTATTGAGACAGTTCGTATAAGTATGAAAACTATAATTCACGTTTTTATCTCATAACTTTCACTGAGCTGTTATTATTCAGTATAGTATAGACCTGATACCATAAATTATACTTTCTTTCAAAATTACGAAATTTATTTCGTATAGAAAACACTCTAGTGACATGAAAGATTTAACAAACATTGTAGAAATACGCTGTTTTATGCCCGTATTTAGTACCTTCAATCATATACGATTACAACAAAAATGATATTTATACACCATATAAAAATATTCATGCATTCTGCTGTTGGGTTATTTTATATTTGTGACAGATTTGCCAATTAACCACTATTCTTATTTGTACTGAATGAAATCGTACGATGTAATTACATTGATATCAAACTATCAGTAAATAAATACAGGAATTATTCATTGCGTCATGTTGTAACTTGCTTATATCACTTCAGCTTGTTATATTACCGACAAGCAATCTCACAAGAGCATAACATTGCAGATCATAAGCTTCAAAGAGGAATTATGTATCTTAGCGAGGGGAAAAATGCTTTTTTGGGAAAAAATATCGAGGGGAAGACGCCGATTATCGGCGTCAATTTCTTAGTGAAAAAACCCTTGGTTGGCATAGTCTTTCGGTAACAATGTTGTAGGAAATGCATTCATGAGTACATTACAAGAATCATATAATGAAAAATGATTAATATGACAGGAATAGGTAAGGGCTTGAACAATCTTAAACAAAGCGCTGTGGATTTATATTTTAGTTAAACATGTATATCTATTGCTGCGCATGATAAAATAAACAGATAATGAAAATGACAATAAGTTTTTACTTGAATTGGAGTAAATCGAGTGTATAATAATTCCGTTCAAGCCTGCGAAACCAAAGATCAACCAAACACAATAATTTGACTGTGATTAAATGCGGTTAGTGACCATCCTGGCTATTTAAACTTACACATCGGACGTCCATGGTAATCTAGTCTAATAAATATTAATGCAAGAAAAACAAAATAAAACCAGCATTACTTTTCTCATTCAAAGCATTTAAACATATTTCATCACAACAAACGTTAATGTAAAATGTAAGGATTCTATAAAGTGAATATTTATATTCAGATTATATATCTATCGCTTCATTTAACATTTTAGACACATCGTAAGCAATAAAATAGACGGTTAAGAGGCATTCAAATGTATATGAATATCGGCACGCATTAAGTCAAAGACTGCGAAAATTCTGTTTACACATTGAGTAAAGACCAGTAAGTTCTGTGTGATATCTGCATTGTCTGAATATATCTCTATTTATGAGTCCGTTTTCATATTTGTGTGAATAATTTCTTTTCTATAATATGCGCAATTAATTGTCTACAAATATAATATTTTTTGTGATATAGTCTGGTAAATTAACACCAATATTAATCATTCAACTCTCATAAAATATTACTGTTATCATTATATAACATGACCTCGCCTGAAGTCAATGAAAATCACATTTTAACAACAAATTATTAACCTTGTTTCAACATATACTAAAAAAAACGCTTCTGATATGATTATTCGGGTACATAATTATTGCTGCTGAATATAGACAGTGCGGTTGAGAAAAAAACCCACCATGCTTAATAACAATGCTACCGAGGTGTATGAAGGTCGAAATTAGTAGTTCTTGTCTACTCAATGGTGCATCTAATTCAAGACTTAATGGAAACTAGTCATTAACAACTCCATGATAAATACGTCCGATGAATTCTGATAGATATTAGTATGATAGTATTACTTTATATTATGGCAAAAATTTTTGACATAGGTATGACTAACGTCTTCAAATAATTCTTTCATTTGTAGTTTTACCTTTTATTCAAATGTCATTGATAATTGAAAATATCCGAGGAGGTGCCATTCGGGGTTTATCATTATAGAATAAAATGGGATATGATGACACTTATCATGTAATGACAGTTGAATGATGTATTTTTCGTGTTTTACGCTTGTTTTCATAAGTACACTAAGCCGAATATCTAAACGTCCACCTTGTATTTTATAGCATAGGAAGAAAATCATTGAACATACTTGGTGGAATACCAGGCAGACTTTTGATAACATATTTTTGAATACTCGATTTTATTTTGTCGAGTTTATAAGGCGGGCTTTTGGAAATTCTGAGAACGTATCAGTTATATACCCGCGGGCAGTTCATCTCACCAGTGCTCTGGGATTCTATCTCAGTACTAACCTTGTTCTCTACAAATAAATGCCAACTTCCTGTCATGTGTAATCAGCGAAGGAGGACGAGTGACTTTAGAAGCAATGTCTCCAACCAAATCTTTACAGATAATATGTGCCGCAATTCAATATCATTTGTATGCACAGGTACTTGACGGAATACAAAAGTTTAGCTCAATAAGCTACTTATTCCTAATAAAAAGGAAGGTATGCAACGTTACTTGTTGTCTCAGTCCATATCGTATACAAGCATCAAAGCTGCTCGTCGAAAAACAGGAACACGTGTTTATCTATTGAAATAAGCACTGTTTGCGTCTAGAAATGGAGTTTTGATATGAAAATGGAGGACGTCGAAAATTACATGTGTCAAAATTTGTGTAGATTTGGTGAAACTTAGGACCGCGTTTCGTGTGTTCTGTGGATTTGCGTCAGATAAAATGTTTTGACTCACAGATAAAACCTTCCTGCTGTCAACCACAAAAAATAATTATCTGGCCGTTTTTATTGCAGTTCAGCATGAGTGTTTAGCATGCCTGTTGAATTAACGTTGTATACATTCCCTTTTTATTAGGAATACGTAGCCTATGGAACTAAAGTTTGGTTATGTGTCAAGTACCTGTGCATTCAACTGATATTAAAATGCGTCACATTCTGTAAAGATTTGGTTGGAGACATTTGAATGTGGTTGAATGTTACGTTACTAAAACTTAAAACTTACAAGGTTATTAAATGATCGAAAGTGAACCTTCTCTGTCATTTCAGATATCGTGGCAAAAACTACGATGAATTGTATCAAGAGAATATAAATTTAAAGGAACAAGTCAGACGTGCCTGCAGAGAGAACGTAACGCTTGCAGGGCGTGTGCAGATAGGAAATAACAAAGTTCTCCAAAGATGAAATACACGAAAGAGATCTGCTTAATTTGTGTGAGAATAATATATGGGGTGTGTGCTTTTTATATAATGAAGAAGAATCTTATCCATCTAAAGCCCAGTAGATCTGCTACTTAGCACTTTAATAGGCCAACTGCCCATCTGAATATATAATAACACTTCTGCATATTTATGTAAAGAACTGTCCTTTGTAAAGAATAAATGCTATCCTTTGATCAATACGGTATTGCTACACAGTTACTTCCCTTCTTTGAAAGTGCACCATTCATAATTGCAGATACATTTAAAAAGACTGTCAGCTATCAGATGACAAGATTCATCCCGATATATGTCAACTAAGTAATATTTTAATGTGATTTATTGAATGTATTTAACTGGTTGTAGATTATTTTCATCTAATTGGAATATTAAAGTTCCTATTTATGTGAACATTTTTAGTTAAAAAAAAACAAGTTGCGAATCTTTTATTGGATGAATTAAGATCCACTTGACAAACACTATTATAAGCTTCGCATCTTTATCATTGTTTTCGAAAATAACGTCATTGTTTGCATCTAAAACTTCCCTTAATGCACTACCGTACTGATATTTTTACGACCAAAAAGTGATTGCTTTTAATTTTCAAATAGAAAATAGTTCTAGATCTGATTGGATATTATTATCACGTCACTGTGTTTTGTTCGTGAAGTACAATTGTCCAGATGTGATATTTCCCGGTATTTTAAACAGATGAAAATGTTGTACGAACCTGTTACTGTATTCGATTATGGAATACTACTTGCTGGAATGTATATCGTACTGATGTAACTCTGAAGTCGACCTATACAAATAAGGTAACAATATTTTATACAGAAAATTTCTGAAGAAAAGTAGCCCGGTGTAATATATTTGTAATTGATAGAACTTGTAGCGTGTAGTAGGACTAAACACGCACGCACGCACGCATTTAAGTTCAACAAACACCCACTTCTTTTACGCATTCATTATCAAAAGTTTAAAACCCCAACAACTATGAATCACGCGTAGGATTCACCATTAAATCACGCCTGTAGATAAATTAAAAGCGTTGACAAGTTGATATATTACTCTATGTAAACTGCAACTTACAAACCTGGTTGATTATAAAGATTTATCTCGGCCTTCGTTTTGATTTTTTTGTTCAGTCCTGTAAATATAATTATACGCTCATACAGAGTGTATACAAAATGTTTCTTAATGTTTATTGGTTTATCAGACGAACGATAAATTCGTCATTTTCTGAAGTATTACATAGCTACCTAATAATTTATGGCGAGCCGATAATAAATTTCTTACTGAATTCTATTGCCAATATTATGTATCACTGATAAGCCATACTATGGTGAATTGATATTTATTTTCAATAAAACAATATTTAATAAATGCAAGAAACATTCACCTCTTTCAGAAGTCCGATACATTAAGGCAGCGCTTATGAAAAGAGCCATCAGTGTCAAACCCTGCACAACACCCAAAACAATTACTGCGAATGCATAAACGCATTTCACAAATCAGTGCGTGATGTTTCCAAGTGTTTTATATCATAGGGGACAATCGCATTGAAAGGATGCTGTATAATGGCGTATTAGGCCTAAAATGGCCGCACGGACCAAAAACACCCATATTATATGTGTACGTATACCAAGGTTACAACTTCCGAAATGACAGTTTCTGCACAATAAGTTTGTTCAATACTGCGTAACTCTTTCAGAAATCACTCAAATTTCTAATAACATATAGCTAACATATTATACTGTACATAACAAATAAGCACTTAGTCCAGTTCAAAACCATGAAGCAGATATTTCAGCCTTTTCCTCGGAAAATTCGTCGATTTCATTTAGTCGAACGCGACCTCGCAACACCAAATCAACCAGAATTACCATACTAAATATACCTTAAAACAACAGGTAGAGCAATGACAACGCATGTACGCTATACATATCACTAAAATACACTGATCCGACGCAAAAGAATAGTCCAGGAATGTTCTACTCACGCAAAATTAACAAAATCGTCGACTCCGTCACAGATTTCCAGCTCGCTATGCCATTATAATTTTGTGAGCTTCAGCCAGCGAAAAGAATAGTCCAGGAATGTTCTACTCACGCAAAATTAACAAAATCGTCGACTCCGTCACAGATTTCCAGCTCGCTATGCCATTATAATTTTGTGAGCTTCAGCCAGTGAAAGTCCCTTTTCAAACAATTATGGGGCAAAGATGACAGAATCATAATATTTAAAGTTTCAGTCAATGTGACGATTTTTGAGAATTAACATTTGTATTTTCGAACGGGAATTTCTTAGTTTCTTAATTGTACACCACCGTTGCTGTTACAAATGCCGGTGGCGGTGTACGATTAAGAAATTCCTATTCGAAAATATAAATTCAGTATTAAAACACTTAAAATATGAGAAAAAAACTTTATCCTGAGAAATGCAGTTGAAGTATCCTATTATAAAGTTTTAATTCAACCGCGAATCATTTCAATAAGTATGCAATATGACATATTTTACAAAAAATACCATTTTTGAATGACATTATCACCAAAAATGGACTTTTTGATTTTTTTTCTGAAGCGAAGCCCTTCAACTCTTTTCTTCTTAACTCCCTGTAGGCTGTCAAGTTATGAACTCTTATTATCAAATCTTGCCGCTCATTTAACTTCTGCTGATCACTAAGTGGTAGCTTTGTATTGTGCGGAATTTTTCATGACTTATTATGTTATACAGATGCAAGGACGAGGCGCCCATTACACAGTTTACGCAACTGCGTAATACTTTTTTGGCCGACTTTTTGAAATATGAAATATTGAAGAGCATCCTCTTTGTTAAAATCAAGATCAAATCCAATGTGTTTTATTTACTACACACGAGTATAGTTTACACATATTACCAGAGTAATGGACAGACTAGCGAAAGCAACTTAAATCAATAATCATTCAAAGTCAGTTTTGACACCTGCCAAATTGTCACCGATGACGTCATTCCTATGTAACACTTTAACTTCTCGTTTACATGTATGTGTAGCGATTTGGTTATCTAGAACTGGTGTACGAGTACACAGCTATCTAACTAAATTTGTTCATACTTTGTAATTTCCTGTAAACATATTCAGTTTATTTATGTGATAGATTTGCACATATAGTTTCTAGATCTACTTCTCTCTATGAGCTTTAAATATATCTCTCTTAGTCTATAGGCCTTTTCAGAAACATGATTTATCTGCCCTTGGTAGCTCTTCATTAGGAGATAAAAAACGCGCACCTGCTACTTCCGGGTAGTATTGCGCTTCTTAGATGCATGATTTTTAACACTGCATATATATCGTATCCTAATTAAATGTATGTCAAACTGGTTGCTAATGTCAAAATTACTGTATATGTATTTATATAGTAGTTTCCAATCCTTGTTATGTCATAATAGAAGAAAAAAAACAAATTAAAACAGATTTAAAAAGCTATAATAGCAAAGAAAGTGTTATTATAAAGCTATTTAGAACAGAAATACTCAAAAGGTTGTGTATTAGTTTCCTAATATGCAACGAGTAAAATCATAGACACAAACCTTCACTAAGATAGCTTATTACTGAGGTGAGCACATTTTTTTGTGTAATAAGTTATACTGTCAAAAATAGTGAATTTCGCCACATGGGAATATCCCCGGAGGGAACAGGATATTCAAAAAGATAGAACATTCTGATTTAATAGACAAAAATAACTATGCTATCTCTCCAATGATATTGTTGGGTATGAAAGATCTTTGTAGGGAAACTAGTTGACAAAAGCTACTGATGCCTCGGTTTCGAACTGATTTACGAGCAAGTAAGACCGGGATTCAGCATTGTAAGAATAATCAGTCCAACTTTGTGTTTGGGAACAGTGACCAAACCATGTTGTGTGAAAAACATTTGGTCTTACACTTTGGACCAACAAAGGGAAACACTGTCCTCCCAGGCTGTATGTTCCCTTGGGCAGATGTGAGTGAAAAATCAACAAATTTACGGCAAATTATTCAATTTTTTACATGTTCGTTCAACTTTTCAGGCATTATCTGATAAAGATGCAAAGTAATTTATACTTTATGATATTTACTAACACTTCCTACCGATAAAACATGATTCAGTCATTTCTCGATTGTGTCTTCAGACATTTAAGTTTCAAAATATTTAATGAAATATAAAGTTATCAAAGTTTTCTCGTAAATAGCAGTCAGGCAAACCGATGCTGTCTTTTATAGAACTGTTTGTTAAAACCATAAAAAGCATTGATTTACATTTTATGTAACGAAACAAGAATGTTTATCTTTATGATATATCTTGATGGCTGCGGTCACAAATTTGCAAATTCGGCGCACTTGTGTTTTTATTTTATCTTAGTGAAATCTGCAGCTTTAATATCAGCAAGTTGTCAAATCATAGTCTGGGTGACACGATCCTTACTGATAGCAATTAATTAAGCCGGAAATCAGTATGCAGTCATATATATTTATACCACCCGTTGTTTTATGGATCTACACTGTTTTTACAGCTGTCTGGGGGTCAAACATGTTCTATATTTAATCAGTCATGGCATGTGACAAACACTAATTATCATTCTCACAATGTTTTGTTAAATTTTTAAGCGTGTTGAGAAACACGTATAAAAATAAAATAAAATGGCAGGTTCTATACACTTAAAAGTTTTTTTAAGAAAGAATTGGTCATTTTAAACTTCGATTCTTTTATATTTTATAAGACCATTAGATTGAGTACGTAATATTGTCACTTTTTAAAATAAGTGTTATGTAATAAATATCGTTTATTAAATGCATTCTTGTAGATATGTGCGCCATTATATTTGTTTGATCTTGTATTAGCTCATATCTGTTATAGTGTCACAAATGAAATGTGTTTAGTAAGATGGTATCATCATTTAAAACTATTAAATCAATTCTAAATGTGGTCCAACATTTATGCATTCATGAAGTACTACTAGGAACTTAACGGAAATTTTAACATAACTGTTTTACACCTCTCTGATATGATGATTGACTTTTTGTCCTAGTTAAATGTTCTTCAAAAACACATTGAACAAGGTAGCATTATTAATTTGACTACAAACAACCATCATTATCAATATATAACATCTTTTTAAATAGTTGATTAATGTGTTTATCAATTATTTTCAATTAATGTCCTCATTGGTATCTCAACACATGTAAGTCTCAAGGCGCCATCATCAAAAATACTACCCAGTGTCCGAAAGAATCCGAATGATACAGATTTTTTTCAAGGGAGATAACCTACTTTCTGAAAAGGCCTATATACTGAATAGAGATGAGCTCCAGAAAACCTCCTCGACCTCTTCATGGACAAAAGTCCATTTTTCAGTGTTTTAAACTCCAAAATACCAGTGAAAGCTCATCACCTCTTATTGGATGACAACACAAAATCTTTTCCCGAAGAGTCCACATCTTACATAAAACAATATCAGACAGGCAGACAACTGGCAGAGTGATGGGTATTCAGCAGGTTGCTCTATGGGTGCGCGGTTTCTAGACATTGGAACCATTGATGTCACAAGAAGACTCCGAATGTCTGATTCCATGAAAATGTCGACTTTAATGTCAAGATTTGAACCTTCGCGGAGTTGGGTAAAGCCTAAAAGCACTCACGGCAAAAGCGGGGCAGCTAGGCGTGTACCTGACCTAATGTTTGATACTGAAAACTATCCGTATTTAAGGTATAGTCCTTCAGTCAATGGTGTTTTTTGTGCACCGTGTTTTGTCTTTAATTCATCCGAAAACACTCTTGTTGCTAAGCCCCTTGTAGACTGGAGCAATGTGTCTAGAATTATAGGGATGCATAAAAAACACTAGATCACAATAATGCAATGACTAAAGCTGACAAATTCATAAAAATATGTCAAAATCAAGAAAAAAGTGTCGTTGAGTTTGGCTCAAACGCTTACAGAAACAAAGTCGAGAAAAATAAGAAAGCATTGACATCTATTGTTAAAACAATAGTTTTGCTGGGAAAACAAAACATTGCTTTTCGTGGCAAAACGGAAGAACACAGTAACTTCAGAGCTTTGATAAATTATCGCGCTGAAGTAGACAGTGATTTGCACAACCATCTAGAAAATTCTCCCAAACATGCACAGTATTTAAGCCCCGTTATTCAAAACGAGTTCATATATATATGTGGCAATCAAATTTCAGACTGTATCGTGCACCGTTGCCAAGATGCTAGGTACTTCTCAATTCTTGCAGATGAAGCTGCTGATGTCAGCAATACTGAACAGTTTGCTTTTTGTCTGCGTTACATTGAACGTCAGAGTTCTGGGGAACATGTGCTCCATGAGGATTTCCTTGGACAAGGGTACGACGGTGCTGGGAATATGTCCGGTTGTCACCGTGGAGTGCAAGCAAGATTTACTGCAGAATTTCCAAACGTAAAGTATATTCACTGTCGCAACCACCGTTTAAACTTAGCAATATGTCATGCTTGCAGGGTACCGTTTGTGCAGTCGATGTTTACCGTTGTTGGGGATGTATTGTTTTTTATAACAAGTTCTCCGAAACGTCTCGGAGTTTATAGCTCTCATAACGACGACGGAGAAGCCTTGAAGAAGTTCTGCCCAACACGGTGGTCTCAGCACTCGGAAAGCATCACTGCTTTCTATACACACTTCAAACCAATTAAAGAAACACTAACTGACCTTCAAGTTGGCATGGACACCAAAACTATGTCCACAGCGTCAAGCCTTCAAAAGGCTGTCCTGTCTTTTGACTTTGTTGTCGCTTTGTGTTGCGTCAGCGGTCCCTTAGACACACTGAATCCTTTGACGGATTCAATGCAAGATCTTCAATGTGACTTGGTCAAAGCAGCACAGCATGCTAAAGTTTTTTATGGGTTGCTGGTCGAGAGACGCAATGACATTGGGTATTTTGGAGGACTTTGGCAGAAGGCTGTCGCCTTGGCAACTGAGCATCAATGTCTGTCAGCCTCGTGTTGCTGCAAGGCAAAAACACAGAAATAACATAGCCGCAGAAACCCCAAAGGAATATTGGAGGTTGAATATGTTTGTACCATTCATGGATCACCTTTTGTCCCAACTGCATGACAGACTGTGTCTCTCGACTGCAAGACTGAACGCTCAGTATCTTTTGCCAACAAAACTCCAGCAGCTTTCACCCGAAATGTGGGCCGATATTAAGCAGGAGTATTCTCTGTTCATAGATTGCCAGGCAATAGATGCTGAACGTGACGTCTGGAAGAGATTTGCAGCCGATTCGCCCATTCAAGGTCTGGCAAAGGCAGTTGATGAAACATATCAACTATATCCAAACATACATGTTGTGCTGAAGATCCTTCTGACTATGCCAGTGTCCACGGCTTCTGCTGAAAGGTCATTTAGTAGCCTTCGCCGCATAAAAACGTATCTAAGAAATACGATGACCGAGGAACGGCTGACTGGACTAGCTCTGATGCATATTCATCGCAATCGAGATCGATATCGACCGGGTTTTACGTGATTTCGATGCGTCTGGGCATCGACGAATCGCACTTGTGTTTGATAAATGAGGAAATGACGAAATCTAAAGCATTCGGCGAAAGCAAAGAAACATATGTATCGGTATGAATAAAAAAGTTAAATAAAAATACAAAAAGGATAAAAAAAATAAAAACACGAAAAACAAAAAAAAAAAAAAAACAACAAAAAAAAACGTCGCGGGGAAATCTATGACATCAAATTATATAATCATCACCGCCTGATGAGACCTATTGGAGAGGTCGAAACGTTTTATTCCTACAATTGTACTTATTAATTTCCCTTTTTTATAACATAATATCTCACTATATGCGTGTCTTAAAATGCACCATAATGCGTCTTTTCGTGTCCCTTTTTTTCATTTTTTTCGCACCATGGGAGGGGGATACCCCCTCCCATACTCTCCCCCATCGGCACTTTGTGCCAAGATCTGCGTAACACTTTCGAAATCCTGGTTACGCCCCTGCAGATGTGACTTAGAGCAGAGAAGAAGAAAACTAACTAATACATGATTTTATTGTTGACATAGGTAGATGTCAGCCATATATATATTTCATGGCCTTAATGGTACCTATACACTTTATAAGATATATATTTCTGTTAATTTAACGCCTGACGAAGTATAGTGTGAAATATTAGTCTTTGCGGAACGCATTCAATACAGTGATGTTTGGCGGGAAATGTGCACAGGTTTCGCATGTAGTTTTGTGTATTGGTCATTCTACCGGACGATATTGATCAGATAAAAAGTAAATTTCAAATTAGAAATATTCCAATTTCTAAGGGTAAAGTATATTTTAGTTTTGCTAATAAATAAAAGACGCATATGTCGTATAAATACAAATATACGTCATAATAACCAGAAATATTAACTATTTACACAGTGTTGAGTCCAAATGTTAAAGGCCACTATACTGTTTAGCCTGGATCCCTTACCTCCATATTTCCCTTAGGGTTATTGTGGACAGGTGGCCACCGTTACTTGTACATTTAAAGTGATATTTGTCAAACGGCTGCGTTAGCGTTGTGCCATAGTATCTGCAATAAATATTACCCGCCAGGTCATTCCATATTTTGTTTTTATGTGACTTATTGTCACTGGAGTTTAACGCCGTGTTTCAACAATTTTTCAGTTATATACGACGATCGGGTCACCTAACCAGTTTTCCTGGACTGTATACTAACCAATAATAACTTACCCTTCTAGATGGAGCCGGCAACTTCTCCACATATGGAGGAAAATGTACAATTTTGTCAATTTTTTATAGAAGTGTATGACCTGCCGCGCCCAAGATTTGAACTCGGCATTCAATACGGTCTAGTTGTATTTGATATAGTGCAGAAAAGATTTGATGTCAATATGCCCACAGTCACACATGTGAACAAAGGTCATTAACGGGAGAGAAGTACTGAAGTTAATGTACTTTAGATCCTCATTCTGAAGTTAATTTAGGCTATAATACAGACACATGTATACAAGAAATAAATTGAAACTGCATATCTCATACTATGAACCTGGATTCTTCTTTTATTGCTTATATCTACATTAATCAAGCGTAATGGTTTGACTGATTTTGTGTCTGAATGTGTCACTGTTTTAATCTCGATTCATCATATATCAGACAGTGAATCAGAACAATTGAGTTTTTTCCGCAGTTGTATTATTTTGTACTGTAACCAACCACAGGTCAAGGCGGAAGATTACATACGCAGATAAAACTAATTTCTTCCGGGTTCTGGATAAAGCAATAATTGCACTAGGATTTCATCTTAGTCTTCCTGATCCTTAATTAGAAGTTTAAGCTCAGCGACAAAATGTTGAATTATATAAAGTTGATGTGTTTTGTGACCGTGTTTTTAGTCGTGAATGTTGTTGCAGAAGACGGATTTACTTCCAGTAAGTTCTTTTTTAAAATACTATTAAATTTACATAGTAATGACTTTAATTATATAACAGCGGCATGGGCGGACAAGTGTTCAGTTACATAATTTGAAGATTAATTGAAATGAAGCGTTGATTATGAACATATTCAGGTATACAACTAACGTGTCGTTAAAGCAGTATGAAGCTCGCAAGTTTTTGTCATACATTTTTAGGTTTAAAACTTGTGATATTTGACGTAGAAGACACTACAAACAAGTCACAGGCAAAACTATTCCTTAAATGCTTGGTTGACTGCAAAAATACAAAAATGTATATTTCAAATGAACCATTATTAATGATCAAAACTTTTAAATGTCAGTGTTGGAAAATTATAAACCGTGGTATTTTATTGACGTAAACTGCATTTATGTAGTCTTAACACCGTTTAAATTGGATCTATGATGCACATTCAAATAGAAATTATTTCACTTCTAGTCGTCGGGGGAAGTTCATAAAATAAATCATGAATGAGTTTCATAATAAAAAGTTCGTGAAGGAGGTCGGTTGAAAGCTCATGAATACCTAAAAACTTGCTGTTTACATTTCAGAAACTTCAAATACAAACTGTAATTACCTTATCGAAATTACCTTATCGATTGAAAGATGAAGCATCAGTTGTATAATATTACTGAGAACTGATGTGAAGAAATTTAAATATTTCTTATGTTTTATAATCCATTAAATGTTCTATATGATTTTATAGTTCACATTTATTAAATCTAACATGGTATTACAAATATGGTTATATAGTTATATGCACCGAAATCGAAATAAATGCTTTGTTTTATTCATTTTTTGTCTGTTCTATTCTGTTCTGTCCTGTCCTATTCTTCTTTTCTATGTTCCGTCCTGTTATGTTCTTTTTTGCTTTGTCCTGACCATTTTTCTGATATATCCTGCTATATTCTGCTCAGCTATGTTCTTTTCTATTCTGCTCGGTAAGGAGTAGTATCTCTGTGGTATCTGACAATATAGGGGTCTGTGAGTTCGAATCCCACAAAAGTCACGGTTACCTGAACTCGAATAGCTCTATGACTGATCTCCTGGTGTCAAACATGAGACTGATTCGAATGAGGAATACTTTACTGCAACTGTAAATAATCCATGGACTGTCTGTGATACAGAGAAAATAGATATAAGTTATAAGACACAGTTCTTCATTGGGAAAACCTTTACACACACTAACAAGAATTGCAGGCTCTATCAATCAATTTAATTCAGCATATATTAAGTTATTAGCTATCTTACTTGTAGAGAAATAATAGAACCAACAACATTTTATTCATATATTACGTATCATTATTCAATGTGACAAATGTATTTACCTCAAGAATTGAATTTTTTAAAAAATACATGCGATTTCAACGCATATTTGACGTGCATTTCAACTTCAATCGAGCGCTTTATTCTAAGTAAAACAAGCGCTCCTGTGCCAGACGACGCCAGAACGTCATAAACGCTGTTTGCCGTCTGTTGTTTGCAACGACATCATTTTCAAAAGCATCATGACACCAGGAGGCGCTATTCTAGAGATAGCGCAATTGTGTCTCTTTTGTTGTTGACGCAAACAATCGAATCCAATCCTGCACCAGTTGCTGGGAGTATTTATTTAAACAAAGACTAACACATGTACTAATGTTCTGGTATATTCACGTCTGTATACAATTGAATTTTTGCGGCTGACAGCCAGGGTAAAGAAAAAGGGGAGGTACGTAAACACTGCAGAAGAATTATATGGATTATTTGTATTCCACCAGGCATCTCTTGATAATTTTACTTAAGTTTAGACATTTTATATGTTATACAAAGATATTACATACATATTTCACCTCATTGGCAGTATTACCTCTCTTAAGCGATATAATTTTGGAGATAATGAAAACGGTTGCTGCTGAGATGTACTGGTTCAAGAGGAGTAAAACACAGAACAGGGGACTACTTGGTGGGGTGGTTATGGTCTCTGACTAGTTATTAGTAAACCATCACCGCTGTGAGTTCGAATCCTACCCTGGATCAGACAAATTTCACAAGTGAGGAAGCTGCCTAGTTAGCATATGGAAGGTCAATGGTGTACGCCTGGGTGGTCTTCCTCCGCAGTTAAGTTGGAAAAGTCGCCAAAAAGACCTCGGCAGTTGGTGCGACGTTAAACCGCAACAGTACAAAAAACACGGAGCCCATGTGTTGTTGCCGAGACAGCTTCGTCTGTTGCTGAGCCGGTATCGTTGTTCAGAGGAACCCTTAATAGAGGAAGTATTGTATATATAAACTACACTATTTATCTTTTGAAGAAAAACCACTAAATACAATTCTTTTCTATAGCAACAACATACATGTATACCACAATAAGATGAAGATAAAGTATAGAAGGAAAATAATTACATAAGTATGGAACGAAGTACCCGATTGTATTGTATATTGTGTTTTTTATTAATGTTTTGAATACTAAGAAGAAAAGGATTCTTGTGTTAATAAATACAGAACATTACAGTTATTGTTGACACAAGTTTTTCTAGTCCAGATTGTGGGGTGAAATATAATACATTA